>CAHIKZ030000453.1:210000-585000 GCA_903632075.3 Acanthosepion pharaonis
AACCAAGTGGCATAGATAGTTACTGTAGAAAATCTCTATGGAACCATTGGAAGGGTTTTCTCACTTATCAAGTCCTTCCTAATGATTATGTCCCTGAAGAAAGTTGTTAACGGCCAGTGATTCAAGGCCCAAGCGTCAGACGCAGGCGTCCGCCAACTTTCGTTCAACTTTACATAAAAGATCTGCTTCAAAGAATACACAGATCCTTTGTGAATATTTATGTTATTGATACAACGGTATACATGGGTACACCTTTAAAACGATAAAGTGAAAGAGCGTGGCAACTGATCACTCATCTGATCGAGCTCTAACAGTTCAGTGGGGAAACTACTGGCTGGTTACATTCAATGTCTCAGTGTCGTTCAAACATCACCGAACGTACCCTGAATTTTCGACTATAGCGATGAACGGGTACTCTTTAAGGGTGGCCTCGTGTCTTGACAGCTTTATTAAAACTTAGTCAACCTAGACCTCAAGTGGAACTCGTAATACAACCCGTGGCTAAAGATGCTGGAAAAATGGTGGGGTCCCTATACCGCTCTAGTAGGTATCTGACTCCGCCTATACAAGAGTTAGATCAGGCCGAAAATGCACTGCCTCTGCCGTATATAGACAGGATTTACCTAGTCTTCAATTTCTAGCTTTGATAGAGTTCAAAAGCGTCTCCGCGTCCTTGTGGGTGATGAATTATTTTCCACCCTACAACCCCTTTCCCACAAACGAAACGCTGCAAAGGCCCTCGCTGCCTTTGTTGTATTTACATGGAAAGTGTTTAGACGAGCATTCCTTAGCTCCACTAGTTCTAACTTTCACAACTTAGACCCACCCTGCCACGCCCATTGTAACGAACCACCCTCATTCCGTTCGTATTCCATTGGTGAGATGTAAGTTTCTCTCGAGAAACATCTTCACATGAACCGCTGCTTTGTGAAACCGACCCCCAAGAAGATGCCTCTCCAATCGCCAAATTAAGTCGATTGTACCGTAGAGATAATTTTACGCCTCACAGTATATAGCCGATGAGGGATATAACTAATACAGTAAAATCTCTGACAACCGGGCGAAGAAAGCTATCCGGATATGAGGAATTGGTTACAAAGTCCGGATATGAGAGGTTATATTTAGATTAAAATAAAAGAACTGAAATCAGGTTTAACATTTATTTTCATTGTTTTACAGTAAACAAAATAAGCTAATGGTGAGGGAAATATAATGGAATTGATTTTAGGGAAAAAGAAATAAATTATGTAATGTTAATGAAAATTCATTAAATTAAGTATGCCACGTATGCAAAACAAATAATATAAATATACACATCAAAATCATGGATATGCGAGATCCCGGATATGAGTGATTCCAGATATGAGGCACTCCGGATATGCGGGATTCCCGATATGAGGCACTCCGGATATGTGGGATTCCGAATATGAGGCACTCCGGATATGTGAGATTGATTCCGGATATGAGGCACTCCGGATATGCGGGATTCCGGATATGAAGCACTCCGGATATGCGGGATTCCGGATATGAGGCATTCCGGATATGCGGGATTCTACTGTATATATTTGATAAGCTTATTTCTTTTTAATTTGAAAAATAAGTTTTCAGCATTTATTTGAGTATCATTATCACATTATTTGATATTTTAGACACATGGAATGTTGTTTAACTCCGGCAATCCAATGTTTATAACAATTTCAAATATTTTATTTTCAATTTAAAGACACCATTTATAGCTGAATGCATCGGAATGTTACCAAACTGAACGTATTCTGGTTCTACCATTCAACAAAAATGGTCACAGCTAATGCTCACTGGAACGAGACTATAGAGTCAGTCTAGCAAAAGTTTTTGTGCATGTTGAATTATTACCCAAGATTTTGGTCGATTGGTTTGTTTTTTACGGTTTATTAACCCTTTTCAGGGTACTTAAAGCTAGGAAATATTTTTAGATTGTAAGAATTTTTGGAAATAATAATAATTTACTGATACAAGTCCTAGTAATTAACCCATAGCTGAGGGGAGAAGCGGTGGATTCATACTTTTCCCAATTAAGGTATTTTACGCGTAAGTGAATATAACGAACCTGAGTGGAAATCGAACTCCGCTTTCTGTTTCCCAATTCTGAGCCATTATCCATTACACCACCCGCACATCCAAGCTTATAGCACCTGGTATTCTCAAACGGTTAGCCACAGCTGAGCTACGCAATTTTTCATATTATAAGCGTAGCTTAGATGTGGCACAAGGACGTCATTGTTCTAGCGAGATCCGCTTGCTAACCATTACACCACGTCGAGGTGCCATTCATATTTTTTCATATGAATGGAAACAGTTATCCACCCACTGAAAATTGATTTGAACGATTTTCTAGTCTACATTTCCATCAACGCGATTATTATTTTTTTTTTGCTATACTAAGCTAATCTTATGTTAAGAAAATACTGGTAGAAAAACGAGAAGAATTCTTTTCTAGATCTACTTGTTAACCACTACTACAAAGCGATACGACTATGGATAAAATCGATAAATATTCACTAGGCTTAGCTTAATACAGCCTATCTACTATTTAATATTTAGCAGGTTTTACTTCGTACAAAGCATAGCAAATCGCGAGAATTGAACTTTTACAGAGTTGCAACAATCTGCTAGAGGAATTCTTTAACTATTACCTCATGATACTTACAATTTCCTCAACATGACGCACCTAACGATAAGAAGAAAGAGTTGCCAAGAAGAACGAGGAAGAGGAGAAGTAGAAGAAGAAGAGAGAGGAGGAGGGGAAGAAGAAGAGAGAGGAGTAGAAAAAGAAGAAGAATAACAAGAAGAAGATGGAAGAAGACAAAGAGAAGAAAACAGAGAAATAGAGAAGTTGAATAAATAAAAAAG
Source organism: Acanthosepion pharaonis (assembly GCA_903632075.3). Taxonomy (NCBI): domain Eukaryota; kingdom Metazoa; phylum Mollusca; class Cephalopoda; order Sepiida; family Sepiidae; genus Acanthosepion; species Acanthosepion pharaonis. The sequence continues at coordinate 212,890 of CAHIKZ030000453.1, forward strand.
ACATTTGTTTAGAGAGAAAAAGTTCGCAAATTCCATCGTTGAAATAGAAAAAAAAATTAAGCAGAAAGAGGAATAAAAAAGAATTTCAAGTAAATAAAAGGAAGGAAGAAAGGAAATGAGAGAGGAAGGAAATAATTATTTTCATCTGTCACACCGATGTGTTTAATGCATCTTTTTTTTACGCCTTCAACCTTTGACCTTTACGTTTAAAGATTATTAGCATATGCGTTGATTTTTTGTCAAATGCCATGATCTTTTGTTCCTGGTTGAACTGTAAGCATTTTTTCTTTAGCCAGTTCATTGCACATTTCTTGGGCAATATATTCCTGAACACAGATAGCTAATAACATTGACACAAGGCCACAAGAGGACCACCTAATGACTACAGAGTTCACGGCCCTTTTGAATGACCCTAGAAATTCAATTACTAATAATGCATTTACTAAGGACGGAGGTGAGGATTGAACCCACTTCATTAATAGACTACATCGCGACGTTAGTTAGAATTTATACAGTTTTACTTTTGTCAAACTGAATTTGAATGTTTCTTTTTGTATTCGATTTGTGACGGGTCAGAATCCTCATCTATCACCGTCACGCTGCGAACCGTATTGAATAAAAATACCACCACAAATATACTTCGTTGTCCCCGCGAATAGCAGTAAAACATTCAACTTTGGTCGGTCGTAATACTACAGGTAATGATTTTATTCTGTCAATAAGGGAATGGGACGTTTCGACTAAACCTGTTTCGCGTGACCGATTCGACATAAAATTTTTTTCGGCAGAATTACTACTTCGTCGTTATAATCAAATTTGTTCTCTCTCTCCTCTCTTCTCTCTCTCTTTCCCTCTTTCTTTCTCTTTCTCTCTCGTTTAATAGTCAAATTAGTACTTAGTCGAATAGTCCACTTTAAAAAAAGTGTAGTTGGAGGTATTTCTATATTTAAGAAAAGGGGGAGTTGGAGGCATTTTTAAAATGAAGAAAAACAGTAATTGGAGGTATTTTTATATTTACAAAAAAGAGTAGCTGGAGGCATTTTTATATTTTAAAAAAAGTGTAGTTGGAGGTATTTCTATATTTAAGAAAAGGAGGAGTTGGAGGTATCTTTAAAATGAAGAAAAACAGTAATTGGAGGTATTTTGATATTATATTTCCTTCATTGCAGTTTCATATTTTTCAGTCGTCAAGGCCCTTTTATTCCCAAATGGAAGCAAATATTTTATCAAAATGTGAAAGAAACAAAGTCATACACAATGGATATGTTTTTATTGTTGACGTAATGAACAAGAGGAATCCTGAATTAAAGTTTTGCCGATATGAACAGAAAGATCGATGTAAAGTGAGATTACATATGAAAGATAGAAAAGTGATTCGCCAGTTGAATGAACAACACCTAATGCTGCAAAAAGATTAAAAAGATAAAAAGCAACTGCTAAGAAAATAACTTCTGAAACTCTTGAGCCACCAACCTTTGTCCTAAATGAAGGTTTATATTATTTCATTAGTTTTTTTAATAGGATCCTTAATTTACTAAATGAATAAAAAAAAGTCATGTTGAAAGTTGGGTGCTTTCAATGCTTTTATCCTTTTGGGTGGGGATTGCATTCTGGTCAAAGACAGTGACGTCGAAACAGTCTGGCGCCTAAATGGCTGTGCCGAAGAGTCCAATTATTTTTCTGACGCCGAATCAGCCACACCGAATCAGCGATGCCAAATAGGCTACGCCGAAACGTACCAAACCACTTCAGTAATGGTAATAGTGGGATTAGCCGTTTCCATACAGGAAACATTAAACATTCATTAACCAAACAGCGTTTTTGTCGGTTGAAATCATAATTTTTCCTATAAATTTTCAGGAAAATATGTTTCTCAAGTCAACTCACTACTGCCCCTCTTTCTAGTACTGATTGAAGTTTTCTTCCTAACATTTGGTTTAAGCTATCCATTTTAGTTGTTGCTGCTGTTGGTGATATAGTCTTTGTTATTTGGTAAAGTTTCTTTTTTTATTATTATTTGGGACTCTATATGGTCAGTGGACGGGATCCGATCAAGTACAGTCCTTCCTACAGGGTTAATTCACTTGAATCCCTTTTTATCAGCAGAGAAAATGGTTCTATACAGCTGATAGTTTAGATATTTCTGAACGAGTTAGACACCTTGTATGACATTCATACGAGAGGTTAAGATTTGATAAGGATATTAATCGAATTCTTTGTATTGTTGGACAAAGGTTCCCTTAACACAGTGGTAATTCCTGATTTCTTGTTGATTTGCAACGCGCTTCTATTATAGTGATTTTCCAAGCATAGCTTACATGTGGTACAAGGCTGAAATTATGGAGCACCTAATGAGGATCGAACTCACTACTCAGTCGTAATTCTTCTAACGAGACAAGCTTGCTAACCATTACACCGCCTCGAGGCACCCTAAACGATTTTCTAAGCTTAGCATAGATGTGACACAAGACAGAAATTATGGAGCACCCAATGAGGATCGAACTCGCTACTCAGTTGTAACTGATCTAGCGAGAGAAGTTTGTTAACCATTACACTACGTCGAAGTGCCTCACACGCATTAGCAATATATCTATATTATATATAAGTCCTATTCTAATTTTGGCCAATGACACTCCCTTTATTTCTGACTTTAAATGCATTTTTATACTAAAAACATTAACGATGCATTTACATTAGATGCATAATAACATTTACTCTATTAATAATATTTGAATGAATGCCTAATCACTAACACGCGTTTTTTATATTTTCAATGCATTTCTAGGCTAAAGTCATTGGCAATGCGTTTACACTATTTTAGGCAATTCCACTTTTTCGTGTAAAAAAACAGCATAGCATTATAAAAAAGGCCATAAACTCAATAAAAACAGTTTTGTCATCAAAATGTTAAGAGGAAAGATCAAAGTATTTATTATTATTTTTTGAAATTTTTAATCCTTTCTAGCACGTTCGAAATTTTGTTTAAAAATCTTGTTTTGTTTACGTCAGCGGCCAACGTTTTAATAAAGATGAGTGTTTTTTGCGTTTTTTCGGAGAAAAACACACTGACTTGGAAATTCTTGCAAACATGAAATAATCGTCGGATTTTTATGAAACTTTCAGGGCATATTCAGAAAGGAATTAAATTATATTTGATATTTTTTTTAGAAAATCTTGGTAAAAAATATTTCTTTTTACATATGTTACCATTCACTTAATTTCATGAAATTTCAAGAAATTCAACATTTTAGTGCGAGGATTTTTTTTATTAATTAAAAGCAGGACTCCTTGGAGAAAACAAATCATCAATTCTCTTTTGTTTTTACAGTTACTCCAGTCCCTGAAAATCTGCTCTGAATTGTAAAATGCAATTAAAACTATATTATTTAATTAGAAAAGCTTTGATAAATAAGATTTATTGAGGAGACTATTGGCTTAAGAAGAACATTTTTTCGATGAATAATTAATTTTTTTACAAGAATCATTTTCATTTAAAAAAATTAATTAATAATTTATAATATTAAAAAAATCGTTTAAAATTCTTCATTACTTCAAGTCGGCGGTTTGGTGATACTATTAAATGAAAACGACATTTACGAATCAAAAATTAAAAAGTTCATAACAGTCGTCTGTACCCAATATTTAAAAAAAATAGTGTATAAACGTTCCCAATTTCTAACTATGGTAAGACATAAATGATATTCTCCTTTAAAAACTCACGGGATTTAAAAGTCGTCTGGCGCTCTGTAATTCTTTCAATTTCATTATTTAGTTGTGTTTCATCATTAACGTCTTTGCAAATCATCCCTTCAAAATTTCAAAGTAAGTTTTACTTTTTTTTTAATTACATTTTTACTAAATATTTTTATTTTATGTATTTATTTAAGTTTGAGTCATACTTCAGTTAAGTAATTTTTCCTTTACATTAGTAAACTTAAGATAAGAAGAACCTAGAGACGAGACCTAAATTTTATAAAGGATCTTCAAACGTAAGTAAAAGTCAATAAAATATTAAATAATTGCTGAAAATATGTTAATTTGTAAAAATTACTATGTAATAAAAAAAATGCGTTCATTTAGATTCATAAATTTATGTCAATTCTGGTCATCCATACTCGTTGTCAACCCCTCGGAACTTATCGATACGTCAAGATAAAAGAAAAACAGGATGCTTTTATATTACTTTTTATGCTATAAGCAGGTAATGTTTATTTCAAATCAGATTAATTTAACTTTAAATTTGCTAATCTTACTCAAACAACGTGTCACAAATATATATTTTATTTTTTGAAAATTTTAAAAATCGATAATTTTATTTGTTTACAAATTTCTTAAAATTGAAACAAAATGTTCACTTGTAAGAAGATTTTCTGAAATTGACCAAAAAGTTCAGATTCTGATCCATATAATTTCTGTTTGAAATACATCAGTATATCTTACTTACTGGAAATAGTAAATTGAATCATTTAGCTTTCAGTTAAAACTAAAATGAAATCTTCAAGAATACTTTTTCACTTTTAAAAATTCATTTTAAACCATCGTATCGAAAATTCAGTAGACGTACCTACACTATACATATAATAATCTCATTCTGCCAATAATTATTGCATTAATTCCTGACCACTGACAATTCATTTTCCCTGATTTTCAATGCCTTTATATTCTGAAATTATCCTTTTCCGTACAGGAAACATTCGACATGAATTGTTCAAACAGCGTTACCGTCGATTGAAATTTATGATTAAAAAAAAGTTTTCCGAAAAAATTAGATTTCTGAAGTCCATTGCTATCAGTATTTCTGTTACTGATTGGAGTTTCCTTCCCTCTCTTCTGTTTAAAGTATTGTAGAAAGTAAACATCTTGATTATATCATTATTTTCCCTTCTATTTACAAGTGTTACCCAATGTTTTCGTTGTTGTTGTTGGAAGTTATATAGTTTTTGACATTAGTAATTCATTTCTATAGTAACGTCATTTGTCTTGATTTTCTATTAAAAAACTTTAGTAATAAAGGGTGTTCTAATAACGTGGACCGATGTTAATGTGAATTAAGTTAAAGCGTCTAATGATTTTTTTCTTTTTCTTTTAGATTTGGCGGACATTTGGGCGATATTATCTTTCACACATAATTGCCATGACTTAAATAACATGATCCAGTAGAGAAATAAATAAATTTTCACCAATAACACTGATTTATTTGTTGCTAACTTTGATCCGTCTTAATGAAACACCTTTATATATAATCCGTCTTAATGAAACACACTTTATATTTGCATGAGGCATAAAATAACTATATTATATCTGTAACGCTTGTCAGTTATTTTGACCGACGATTTCATTTCTTCTTGATTTGGCAGTGCACAAACTGTAGACTGTGTGTCGAAATTCGCGAAATAAAGTTTGCAAGATTATATCGGCATTCTACGTCCCGAAAACAAATTGGTTTATAAATGCTGAAAATCGTGAAAGCAGAACGAAGTAGCGGTAATGTATTACTACGAAGGGGTGCTGAAAAGACTCGTATATGTTTAATCAGTAGAGCAAATTAATGATTTTTCAAGTTTTAATTTAATAAGTCCTCCTCCTAATTTTAATTTAATAAAACCTCCCCCTAATTTTGTGTATTTGCGGATGGCGCATCCGTTATTTACGCGGAAAACGGAACCAGCGACGCGAGTTCAAATTTCAGCAAAACGCTCTTCAGAAATGTAAGCATAGCTATAAGTAAAATAGTAGAGCAGACTGGGCTATTTAGCCTTGGTTAGTAACCAGTCTATTATAAAGATGAAATGAAGTGGAGGAGGTATCAGCAAAATGATAACACGTGCGGACTTATGAAAAATTCAGCAGAGGATCTTACATTCATTTAGTGCTAAAAGCTCTTCAGAAATGTAAGTATAGCTATAAGTAAAATAAGAAAATCACGCTAATCACATTACAGTTGTTGTTACTTTCGGACAGTATGTGTATGCGTGTGTGTGCAGGACTCCGTAGAGTTCTCAATCAAACGTCGTCCTTACATTCTTGTCTGTGATGTTTAAGAGACTGCCCAACTGCTATCTGCATCGGTTGTTTATATTACTCTCTCCTTCTGTCTCTTTCTAATGCTTATGGTGCACATGGTTCTAAAACAGGATTCAGCTATAAGATCATGTGCTTCTGCATTAGGCAGACGGGATTAACCTTAAATTAATCCGCCGATGCACCTGATTTCTTTGATGGTCTGGTGTAATACCGAGTGATACTGAGTTTAATATATACTCTGGCATCATTCAATTCAACACCGTGCAAAGGGCGATAGGAAATCCCTCCGCTATATGTTTCCAGATAATAAGCATGAGAATACAGAATTTATCTATATTAAAAGAAAAGAGAGAGCCATGGTCACTTCCTGAAATTAAAAAAAAAATTATGAGTTACATAAACGCATAGTTTATAACTATTTCAATTGGTTGTTGATTAATGTAATTTGTGCTTGTAACAAATTTTTCTTCACCAGAAGAAAGGCATCTGCCAAACTTGATTGAAAATAAGTAAATCACACTTTAACTAACTAAATAAAAACAACGTTAACTGGTGGCGCGTGAAGTCAGTACGAAGCTTACCCAGCAAGGTAATTGACCAGAAGATCTTAAATTACGATAGTCAGATTTTTTTAAAGTACTTCAAAACCGGATTTGGCAGTCTTCGATCAATCACAACAAGCAAGCAACAAACCACGTAATGAGATCTGTCTCGTTCAAGCAGAGAGCTGATAACAATTACATTCGTTTTTAAAGGTACTTGTAAACCTTTCCCCGAGTTGGTTTCTTCAAACAGATCACTAACCAATCCTGGAGAGAGTCGAAATATCAACTCTCTCTCTTTCTCTCTCTCTCTCTCTGTGCATATATTTCTTTTTACTTTCCTGTCGAGGCAAACATCATTTCTCTGTTTCAAAGCGAACGAAAACGGTACTTGAAGAATCCCTCTTCTTTTGATATTTATTTAGATTAGCCGAGTTCATTTTAAAAGCCCAAAGAATTAAACGAAGTTAAAATTGTTTATATTCCAGATGGAAAGGATCTGTATACCCTGAAAATCTCTAGTCATCACAGATTTTTGTTTGTTTTCAAATTTTCGATAGACACAAATATTTCCACAACGAGGCAGAACACTAAATTCTTTTTCTTGTACTGCATTACACTAGTGTTAATGTTGTAGGCAAATAAAGTCTGAATTCTTTCTCAAGAATATTCCAATAAACTCGAGTAAGCAGAATATAGGCTTCAGTCACTTTCCCACCGCCATAAGTTTGCCTCTGTGTCTTTTCTTTAAATACTTTCATGGCAATTGTTCAGATGATCTCTTCGCTATGGTACCTAGAGTTTTCGAATTTAAGTGCAGCACTAGACTGGCGTGGAGATCTCATCAATTTGCATTTGAGTTGCCTAGATGAAGCCGTAAATTCTTTTATCACATTTAGCACTTGTGAAATTCCCTTCCAGCTCCATGTTTTGGCACCAATTAAAAAGAGGAATTATCTTTCAGGTTACATCCCAGACATATGATTGGTTGCGGAAGGGACTGGAACACACACACACACACACAGATAGAGAGAGAGAGAGAGAGAGAGAGAGAGAGAGAGAGAGAGAGAGAGAGAGAGGAAGTGCCTGTTCATAGAGCCATATAAAAAAATAATTTTAAAATTTTTTCTTCAACTTGCATATTTGAAACCTAAGATACGCCTGGAGAATTCTTTTTTCTGAAAAGACACGGGTCAAAATCAAATTTACCTTTTAGACAGATTTTCAGCTACATGTCAGCAAGTTTAAAAAAATTGAAATACACAATGATAGCAGATTAATTAAAATCTGTTCTTTATTACGGTAACAGCAAAAGACGTTACATGAGTGAATATTATTTGCTACCTCCCTTTGGTATTTTTTTACTGGCATCAAGATCTCCTCAATTTACAGGTGAGCTGGCTAGATGTAGCCGTTCTACGCTAACAGTTTCTTTTCCCGCACTTCTCCCTTGTGAATCTCCTTTCTAGTTCCATGTTTTCCAACCAACTTTAATCTGCAAAAATTTAAATGCAATGTCAATCGTTATGTACTGTCCTCCTGATTACTCTTTTCTCTTTCCGTTCATTATTAATGTTTCTGATCCTAATTCTTTCACACCCTGTAACCCCTTGTGTTTTAGTGGCTTTACTGCTTTGTATAGGGTGATGCCGATTAAGAAAAGCTGATTTAAAGTAAAGCCAATTCTAACAAGTCAAAGTACCGTTTTTTATTATTCGGTCGAGTTACCTCGGACATTAATGAGTCTATCACGCCAACCATTACGGTTCTTCTTCAGGATCGAAAGGTCATTAGGGTGGCATTCTGTATCATAACATAGCTGGTCAATGTAGGTGATTGTTGGGTAATCAGTCTGTCTTGCACCAGGGCTTGGTGTCCAGAGCAGTAGATCACTCGCAAGTTCTTGTTTGGCTCACCAGCAGAGTCCAGCAAAACCCATTCTGCAATCGCATAAGGTTGTAAAAATATTATCTAATCAAATATGTGTAGCCATTAAAAATAACGTTTAAGTACTAAATTATATATATATATATATATATATATATATATATATATATATAGTTTATGAAAAATCAGGTAATCCGTATGGGTAAACCCAAGGAGGATAAAATCCAGAGAGGTCAATGTAAATCCAGAGCAAATAATTTAAATAAAAACAGACCATTTTAAGGTTCTATGAAATAAATTATTTTACCACAGGCCTTTTAAAGGACTGCGGATCCTCTGGAAGTAAAGTCTGATGACCTGCAGTTCTTTAAAAGGGCTGTGGTGAAATAATTTATTACATGGAACCTTAAAGTGGTCTGTTTTTATTTAACACACACACACACACACACACACACACACACACACACACACACACACACACACACACACACATATATATATATATATATAGATATAAAGATCGTGGATTGTTAGTAACCCCGTAGGATGAAAAAGAAGACCTAGCAAAGGCCGAAAGAACTCTTGACGAATCAACGGCCATCTGACTAGAGGTGACATCACAATAAATCACCATGGAAAAAGCAACAGGAAACCACTCCACTACCAAACACCAGAAAAAGTATGGCTTTTAACACTTATACTTAATATCAGGAAGAGACAGTTGAAATTTTCTAGGGTACGCAATTAGGAAAAAGGACCTGGGAAAATTTGATCCTCACAGGACAGATTGAATGCAAGAGGAACATAGAAACAACGCATAACCTACCTAGCGAACTTGATTAAATGAAAGACCGATCAAGGTTTAGAAGAGATATAAAAAAAACAAAGTTTATTAAGAGCTACAAAGGACAAGTAATTGTGGAGAGCCATGATCGCCTACGTCCTGAAGAGATATGGCATATAAAAGAAGAAATGTATTCCGCTGTAATACAAAAGATGAGGTAAAACAAACGTTATGTTTATGAAAACGCGAAGACCAGGAATATTCTAAAAGTTGTCTTTCTTCCGAGTGTATGGCAATTTCAATTCGCACTTAAATTTAGCGGCCTTTATTTTATTCTTGTAATTGTCGACCCTACGAATTTGGACATAAAATACATTTGAAAGGTTAACTTTTGTGCTAGTATATATAATAATTCATAAACAATATATGGACTTAAGTATATATTTTAATTGTTTTTTCTTCTCTATTGATGATGAAGCATTTGCAAATGTCATCTATTAATTTCCTATTTGCTGTAATCTTCCACGAATAAAAATACCGAAATGTTTGCCTATCAAAATTGTTAAAACAGTTGATGCAAATATCTCCGGCACTTGTTGATAAAATCGTTTATTCATTCGTAGCATCATTATTGAATAACCAAAATATTTTTCTTTGTTTCTAAATTTCGATTAATAAAAGAACAATTCTTGGTTACTTTAGATGGACGCTTATCGAAAATTCTCGATACATTGAACTTGTTTTATCCACAGACAAGACAATTCGTGTTGCAATGATAGTCTGAAAGTATCAGCTATAGTGAAGATGAATTTTAAAACGGAATAATAGCGAAATGGCTATACATTGGTAAGCAATTTGGAGGAACAACAGCAGATAAAACTCACGTAGAAGAACAATTCTAGAAGGAGCGAGCATAGACGAAGAATGATAAAAAGACCACACGTAGAGGATAAATGGCAAATAGATCAGAAGCAGACAATGTTAGATTCAACGTACGTAGAGAAAAATGGCGGGTAGACCTCACGTAGGTGAACATGGCGAACAGAACGTATACAAAGAAACAATAACAGATAGACCGCGCGTAGAAGAAGAATGGATAAATAGATCATGCGTAGGGGAACAATGGTAGATTGGCCCGGCCCAGAGAAACGATTGCAAATAGACCGCATGTAGAAGAACAATGGCGGATAGACTGCATCTAGAAGAACAATGGCGGATAGACCGCATGTTGAAGAACAATGGCGGATAGACCGCATGTAGAAGAACAATAGCGGATAGACCACATGTAGAAGAACAATGGCGGATAGACAGCATGCAGAAGAACAATGGCGGATACACGGCATCTAAAAGAACTATAGCAGATAGACGGCATCTAGAAGAACAATGGTGGATAGACCGCATCTAGAAGAACAAAGGCGGATAGACAGCATGTAGAAAAACAATGGTGGATAGATCGCATGTAGAAAAACAATAGCGGATAGACCGCATCTAGAAGGACAATGGCGGAGAGACGGCATCTAGAAGACCAATGGTGGATAGAACGTATCTAGAAGAACAATGGCAGATAGACGGCATCTATAAGAACAATTGTGGATAGACCGCATGTAGAAGAAGAATTGTGGATAGACCGCATCTAAAAGAACAATGGCGGATAGACAGCATCTAGAAGAACAATGGTGGATAGACCGCATGTAGAAGAAGAATTGTGGATAGACCGCATCTAAAAGAACAATGGCGGATAGACAGCATCTAGAAGAACAATGGTGGATAGACCGCATGTAGAAGAACAATAGCGGATAGACCGCATCTAGAAGAACAATGGTGGATAGACCGCATGTAGAAGAACAATGGCAGACAAACGGCATCTAGAAGAACAATGGCGGATAGACGGCATCTAGAAGAACAATAGTGGATAGACCGCATGTAGAAGAACAATAGCGGATAGACCGCATGTAGAAGAGCAATGGCGGATAGACCGCATGTAGAAGAACAATGGCGGACAGACGGCATCTAGAAGAACAATGCGGATAGACCTCATGTAGAAGAACAATGGCGGATAGACCTCATGTAGAAGAACAATAGCGGATAGACCGCATGTAGAAGAACAATGGCGGATAGACCACATGTAGAAGAACAATGGCAGATAAACGGCATCTAGAAGAACAATGGCGGATAGACCTCATGTAGAAGAACAATAGCGGATAGACCGCATGTAGAAGAGCAATGGCGGATAGACCGCATGTAGAAGAACAATGGCGGACAGACGGCATCTAGAAGAACAATGCGGATAGACCTCATGTAGAAGAACAATGGCGGATAGACCTCATGTAGAAGAACAATAGCGGATAGACCGCATGTAGAAGAACAATGGCGGATAGACCACATGTAGAAGAACAATGGCAGATAAACGGCATCTAGAAGAACAATGGTGGATAGACCACATGTTGATGAACAATGGTGGATAGACGGCATGTAGAAGAACAATGGCGGATAGACGGCATCTAGAAGAAGAATGGCGAATAGACCGCTTGTAGAAGAACATTGGCGGATAGACCGCATTTAGAAGAACAATCGTGGGTAGACCGTATGTAGAAGAACAATGGAAGATAGACCGCATGTAGAAGAACAATGGCGGATAGAACGCATCTAGAAGAACAATGGTGGATAGACCGGATGTAGAAGAACAATGGCGGATAGACCGCATGTAGAAGAACAATGGCGGATAGACCTCATGTAGAAGAACAATAGCGGATAGACCGCATGTAGAAGACCAATGGTGGATAGACCACATGTAGAAGAACAATGGCGGATAGACGGCATGTAGAAGACCAATGGTGGATAGACCACATGTAGAAGAACAATGGTGGATAGACGGCATGTATAAGAGCAATGGCGGATAGACGGCATCTAGAAGAACAATGGCGAATAGACCGCTTGTAGAAGAACATTGGCGGATAGACCGCATTTAGAAGAACAATCGTGGGTAGACCGCATGTAGAAGAACAATGGCAGATAGACCGCATGTAGAAGAACAATGGTGGATAGAACGCATCTAGAAGAACAATGGTGGATAGACCGCATCTAGAAGAACAATGATGAATTGATCATGTGTATGGTACGAACGGCGAATAGACTACGCAAAGGACAATGATTTCGGTCATTGTCAGGAATTAAAGTCCATTCTGTTAAAATCCCCTGATGATTTTGTACTTCAATTTTAAACATTATTTTTAATCTCTGAATCTATTCAATATAACGTGAACATGATATTTTTTTTTATATTATGTCACATGAATGCATCAATGTTTTTATGTTTGTATATATCACAGCGTATATATTTGACAATAATCTTGTAACGGAAATGCCTGTCAGAAGGCTTTCCTCCTCTCTCTTGCAGAATGTTTTAGGCAAGATGGATTGCGTAGGATTCTTGTAAATGCCCAGTGGGAACGGAAATGCCAGCAAACAGTAATGTGGTCATTAACCTCAATTCAACAGCTTGAAATTTTGGACATGCAGAACATTTTAGTTGGACATTTTAGTTTCATATTGATGCGATTTAATCAGCTTAAACATCTATCTATCTATCTATCTATCTATCTATCTATCTATCTATCTATCTATCTATCTATGTCTGTTCCTATCTGTCTATGTTAATCTGTTCTTATCTGCAATATATCTTTTCCCTATTTCCTGCTAGCTGATGTTAATCTATTCAGTATGTCCCTCAATTCCCAAAGAGAAATAATTTTTCCTTTTAAACAATTCTTTATCCTACACTGACATGCCGAAGAAAATATTGATAGAATTCTGAAGCACACACACACACACACACACACACACACACACACACACACACACACACAAAAAATATATATATATATATATATATATATATATATGTATTGTGTATTTCGGCAACAATCCTTCATTTATGCATGTTTTATTAAAAAGTCAGACAAGGCACTACAATTAGGATTTTTATTTAATTTTTCTTGTGTTCTAACAAGTGCTTTCTTTTTTTAGACACAGAGTGTATAGAAACTGTCTAAATGTTCTATAATTCCAAGCGCTTTCGGCTATACTTTTAGCCATTATCAAGGATGATTTTATTTTTTCAGTTTGTGTGCCTGCGTTATATGTATGTTTTTAGTGTTATAGAGATGTTTTATTTTCCGAACATGTTTAGTACATTGTGGCCTTGTTCGTAGTTAATATTGTTAAGTGTTGACTTTTTCTTTTTTTATTATTATTAGGGCTTCCATTATTTTTAATCTTTTTTTACAGGTGGATGAGGTTATTATATTTGTTTTCTACTAGTATGTTTCGGATGGAGTCTGGTAGGTTTGTGTGTCTATGTTTAAATGGGTTCTAAATAGGTTATATTTCATATAAAATTTCATATGAGCTCTGGTAAAAACATGCAATGATAACAGCAAAAATTGCAATATGAACACTGGTAGAAAATGGTTCCTGAAGACATTAGGTTTATAAAACCCAGCAATTCATACACTGGGGGTAGACAAGGACACATGACATAGTGGATAAAGGCGTTAGTTAGGTCCAATGACATGGCCTAAAGAGTGTGAGTTCAATACCCGGTTAAAGCAGTGGCGAACTTGGAGAGGGGAATTAACAGGAGATAACTGATAACTGACATCCATTAAACATGGCACGTGGAACTAGAACAGTCTACCACAGTGAGCGAAATAAAGGGTTCAGTTCGACATTCCAACCACCTGAAGAAGGCTGGAGTGTACTACGGCCGAAACGTTGTATGGCGACAAAGATGAGGATAATAGTCAGAATAATGTAAATAGTGTACATAATACTTCATCTCAGAAATATAGACAGAAATAGCATAGAATTCAAATTATCGAGCCATCTCTATGCATATTGCATCTCCTCCTCCCCAAAACTCTGATGGAGACGAAATATAATACCGAAATACTTTTCCTCATTTAATCATATATATACAGGGTGTATAAAAATACTTTTGTAAACTTTGGGGGCGGGTTCCTTGCACCAAAACAAGAACAAAAGTTCACATGAATATATGACCGCAAATCATTAGTTTTTGAGTTATTAAGATTAATGTTTACAGTAAATGCTCTTAATCGGTGTTCCTTGATCCATACTTTGTGGTGCTACGGGTCCTGTCTCAGCAATGCGACGATAAACGACAGTAAATGTTGTCTGACTCGGCTGCTTTCAAGCTGGAAACACAATCTGATACAGCCATGCAGCCTCGTGTCCATTATTATTCACGCGGCCGTATGTAAAAATCTGCCTGTTCACGATATGAATATCCTTCCATTGTTAAACGGAACACTTCTCAGTTAACTCACTATTATACACGTTAAATGTTGAAGACAGACTAGCCACAAATGTACACGAATAACAAATGTAACCTAGCCTATATGACAACATAGTGGCATCTAAAGAAAACTTTCTTTAAACTTAATAACTCAAAAACGATGTATTTGCGGACATGTTTATATGAACTTTTGTCCATGTTTTAGTGTGAAGAAGCCGCTCCCAATGTTTGTAAAAACACTTTTGTTACACCCTGTATATACATGAAAAGCAGGAAAAATATCAGCAGGGAATTAGCAGTATAACTTGCAGACATTATATGAAGACCCAGCATCCATTCCTTCAATTTACCACTTACCTGGGAGTAATATTTTTTCCTTGCTCCCCCTTATATATATATATATATATATATATATATATATATGTGTGTGTGTGTGTGTGTGTGTGTGTGTGTGTATATATATACTTTTTAAAATATCTGTTTAAAGCATTTTACTTTATGAATTTCAAAGAAATTGAGTTTCAACTGTAGAGTCTGTTTTAAAGTGTTTATTGCCTAAAATATTTGCAAATATTCAACAATGTATATATGTGTAATACTTTCGTTCTATAGACTAATAGAAAACCTAGACTAAATCTGTCAAACGTAAAATTATTGCTTTTTCAACTCTGAAGTTCGTCGATTAATACTAGCAAGTTGGTGTGTGGCCTATTGGCTTTCTCTAAACGTAGATTCTTCTTATGAAGATCTGAGACTGTCTATCTTTTCTCTTTCATCACTCGGGTGGGTGCTTATATATATATATATATATATATATTAAAGAAAAACAGACCACTTTAAGGTACCATTATAATAATTTATTTCACCAGAGCCCTTTTTGAAGGACGCCGAATCATTGCACTTCCAAAAATGAAACGAAAAATGAAATTAAAATTGATGGGTAGTGTAATTTTTTTGTAATTTAACAGAGAGTGTAAAAGGGGTAGTTAAAGAGACATGGTAGAGTTTAGGGAGAGTTTAATTTCATATTTTTCTCAAGCATACTTAGTATTGGGGGAGGGGGAGTGACCAGACCTTGACCTATTTAGACGGTTAATTTAACGGAAGCGATATATTGAAATGGGAGGGGAGAAGAGAGAAAAGAAAAAAGAAAAAGAAAGAAGAGGGAGAGGGAAGTAAAGAGAAAGTGGCTGTAATTGGGTTTTAGCAATTTATGTAAAGAATAGATTTTAATGCTTGATAGTAATTTAGAAGTCTAAAAAAACCCGAAGAAATTAATTTGATGCTTGCTAGCAATTTAAATATTTAACTTTTTTTTACAAATAATTTAGGGATTTAATATAAGTTAAATAATGTATTTATTAACACATTTATAGAGAACATATTTAAAAAAAAAATTAAAACTGTAACAGTTTGTTTACCCGACCAATAGTACTTTTTTTTAATATTGTAAAAGCCAGTTACGGTAACATCTTTATCAGTTTGAATTGGATCCTAATTACGATTCCAATGTAATAAATTATAACCATGCAATATTAGTGTTTAGGCCTTTTTATTATATTCTGAATCTGTCCTGGACATTGAGTTCTACCTGGATTCTATCCTCTTGGAAGTTTTTTATATATATATATGTATGTGTATGTATGTTTATGTATGTATTTATATATTATATATATATATATATATATTTTTTTTTTTTTGAACAATAAAAAAATATTAAAAAATTAAGATCTTTAGACACACTGGGTTGTAGATTAATATTCTTTCGTTTTTTTTATTTATTATTTAATTTAGATTCCTCGACTAGTTTCGACCAAAATGGCCATCATCGGGAGGAGAAATATTTTTGCTTGCTGATAGCAGTAAACTACAGAAATGAGTCTTTTGCTGGAGAAAATGAACTTTTTTCTATAGTTTTCATTTGTTTTTTTATTTTTTTATCATTTTAACAGGAATCTTTTAACAATCCTTGTGTTGGTCAAACAGTCTCTTTTAAGTTGTTATTTGAGATAAGAGCTGGATAGATACATGCTGCTCTGAATTCTCTGCTCAGTTTGACAGTTTTATTGGACCTGGTGAGGTGATGTGTCTCTGTTTAGTGTTTGTGTGTGTGTTATTTGGTTCTTAGGGAGTGAGTGAGTATGATATGTGTAAGCGTGTGTATTGCTGTGGGTGTGTGTTATCATTTGGCTCATTAGGGAGTGAGTGAGTATGATGTGTGTAAGTGTGTATATTCGTGTGGGTGAGTGTATAAGTGTGAGGCCTCCACATCTCCGTAAGCATGTCTGTCTTGTGTGGGTGAGAAATGTGGGTAGGTTTTGATTTGTTGAGTTATATATTGGTACTATCTGTATTGTTAAATTTATGGTTTAGCCCGGCTGGGTATTTTGTTTTTAGACGTTGTATCCACTTATTTTCATGGGACTCTAAAATCTTTCTAATGTTATCTGCTCTGAACTTTTTTATTCTCTCAATTATAGTGAATTTGGCATGGGTTTTGAAATCGTGTTTTTCCAGGCGGAAATGTTCTACAGGTAATAATTTTTCATGGGGAATCGACTTAATTCGATTACGATAATTATTAATTCTGTAGTGAAAGGGCCATTCAGATTTTCCTACATATTGTTTCTGGCATAGTGTGCATTCTAGGAGGTAAATTATGTTATGACTTCTACAGTTAGAATCGTGGTAGATTTTGAAAGTAGATTTAGTGATTGAGCTAGTGAATGAATTCGTGTTTTTAATATGGTTGCAACATAAACTTCTTTTGTTGTTACATGGTTGTTTTTGTTCTTAGTTTATTACGGATTACCTTGTCCCCTGAAATGTGGTTACTACCTATGATTTCTTTTAGGTTCTTAGGTCTACGATATGCAAGAAGACCGGGTTCCTTAAACAATTTTTTAGGTCTGGTTTGAGATGTAGTATTTCCCAGCGACGTTTGATTATTTGGGATAGTGGAGGCATATATATATATATATATATATATATATATATATATATATATATATATATATATATATATATATATATATATATATATATATGTGTGTGTGTTTATTAACCACTAATATTATATATATATATAGTAATCTGGGAAGAAATGGATTGTAATTACACTGTTCGTAACATTCAATTTAAAAGAGGTCTCAATGCATAGTAGAGCTAAATATTATTTATTAAGGATATTAAAAGAAAAACATGTTAAAATTCGCTACACAATTACAATTATGTTTCAACACTACAAATGTGTCTCCTCGGGCGATGTTAAATTACTGGCGAGTCTTCCGATTTCTGGTCTGGTGAGATTGATAATCCTATAAGGTATTGATAAGGTAGCTTGATTTCAAAGTCTGGTTTATGATCTTTAATTAGGACATACGATTCTTTGCTACAGAGCTTACTATATCTGTGGCTCATTTTAAGTTTATCAGTTACATTTTTACAGGCAGTGTTAATTCTCTCAACTAAATTAATAGTGTTAATATAGACATGTTCTCTTTGTAGATGTGTAATGCAAAGGGTTTTTCAGTGAATCTTACGACAAATGGTGTCAAGATGTTTAAAAGTCTTATTTGATAACCTGGAAAAAAAGAAACTCAGTTTAGTGTTTTTTAGGTATTATATATTTTGTGGCATAGACAATTATGCTGTTACACGATCTGGACAATTTTGCTGTTATACTCGGTAAGATTAATATGCCCTTGTAGATTGGATAATGGGCTCGATTGTTACCACCTACGCTGAAATCACGCTGAAATCACGTTGAAATTACGTTGCGTCAATCCTGGTCAGTATTTACATGATTGACCACTTAGGAATAATGGGTAATGCATGCCACTTCCTCCAATCCAAAATATTCTTCATCTTTAAACAATACACAAAGTGTTGACAAGCCATAAAAAAACAAATCGATTAATTGATACCAGATACAATGTACATGGGGACAGAAAATACAACAGTCAGCTCTTTGTGGCTATAACAACGAAGACATTAGACTGAATGTCACTGAAAATTACTAAGAAATTAAGACAGAAAATAAAAGGATTTACCGAAAGTTTGAATGATTTTACTCTAGCAAGCACATTTGCTAAATTATCTAATATTCAACCCGGCTGTATTAGAACCACGAAACAATTTTTTTTCTGTCCACGTATATTCAGTAGAGCGGCTTAAACATAGGAATTATTTAATGCCTTGTTGAAACTGCCTTTCCAGAGTCTTTTATACCATCTTGCTCATGCCATTCAGAAGTCTTTTAACGACTTTTTGAATCTGTCATTTTCCGATTATGTTAATGCGTTTTTGAGCTTATCATTCCGATCTCTCCAGCTGCTTTTTTTTTGAGATTTCTTTCACCGAATCCTTCATGAAAAGAATGTTGTATTTGTTCAAAGAACTGTTATCGAATTCAGGGAGAATTCCACCCGCTGAAGTATGGATAAGATTCTGAATTCATTTTTTTTAAGCATGGAAGACATTTTGAACAAAAGGTGCTTCAAAGTGCTTTGCAAATGATTATAGAAAAAGAAGATATGTTTTATTCACTATATAATCTGAGTCAAATAGTTATTTACTTATGACATGTCTGGACATATTTGTAAGCTGTTGTAAGATAAGAAAATGGAAATAATGAAAATAAACTTTCGAAAAGAAAACTTGCTTTAATTTTCAATAGAATGAATCATCCATTTTAAATTTATTTTGATGTGCTCCGAGAAAAATGAAAGAAAGATAGAAATCTTCCAAGTGTTAATAATTACGTTGCGTTAGTTTTAACCCATCCCCTCATCAGTGTTTGTCATGTCGATTTTGCAAGACGTCATTCTTAACACGTTCGTTTTCTCTCAATTTCTTTGTTCCGTGGGTAAAATTTAATAACAACGCTGTTGCTGTTAAAATAAATTACCAAGACATTACCCAATTATTTCTTGTAATATATCAAAATCCTAATATTTGACAGAGGTTCTTGATAGTGTTTTCGTGCTGGATTCAATGTCTCATGTGTGATTTATTTTTTTTTTCAGTGGAAACTTGGATAATTGTTAAGATATTTGATTAAGTCAATAATTAATGAATTGTAAAACGCTTCAGGAGAGTTTTCCCAAAACGTGGTTGGGAAAATGTCGGCACGTTTAGTTAATAGAGCATTTAACTTGAGGAAAATTGGACGTTATTTCAATGATCATATTAATTTTGAACAGATAATGAATGGCAAGCCAATAAGTCTGAAGGTGTCGTCTGTTCAATGATTCCGAGTTTGCTTGCGGGGAGGAATCTTTCAAAATGGTCTAATTATTACGAAGGAACATGTTGGAGGCTACTTGTTCAAGAGACTGTAATTACAACCAGGAGAAATTGTAGAGGAAGTTTGTAATTAGCGTCATGAATATGCATATACACACAAATGCAAATTAGTGCTCTCTTATATATACACATGTATACTCATATAAATGTTAAATATATATATATATATATATATATATATATATATATATATATATATATACGTGTCCATAAAATTCGTGTGCACTTAAAAAATTATAATTTTTTTGTATTTGCGATAGAAATAATTTGTAAAGAGGATTAGAAAGAAGTAAATCCATATTTTTTAAGGTTTTATTGAAATTTTATTTAAGTTTCCACATATCCTCCATCATTAGTAATACAAAGGGTAATACGATTTTGCAGTTCACGAAAAACATTTGCCAACTGATTTACAGTAATTACTGAAATCACATTAGTTATTTTAGCTATACTTAAAACTAGATACATTAAACTTTATAACATTTTTTACAGATTATTTCTATCGCAAATACAAATAAAGTTATAAATTTTTTAAAGTGCATACGGACTTTATGGACACCTTGTATATTCATATATATATATATATATATATATATATATATATATATATATATATATATATATATATATAAGCAAATATATGGATATTGATCCGACAGTATGAAGAAAAATATACTGAAAAAAATAAAACCAATTAAAAATCCTAATATGCGATTATGCTGTTTTGATGTTTAATGTCAACGTCGGACGTTTCTGTCTAATAGACCATCTTCAGGACATATTCATAAAACATAATTAACATAGACCATATACAATTCAACATGAAAAAGACGATGGACATAAAAGCAAGACCAATCCAAACAGATAACTGAAATCTTTTATAAGATCAGCGTTCCGTTTAAATATGATCACGTCGTAGGAATACGTTTTCACAACATCGCCCACGTATTTTTCTTCATATATATATATATATATATATATATATATATATATGTGCATATATGTAGATATCTGTACTAACACAAATATGGATTTTACGAGGTCTGTGAGGCAAATATACAGATACTTTGAATATCTCTAGGATTGGTTGCGTTGACTAAATGCAACTTAAGCATTAATCATAGCAGAACTTCTTGCGCATGTATGAACAGCGACTCTTTTTGGGGTTACTCAGTCACCGGTAAGAGTGTAATGTGTGATTGTTGCATTCCCAGTGACCGAGATTGTTCACTTGTTCACCTCTCGTTAGGGTTTTTGCAAAAAAAAAAAAAAAATCGCATCCTTCAGGTATATCATCTCCTACTTGATTTGGCTAACCGGGAATTATTGTTTTTTTTTTATCCAAAGCTACAATAAACGTTGAAAGTGCGATTTCAGTCCGTGGACGAGATTAGGGGGAACATGGTGGACACCTGATGGTGATCCCGAAAGACAGGTTTGCAAACTGTTTTGAAAGGTGAAAATCAAGATGGAATAAGTGTGTGAGTTCTGTATAGAAATAACTTGAAGTGGATTAAAGGGCCATTGCCGTTAATATGAGGTATGAAGATGTTTTACCAGATATGTATAGAATAACACTTATATCGATATATGCACAATTTTATACAAGTTCACGCACCTTCAACCACTCAAATTTATATAGCTTACTGTTGGAACTTGACTAATGCATGGAATAATAATGCAACAATGTACCTAGAACAAAATGTATTGAAACAAGAAAGTGTACACAATATTTACATATAGTCTTTTGTATATTCCTGGTAAGACCGTTCCTGGAGAATGTGTTGACTGAGTCGCAGTCGGGCAGAGTCTCTGGTTGAATCTCTTGATTCCTCCTTCTCTTCCCGGTACCAACCATATTTATATGGTCGGTACTCCACTATGCAAATTAGGTGGATCCTACCACAACAAAAAAATGATTTGTTTGCCTTTTCTGTTGTTTCAACTTGAACATTGTTTGCCGCCATGTTTTTTTGTGACCTAACCGTCTTTTCTTAAAGTTGTTTTCCATTCCCATATATATCAATTTTATTGTGTGCCACAAATTTTTAATGGATTGCGTCCTGGGTATGACGATAAAGTGCATCCAGCAACAAGGGCTCTGATCGGAAGGTTATGAGAAGTGTAGAACCACTTAATTTCTATTGTTCCTAGGTGCTCCCTATCTCGGGGGTGGTATCATCTGTTCGGGTCCCAGCTATGGGAAAAATAGTAAATATCTAAACTGAGGTCAAAACCCTACGAAAATATAAAAATATATTTTATAGTAAAAATACCAG
The DNA here is from genome assembly GCA_903632075.3 of Acanthosepion pharaonis. NCBI lineage: Eukaryota > Metazoa > Mollusca > Cephalopoda > Sepiida > Sepiidae > Acanthosepion > Acanthosepion pharaonis. Next base: position 235,030 of record CAHIKZ030000453.1, read on the forward strand.
CAATAAATTTAAAAAATAAATTACAATCAATACTCTCGACAAAAACTGTCTTTATAAAAATACGGCAATAAAACTTGATCTAAAGACTGACTTCTTACAAAGAATAGGTATTCTATTCATACGAACCTATCCTAAAAATCTTGTCGTCATTAAATAACCCATTGAGGTTGATGTGCCGTAAAACAAAATAAATCAGCCTCTGTTGGATTAATATCTGGAGAGTCTGGGTATCATTCTATTAGTCTGATGCCTTTAAAACAATGTTTTTCGTAAGGTGAGTACTAATTGGAAGGCAAAAGAGCATTATTGCTCCTTATAAAAGGGGGTACCTCGAGGCGGTGTAATGGTTAGCAAGCTTGTCTCGTTAGAATAATTACGACTGAGTAGTGAGTTCGATCCTCACCTTGTACCCCCTTACTTTCGGCCTTTTGCCACATTTGGAAAATCACTATTGTTCATTACAAAAAGTTCTCAGAATATGTCTTTACATTTACCTTGGCATCATCATAAACTTTGATGGAACTATGCTTTTAGTGCTTACAATACTCCACCTCCTCTTCTGTTATGTTCCAACTAATCTCCGTTAACCATTTCCATGAAGATTCCAACCTTTTGCCAAACCATCAATTATTGCTCTACATTCTTCACTAAAAAATTGTTGTTCAGAAATCAGTTTTTTATACTAATGTTCATCCAATAGAAATCCCAAGGGCCCCTCAAGTTAAAGAGTTTCATTGGTGGATTGTTTAGCGGCATATCAACACCTCTATGGGTTATTTAATACCGAAATCTAAATATCTTGAACATGTCTTCAACTATAGATAAAATGAATTGTTGGTAATTTTACTATAAAAATGTATTTTTATACTTTCATAGTGTTTTGAGTTTATTTCTCCATAGCTGGGAGATTAACAGGTGCTACCACCCCGGGTCAAGGTAGACCTGTCAAAAAGAGCAGAACCGCCCGATCAAAGGCCTTGCTGACGGATGTAGTTTATGTAGTATAACACTCAGGACTCAAGGTAGAGTGTTATTGGATGATGTTGTATGAGCATAAGAGAAACTAATAAGTGCAGTTTATGAGGTTATGTAAGAACGATAATTGTTAACCCTAAGTTTGAAGAGGTCAAGATTGTTGTGATTGTGGAAGCATCCTATCGGTACTTTTTTTCATAAAGTAACCGTTTTGGGGGAGAGGATGTCTGTTTCCCAAAGCAGCAGTTCTTGGCAAGAAGCTGTCCGAGTGGAACTTCCTCCTTACTAATGGAATACGAAGAGAATGAAGATAATATATGAATCTTTGTCCAACGTATACATTTCTGTTCGTAAGCTTTACTTCAAGGCGATAGCATGTAGCTAATGTAAGTAATAATTTGCGTTTTTTTTTCTGTGTTTATATTCACCAGATCTGCTATTTCAAATATTTTCACTGTGTTCAACCTAATTTTCTTGCTTAGTACGCTTTTAAATTAAAGTTTCTTTGTCTAACATTCCTAAAGTCTGTTACTTTTCTTTTCAATGATTTTAACTTCATTTTTAATTCTTTTGCGATCTAAGTTTAACTTTTTTGCAATTTCTAATGTATTTCCGCTACGCAATAACTTAATCTTTATTTTTTTTCCTCCGTTATGATAACACTTCTCTTACAAACCATGACAATCTGTATAGATCGGAAATTAAAATATAAATATCTGTAACTAGACTATTATATATATATATATATATATATATATATATATATATATTTACAATATCATTACAAAACATCTAATTGAATTATATATACAGGGTGCGGCTGGTATTTGAGGACATACAGATTTAAGATTAATACTTCCCACTAACTTCTAATGCTTTTATTTTTCAGAAATCAAGAATGGCAAACCCTATGATAACAAATGAAATGAAAAAGAATGCTGTGATTGTGGCATTAAAGGCTGATCATTGCGATTTGGATATTGCACGTTTCCTCAAAGTTGCAAGATCGTTTGTCCACAAGATACGAAAAGAGTTAAAAGACACTGACATTTCCCCAATGTCTGTATCAAAACGTAAAAGACATTCTTCACGTTCTGATAAAGTGAGAACATCCAAATTTATTCAAGAAGCCAAGCAGACAATTGATGAAAACTGAGGTCAATCAATGAGGTCAGTTGCCAAAAAGCTGCATGCGTCTGAAAAAACAGTCAGAAGGAGTGTTCATGAAGACATTCGATACAAGTCTTATGTGATGAAGAGAGGTTAATTTATGTCTGAAAAAAACAAAAGAAAATCTTTTAAACAGATCCAAAAGGCTTTTAAACAAACTTAAAAATCCTTCAGAAGCTGGTGTGATTTAGTTTTTCTCAGATGAGAAAAATTTTGATCAAGGTCAAAAACTTCTGAGGTGCCAAGAGTGATGTGCACAAAATTTCCTTCAAGTGTTATGGTATTGGGTGTTGTTAGCAATGAAGGACATGTTATGCCACCACACTTTTTCCCACAAGGTCTTAGAGTAAATGCCGCTGCTTACATTGAGGGTCTAGAAACAGTTGTCGAGCCCTGGATTGAAAATATATGCAACGGCAGGCCTTATATATTCCAGCAAGACTCGGCTCCATCCCACAAAGCTCTACGAACACAAGAATGAATGGCTGACCATTTGTACGACCACATCACACCCAACATTTGTCCTCCTAACTCTCCAGATCTCAATTCACTAGACTATTATGTGTGGAGCGTTGTTGAGAAGGAGGTTAATAAACAACCTCATAACACCAAAGACTCTCTTAAATCTGCAATAGTTCGAGTAATGTCTGATATAGATAAGGCCCAATTAATCAGAGCTTGCAGCCGATTTCGACCTCGTGTAGAGGCAGTTAATGATGCTAGTGGTGGTTTTATTGAATAAAAGTAAATAATACTTTTCATTTCATTTTTAATTGTTTGTAATCAAATGTAATTATATTCATTGTTCAGCAAGTTGTTTATTAATCCATAAAACCTGTCCTCAAACACCAGCCGCATCCTGTATATATACATACATACATACATATATATATATATATATATATATATATATATATATATATATATATATATATATATATATATATATATAGTTAAACTAGAGAGCCAGACAAACCTACTTTCCCTGACGATCCGCTTAGGTGATACCTTGGTAGATTTGTCTGGCTCTCTAGGTTTAACTAGATCTGCTCTACTCATTGTATTGAGCACTTTATTTAGTTGTTTTGTGCACTCGGGTTTTTTCTTTGGGCCTTGGACTCGCATGCTGGACGATTATTTTCGGTTAACATACATCTTCTTGGTTCTTTCTTTTTTATATACCTTTTTTCCCTTTGGTATTGGCTTGTTTATTTGCAAATCAAGACACCGAAAGTTTTCCGAGCGAGTATAGTTTCTTATACTTATAAGATCTCTATTAATAATAATAATAATAATAATAATAATAATAATAATATATATATATATATATATATATATATATATATATATATTTCAAATATGATGAGCAATATATGAATATCAAATCGCAACCAAAAAGATTTTTCTAAATATTTCTAGTAAAAACAGATATTATATATGAGGGATACCAAAAAGTTCTCTTCTATGATTACCAGCGTGCCATTCCCTTCAGGTCATTGACGATCATGGCTCACCACAATTTCCTGTACTTTCTAGATTTTAATAAATATTGTCTTTTTGTTGTCTCTCCTAAACTTTGTTCCGCCATCCATTTTCTCGACAGGTAGGTTATGCATTGTTTTCCTCTGTCCCTCTTGCTTTCAATCTGTCCTGTGAGTATCAGATTTTCCAAGCCCTCTTTCCTCATTATATGCCCTAGAAATTTCAACTGTCTCTTTCTGATGTTAAGTATAGGTATCCGTTTTGTTTCCATTTTCTCTAAAACTTCATCATTGTTCATATGTTCGGTCCTTGATATCCTCAGCATCCTTCTGTAGAACCATATTTCTGTTGGCTCAAATCAGTTCTTTATCTGTGAGGAGATTGTTTAGCATTCACTCTTCTATAGGAGGACTGATATTACGTAACATTTCTGTACTCTTTACTCTCGTTCTAACAGAGTTTTTGTAGTAATCTATAATGAAAAGCCAATAAAATTTACAAAAGATCATCTCGGAGGGCAGCCGAGGCATCGAAGGGCACACACACACACACACGCACACACACACACACACACACACACACACACATATATATATTGCTGCATGTTTCATTAAATAATATTGTGACGTTCCTAAACACAGCCTTCGCTCGCTCCTCGCTGCTTCGTTCGGGTGTCGCCGCTCCAAACGTGACGTCCGCCTGTTGCGTCAGTCGTGTTGTCTCGTCCTGTGACGACCAACTGGCTTGCTATCGGTCGCGGTACCCAAATGTGACGTTCTAACCTTTTGGTGATTCGGATGGGAATCTGGTTAGATTCGATATCAGCCTCGTCGTTCCCAACTCGCTTACAACGTCTGGTTACCAAAGTAACTGCGTTGATCTCCAGTCTCGTTATATGGATTGTGACACGTTGTTCTTTGCTAGGCGAGTTCCAACATCTTGTCTGTTCTTTAAGAAATTGGTTCTTGGTGTGTCTTCAGGCGAAAGTCGAAAAACTTATTTTGGTGGTATGGATCTTTTTTTTTGTCCTGTTAAATGGTGTCACAATATAGACAAGTGTTGTCTATTTATTTTATGCAAATTCTTTTGATATCGTCTGATAAGCTTAATAACATTATCATTAAACGAAGAAAGAAAATCACAATATTGATGCATATTCTTTAACCCTATCTAATCTTTCGGCTTACATAAGACATTATCAAAGATGACAATTACATTAAACAATACACGGACAAAACAATAATGATAGTCTGTTTTTGTTTACATTGATGATTTCCAAGCAACGACAAACTCGTGCATTATTGTTTTCCTATAGCAATATAATGAACAGACCATTATTTCAAGTTCTTTAGCAATAGTGATTTTCTAAGCGTAACATAGATGTGGCACAAGGCCGAAAGTATGGAGCATCTCGTGGGAATCTAACTCACGACTCAGTCTTAATTGTCCTAGCAAGACAAGCTTATTAACCATTACACCACGGCGATGTGCCCATTGATAGTACAACCATTCATAACTGAAGAAAACGTTACCAGATTAGATTTTAAGGCATTGAAAGTTACAAGCCAGAGGTCAGAGGATACATACCCTACACGCAAGTTACTAGTGTATCGCTGGTGGGCCGCTGATGGGAACACATCGGTGGTAGCCACCGGCGGGCCACTGGTGGGCCTCGAGCGGTCCGCAATTGATAACCTTGCTGAGACAAACACGCTGGTGGCAGATTGCTGGCTTTCGTGTAGGGATAAGCTGTAAAGCTCCGATTGTCTTCGTCTTTAGAAGTGAGTTATATAATCTTTTCTGTTCAGTATTTACGCAAGATAATTCCGTTATATCACACTTTTGTTTGTGTCGTTTGAATGCGATTCTCGTCCAAGCGATTTTATCTCGATCACACTTTGTGAAAAAGAATATCAAACGCTTTTCAGAAAGTCACGTAAAGATTGCAATTTTGATTCTTTCAGTTACACATTTCCTTCTTGTTTTACAGCACATTTTCTCTCTACAATGCAATTCAAAGCTGACCAATAAGCAGGCATAATATGAGGCTCTTGAAGTGGTGCCAGCAGATTTTTAATATTGGCTTATTAGTGGAAAGTTTTGCATGGAGGAGTCATTTAGAAGTGTTGAAGTCATAATTGGGGGTCAAATGTTCACAAGTTGAAAAGCAACGAGGAAATCTTCTGATAGGACGTTATTACTTTTCTTTTTAGAAATAATCTTATTACAAAATCAGTCTTTGATTCTATTGATAATATCTATCTATCTATCTATCTATCTATCTATCTATCTATCTATCTATCTCAGTCTGTTCACTATCTATCTATCTATCTATCTATCTATTTTATGATCATCACTCATATTTGTTTAGTCCGACCATTTCTGTATTTCTGTCTGTCTCTCTCAAAATGTTTTTTTTTATAACAACAGTACCTCTTCATTGAGCAAGAGTTAATCAGCTGGCATTTTTATTAACGCTGTAATGAGTTCGACCCTAACTAGCTGCTCTACGATTATGACCTTTTGCCACACGAAGATTTATTTATATTAGGGTTGAAAGGACGTCCTTTCGTATTTGGAGATGGAAAAGAAACGAATAATAGATTTAATCAAGATAATATTTCCCCTCATTAGCGATAACATAATCCCAGCTATCTGACAAATTATTGATTTCTCGGGTGTAAAATTATTCAGGTTTCAAGGCAAAGAGACATTCGTTTTATCAGTTTTACTCACTTCAACACTAATAAACTGTTTTCTGCCAAAGATCATCCCCCAAAATGATAGCTAAATACGGTTAGTTAAGGAGAGTAAGGAGGAGGATGAAAAACTCCATATTTATTGCTATAATCTTTTCTTCAGCGCTTTGGACAATATGTGTTCTTTTATAATTCTATAAGAGCAACAAAGCTTTTACGATTGAACAACGACGGGCGCTTCTTATGTAAATTTTTGTGCAATGTTTCCAGATGTTGACATTACTCTCCGTATTAAATGTTTCGTTTTAGTTCAGCACTTCATGATAGACAACACCCTTCACATCCCACAAAACACAGAGTATAAATTGTCGGGTGTTTGGAGATATACTCTCCTTTTTCAGTAAGTACTAATGATTTTCTTCTTTGACTATAGAGAACCCATTTTTCATGATTGGTGTTGATACTACCCAGAAAAAATTCGCTAGAAAACCTATTCTCCAAAGAGGAGAACACGTTGATTAAGCTAAAAGTCAGTCATATGACGAGGGACCCATTCATCAAGTTTAGACATATTTCCGAGTTCATGAAAATGTTTTATTATCAAAATTTGACATCTATTGAAGTGTTTCGTCAAATATTATGCAGTTTTCATCAATATCGATTTGCAACTCAATATTAACAGAACTTGTTTGTTCAGGTCGAGAGGAATCTCCGAGAGAAAAAGATTTTTCCGATGAAAATTGGTGAAACTCTTCGGACATTTGAAGCTTCATTTCCATATCTGTCTATGTTTCTGAGATGAGGTATTATGTACACTATTTACATTATTCGGACTATTGTCCTCATCTTTGTCGCCATGTTTATCACAACGTTTCGGCCGTTGTACACACCGGCCTTCAGATATGGCACGTGGAACTAGAACAGTCTACACCAGTGAGCGAAATAAAGGGTTCAGTTCGACATTCCAACCACCTGAAGAAGGCCGGAGCGTACAACGGCCGAAACGTTGTGATAAATATGGCACCAAAGATGAGGACAATAGTCCGAATAATGTAAATAGTCTTCATTTCCACAGAACAAATATTTCCTGTTACTTCCATTGTAAAAGATCTCCTTTTGAATGCATACAGCATACAGTGTATGACATGAGTTTCATCTAAACTTGTTTTGAAAGGTTAAAACAGATGCCATATTTACCCACTGTAATATTAAGTAAACGGCAAAGAATGAAAAACATATTAGAACGTAAAAATGAATGGCTACTTCAAAAAAATAATGAAAGCCGGAGAACCCACCGGCCGAATCATAGCGGTGGGAATAGTCTCGGTAATGAATCGAATAAGGAAATTACTTTCTAAAAAAACAACAGAGAAGGTCGAAAGGTTCATCAGTCAAAACAACAAAAATAAGGATCATCGTTCGAATACTTCAGTGAGTAATGGTAATATTCATTTTTCTTGTGTTTCCAACTAAAAGCTTCATATTCTGATCAAAATTGTGGATAAACTGTCCAAAGGTCACTGTGACACTATTTGGCTTGCTAGAAAGAAAGAAGAAAAAAAAAGAAGCCATCACGAAAAGGACACTAAGCGATGTTATTCTTTTTAACAAAGAAAAATGCTAAAGGTTTTATTCTCATTAGCGAGAAAAAAAAAAAAGGGTCGCGGATGTGTCGGTTTTGATTTGATTAATGACGGCGCACCGAATGGTGAAAATTCTAGGTTGGTCAAATGACCTACAAGACAAAAACTGAGAGATAATATTAATTAGGTCATGCACTGGGTCGCGAAAAACGAAAATGTCCATTGGACCACACAGAGTTACAAAAACAAAAGATTAAACCATTAGTTATCTGCGGAAGGGTCGTTTGGAAAAAAGCATCTGTTTATTGTCGGGACTGGCTATGATAGCGAAACTATTTTATCGGAACAGTTAATTAGCAACAGAATTCAAATACGTCTAATTGACCACCCACTTGTTTGGCGAAGGCCCCGGGTGATAAAGTCCAAGTGATTTTGGCTAAGATAAGACACCAAGGGTTTGTTGTCGGACAGAAGGAAAGAAAGAGAAAGAAAAGAAAAAGAAAAAAAAATTGGAAGATAATTTTTTTCTTTGTGCAAGATTTTTTAAACCGAGGTTAGTCTGGCCACACCCACGCCGCTGACTGCCCATTGGCTGAATGGTGGCGTGAGCGTTAGGCGGAGGCAATCATGTAAAGAAGGCGGGGAGGCCTGTTGCGCCCCCCTCTGAAGGGATAGGTGTGAGATGCCACTGTGAGAGAGAGAGAGGAGAAACCCGTTGACACCCTCTGAGGGCATGGTGAGATACCAACATGAGAACAGAAGAAGGTGGGAGGACGAAAAGACTTCCAAAAATGGAAAATAATAAATTTTCCTTACCGAAAACAAAGAAGTGGATTGTAGATTTAGAATTATCAAGGCACCTCACACCCCGACAAACCCACCCCGGTTTTGGTCGGCGTCCATATAAGCAGAGTCACAGCGAGTGAAAAGCAGTTCAGTTCCAGTTGAGAGGCAGTTGAGTTGAGTTTGAGTTCGAGTTCCATTTAAGCTCCAGTTAGTTGCAGTGAGCTGAGAGCTCTGAAGACCCGCCTCGCAGAAGCTGACTAAGATTCACGCAATTCCGAACTCAACTTCTAACCAAGAACAATTTATTTTTGAAGAACGACTTAGACTCACACCAACAAAACAAGTTTTACGAATATCGCCTGAAGATACACCAAGAACCAGTTTCTTAAAGAACAAACAACTTAAGATGTTAAGACTCGCCTAACAAACACAAAGTGTCACGAATCCATATAGCGGGCTGGGAAGAAGACTCAGTCTTGTATTCAGCAACCAGATATAAAATATTGTTATCCTTTTTTTAACACATTTGAACTTTTCGAGTTATTATTTTATTTTATTTTATTTTACATATACTTGTGCGATATCGCCCTTGTTCGAACTCGGCTTGCAATACGGCCCGGCGACTGATTGATTTCGTCTACCTAAGATCAAATCACAACGTGGGTAGGTTAGACTAGAAATCAAAGCAGTTACTTCGGTAACCAGACGTTGGAGGCGAGCTGGGAACGACAAGGCTGATACCGAATCTAACCAGATTCCCATCCGAATCATCAAAAGGTTAGAACGTCACATTTGGTGCCGCGACCAATACCAAGTCACATTGGTCGTCACGGGACGGGATAGGACGGCGACGGCGCGGAGACAGACGGGGTGACGTCACAACTAGCGCCGTGGACAGGACAGCACCGCGGCGCGGCCAGGCAGACGTCACGATTGGCGCAGCGACACCGAGGGACGTCACATCACGTTTTTTAAAGTAATTTCCTTATTCGAATTATTATTGAGACTAGTATCCCAACTTTATTTACATCGCCACGAATCGACCGGTTGGTTCTCCGGCTTTCGTTATTTTTTCTAAATTACTTAGTCGAATTAATTTATTTTAATGCCATTAATGTATTATTCAAATTAGCATACGTATCGCAGTTATTTTGATGACTATGTTTCGGTCGGTGGGAACTTCGGCCTTTTTCAAGGATACAAAAATGATCGTAATTTAATAATGTTTTCAGCAGCGCCGTTGATAAAAGAAAAAAAAAAAAAAAAAAGACTGGAGAACTGAGCGACAGAAGCAATAAATATTACCATAATAGAATGATTTATTCATCGAATGACTACATCACCTCACAGCTTCAGATAATGCTGAATAGGGCCGGAAACTCGACTGGTTGATTAAAACTGAAGATTTTGGTTCAAATAATCTGTCGAATCATGACAATGCCTGGACTGAGATCTCCAGACAAATCTAGAAGCAAATAATTGCGTGGGCAAAAGTCTGTCAACCACGAATCCATCAGTTAGAGTTAAAGAAACAGAGATCTAATAAGATTAAAAAAAAAAAAAAAAAAAAAGATTTCGAAGCGGTAAGGAAGGAAAAATCGCAAAATAATGAAGGAATATCAAAATAAAAGCCAAACTAGAATCTGTCATCATGTCAGAAATAAGAAAATACTTGACAGTTATTCTTTTTGCAATTCTTTCATTTCAAAATACATCAAAGTGTTTCGAATGCTGATTTTCAAGGAAGACATAAACATTTTCCACTTGAGAGTTAGGTAAAATATTTATTTTCATCCTCCTGTCTTTCATAGGGACAGACTGAAAATTGTTTATTATTGTTTATCATTTATTAGTTAAGAACTATTTTTCACAGATTTCACATAAACATTGTGTATATATGTGTGCGTGTGTACGTGTGTGTGTGTGCAAAAATTCCAGTTCCCTTTTGTTTGAGACTTAAAAGTGGGATACATTATGATAAAATGTTTGATAAATGAAAAATCCGTTCTAATTTACGCACACACACACAAATACACACACACACATACAATGTGGACATAATTATCAGCACTGAACCGTGAGTCAAAATTTTGCACCTCAAGCGATTTTAAAATCATGCAATATAAATTCCCATGTTTACACAATGCATATTTTGCACCTCAAGCGATTTTAAAATCATGCAATATAAATTCCCATATTTACACAATGCATATTTACATATACTTTAAGATATTGAGTATTTACTCCATAAAAATAGTAAAATTTACAATATATATATATATATATATATATATATATATATAGTAAAGGTAAAAAATCCGTTGGTAAATAATCCAAGTTGATCCTAGTAATATAAAATATTAAAACTGATCGACAAAAATACACAATACACACACACACATTTTATATATATATATATATATATATATATATATATAATCAAACTGCCATTTACAATGTAGTGTTGATTTCTATGTTCACACTAACCTAAAATAAGGAATACGGCTCTACAATTAATGTTACGAACATTGGAATTTATATTCGATTCGTTCTCATTATATATATATATATATATATATATATATATATATATATATGTGTGTGTGTGTGTGTGTGTGTGTGAAATGAGAAAGAATTGAATATAAATTCCAATGTTCATAGCATTAATTTAAAACAGCGCTCAATACAAAAGTAAAGCTACATGCTTTATCTTCGTATAATTACATCAATATGAGTATAACGCTACATAAATGCAATCATGTTTTGATGCGCACCAACACACCTCATCAGGCGTTACGTACGCATCGAAACATGACTGCATTTATGTGGCGTTATACTCATGTTGATGTAATTATCCTAAAATAAATTATATATATATATATATATATATATATATATATATATATATATATGTATATGTAATTTAATGAAAACAGACAACTTTAAGGATCCATGGTTGTAATTTATTTCCTCAGGGAATTTCTTTTTCCCTGGCTCATCAGGCCACACTTCCAAGGGTGAAAAAATATATATATATATATATATATATATATATATATATATATATATATATATATTATCACAGATGACAGCAAGAATTATCACGATGAACGCTTGTACTCTCCTTACCTATTGGGACTCAAGTTTACGCCAGACCTAAAGTGGAACTAATCAATTTGATCGATTCCTAATCAATTCCTAACTTTTTATACTGTTTCAGAAAGTACTTTGCTCTTTCTGTTGTACTCTGCTGTCTTTACAAGTCACACCGAAAAAAGAATATTTCTGCCCTAACGGGGCTGAAGCTGTCCCCATCCTCACTTTCCAAAGTTAATTAAGTTCACAAACTTTGTAGGTGTTGAATTACTCTCCAATCTACAAACCTCCTTTTCGCACTAACTACATTCCATATTTCCACCAGTTCTTCACATCTAAGACACTGAGTTGACTTATAATCAACCCCCTTTATATTCCATTGATAAAGAGGAAGTTCCACCCAGACATCTTCTTCCCCAAAACTGTTACTTTATGAAAAAAGTACCGATAGGATGCTTCCTCGATCACTACAATCTTAACCTCTTCAAGTCGAGGGTCAACTGTTATCTATCCTACATATCCTCATAATATGCAACTCTTACTCGCTTCTTCTACGCCTTTACAAGAACTTAATTCAGTAACACTCTACCTTGAGTGGCTCTTCGGAGTTGTATTGTATGAAGAATAGTATAAAAAGAAAACATTATGTTCTCAAGAAACATAGCATAGTGGATAAAAGCGTTGGTTGAAATGATCCAGTGACTTGACCCAAAGAATTGTGACTTTAATGCCTGCCCACAACAGAGGTGAACAAAAACTTGAAATGTTGAGATACTAAAGGGAAATAATTGAAACTCAGATATCCCGAAGAGGCATGGCACGTGGAACTAGAACAATCTACCCTCGAAATTCCAATAACCTGAAGAGCGTAAAACGGTCGAAACGTCGTGAATATAGCAACAAAGACGAGAACAACAGACCGAACAATGTAAATAGTGTAAATAATTACAATACCTCATCTCAGAAATAGAGACAGATAAAGAAAGTACTAGTTAGTCTGAACCGCAGATTTCACTTACTTTCAGTCATACCGTCCCAAATATATCAAAGGACGTAGCCGAAAAAAGTTAATATTTAGTTCTCGTGTATAATACGCATCCTTATACGCAACTCTTAGGTTTAAATCTCTGGGAAATTATGCGCATAACTTGTCAAATTACTGTGTGGTACCTTCAAGTACAGTTATGAAATGTAGGATTCTGGATAAGGCCAACACCTCGTGTAGAAAAATATATCTCGGGTTTATTTATTTATGAGAAGCATCCATTGTTTAAATGGTGAATTGACTGGACTGAAGAGCGTCAATATACGTGGATAACAAACAAAGGTCCTGGATAGAAAATCGCTGTGAGTCTTTCTGCATCTATGCTTTTCCTTCTAATTTGGTTTCCTCTGCTACTGTCATTTTCTCTACCCAACAACTTGGCCGCTAACTGCTTGACTATTCACTGCGAGATAACCCTGAAGTTGGGTTGCCTATCAAAGTCAATGGCTTTTTCTTTTCTTTGTCTTAAGAGACAATTTTATTTTCACGTCCACGAAAAAAAGCCCTCGCCTCTACCAAGCAACCAATTAGTGCTGAGGTGGACGGCAGTATATCCTGTTCACCTTCCCCCAAGCAGCTAAACCGGCTCTTCTTTCAGACCATATTTCAGACCATATTCACACCATATTCCTATACGACATTATTGGTATTAAACAACATCCCGGTGGTCAGTGGTTATTTACTTAACGACGTAAAACAAAAGAGGACATTACCACTACATCCGAATGATGTCAAGCGCTGTTTGTCGCATGACAAATACCCTACGCATGCGTAAAGCTGTGCATTATTATGTACATGATGGCTAAGCCTGGAGAAATTAGAGGCAGCCTCGAAGATAAAGAAGGCATCTAAGATTCTGACAACTCAGATGAAACTGTCGTGATGTTTATATTTGCAACGGAGAGCAGTGAAACTATGCCCAAAATCTAATATCACCGAAATTGTTGCTGAAGACATTCGGTTTATAATACCCAGAAATCCATACACATATGTCCTCAAGGTCATATGGCACAGTGGATAAAGGACTCAAAGAGTGTGAGTTCAATACCCGGTTAAGGCAGTGGAGAACTTTCAGAGGGGAATTAACAGGAGATAACTGACATCCATTAAACATGGCACGTGGAACTAGAACAGTCTACCCCAGTGAGCGAAATAAAGGGTTCAGTTCGACATTCCAACCACCTGAAGAAGGCCGGAGCGTACATAAATAATAATAATAAATATGGCGACAAGAAGACGACATGATGAGGACAATAGTCCGAATAATGTAAATAGTTTACCATTGAATTTATCTCGCTAGAATTAGATATGTAAACAATATAAAAAAAATATGATGTTTTCTTTAACAGAAAAATCTTATAAACCATCTTCATATTAAATAACTAAGAAGAGTGTACTCCATTTTCTAAGTAACAGAATATATGTTTTATACAAATATTTATTGATAGATTTGTAGCTGAACTGCTGATACAAAAAACTAATAAACACTGAGGATTATAATTAATATATAAAAAGTGGAAAAGGCTATTATCCGAATGGCAAGATGATTTGTCGAAGCTGAGATAAATTGTTAACGGCGAGGAAATAAGTTAATTATTCTGGTAAACATGTTTTTCGATACAGACACCGTATTTCGTAATTTTAAAAATAATAATTTTCTACTTATTTAGTTTTCATTGCTTGGCATGATTTAAGAATTCGTCTTTGTCAAAGAAATCGATAAAAATACGAAGAGCCTCGTTTTGAATGTACGAACAGTAAGTGGATTATCTCATTAATAAAGTGAACACGATATTTGAATTCAATGCGGACTTGTTAAAAAAATAGTAAAACAAAAAAACAAAAAACAAAAAAACACATGTATCCTCCAAGTATATACAAGACGTTATTTAGGTACTTAATCGTGATTGTATTTACTCAAGTCACTCTCTGAGACGAGATGTGACCCAAGGCCGAGTTTAATGTGGGGAACGGGAGCGCATACACGACGCCCAGGGACAAATATTGCCCAGCCCCAGCAACGGTCATTTGCGCTTGCCAAGATATGACCCACCTCTCTAGTGCAATTAGTGGGTACAGCCACGAGTTGCTGCTGTACCCCGGGACTGGGCGCCTTGTAGCGATCATCATCGCCATCACACACACATACATACATACATACAGATCATACGGCAAGCATTCATTCCTCGAAACTAGCTCGCGGATTGGTCAATTCCGACTAATCAAATCGCCTGCACGCGAGGAATAATTTTCCCGCGCACAAGGCTGGGAGTCTGTCACGTGAGACACAACCTTATAGAAACAAAACACGAATAAGCCTCTTTCTTTCTCTCTTCGTTCGTCTTTTTCCTTGCTGCCAAGATGTAGTCTTAAAAAGCTCGCGTCTTAACGGTGCGGTCAGACGTTAAAGAACAATGCCAACAACTCTTATCGACTTTCTCGCAAGTCGCCAGTAGAGTCCAGAAAATTTCGCCTGTCAACACAAACCTATGACTTTACTCACAACATTTAATAAATAAACAGAGCGTCTACTCAAATACGGGTATCCACTAAAGATAGATTCTAAGTATTAAAAATCTGTCGGATTATTACATAAACAATTAATTGCTTTTCTTTACAAATTGCTTTGTTTACGTTAGGATACCAAATTCAGCAGATATTTCTATTTCTGTTATGGTCCAAAGGTTAGGGCCATGGAAGAACAACACGAAACACGACAGTAGAAATAACAAAGAATATATTACACGAGAAATAATACAAGAAGTGAAAGGGTTAGTAATATATATATATATATATATATATATATATATATATATATATATATGAAGAAATATTGCTTTTAGGTGTGCTATATTTATAGGACAAAGTGCTCAATATCGGAAATAGAGCGTATTTAAATATAAATATAAAAGTGAACATTGAAGTCAACACTCAGAGGCGACAGGCTGTTTCATGCTAGGCGCAATCGTGAGGCCGCGAATGTTGGATTTTCCTCGACTATTTATATATATGAGTCAGTGGTTAATTGTGGATTAACCGTAGGCTTTCCGACAATTCTTGCAACAAAACCATATTTAATGAAGCTAAGAAAGACTACGAAACAGCCCTAAAAGATAGTGGATTCCCGGCAACACTCACATACCTACCACAGAGCACAAAAAAGTTCCACAGGAAGAGAAATATCATGTGGTTCAACCCACCATGCAGCAAAAACGTAAAAACAAACGTAGGTAAAATATTCTTCAAACTCTTAAACAAACACTTCCCGGAATCAAACACTCTATACAAAATATTCAATAAAAACACAGTAAAAATCAGCTAAAGTTGCACCACGAACATGTCACAAATGATAAAAAAAGCACAACAGAAAACTATCAACAAACCACCCGAACAAATTAAACCCACGTGTAACTGTAGAATAAAGAATGAATGTTCCTTAAACGGTAATTGCTTACAAAGCAACGTAATATATTACCGGCAAGAAAAATCTTGTCGGCATTAAATAACCCATTGAGATGTTGATATGCCGTAAAACAAACCAAGCCAAACTAAACCAAATCAGAAACATATTCAAAAAACATCACGTGATTGAATGAAAACAGTACAACTCCCTAGTCACGTGGTTAAAGTACATGTGGCGCTTTTATGTCTAGGAATGCACATGAAGTGGAACATCGAAAAACCAAAACGGATTTATTACACTTCGAGAAACGTTTGATAGACGAAATGTGAACGAATGTGAACGAATGCAAAAAGAGAAAACAAGACATTTTGACAAAAAGACAGAATATCAATAATTATAAGGAATCAAGTTGTCTTTTGGTTAGGAATACAGTTTTGATTCTCCGACTTTAAATTCCACAAAGAAAGAGAAAAAAATTCGGAAAAGAGAAACGGTTATAAAAACAGAATATAAGAGAAATGACAGAAAACGTACGAAAGTTTCTTATTTCTTTCAAAGTTGATTATTCTAAAGTAGCAAGCATTTGAATAGTCAGCTTCCTATTTACATCATAGGAATAATTCTAACAACAATAGATCATAATATACAGAAATACACACACACACATATATATATATATACAAATGTTGGACATTTTTGTCTTTATTTTCACCCGAAATTAAAGCAAACATACGAACATTACAACAGCTCATGATCAGACATAATACACATTCATTATATATATATATTTAACAATATATATATATATATATATATATATATATATAAGTGAATTCCAGGCACCATCATGATCTCCTGCTGCCATTCACGTGATCAGACGCTACTAAGGCCATCACACAAACACTGCGTGATTTGCGCCCTATCCTCCTGCGTACCCGGTCAAGGACGAAGAGAACCCACGTAACTGGCTTTGGGGACAGCAAAAATCTAAAAAAGGTTAACTATTTGTCCATAGCCGGGACCCTAACAGGTGATACCACCCCGGGTCAGGGTGGACCTGGGAACACCAGCAATTGAGAGGTGGTTTCACACTCCTCAAAACCTCCTGATCAGAAGCCTTGGTGTTGGACGTAGTTTATCGTCTTACTCTGGACGCGAATGTAGTTTATCGTCATACCCAGGACGCCCCATTGGTGGGGTCTTACCCCACAGCAGAGGTGCAGTCGGCGTATTCTACAGCCCCAGCCAACAGGGCTGGTAAGTTTGTATGATATGCTATAGCTACCCGTGATACTGAGCACGTTAACCCATAAATATAGCATGCCATAAACTATATATTTTATCATATATATATATATATATATATATATATATATATATATATATATATATATATAGGGGCAATGGATAAATTGTTTACTAAATATATTTACCAAAAATATATTGAAATTCTAATGAGCAAATTTATTCAATGAAATCGCCATTGCCTTCAACCACTGCCCACAGACGACTCCGTAATCTCCTGCTGCTCTTCTGCATGGCCTCCTTGTTTAAGTTGGTGAATGCTGCCATAATTCTTGCCTTCAGTTCATCTTTGGTGTGACAAGGTGTTTTGTTGCTCTCTCGTTCAACTGTGCCCCACATATGATAATCAATGGGGTTGCAGTCTGGGGACTTAAGTGGCCAGATTTAAGGGGTGATGTAGTCGCAGAAATTGACTGGGTTCTCCTGTTTGTGTGCCATGATTCAAAGTCCCGCTGCCAGACATAGACTCCTCCAGCAGACACCATCTTGACCCAGGGCAGCATAGGGTAAATTGTCGTCATTTTATATCTTTAATTCTGCGCATTGTTTGTTTATGATTTTGTCGACTGCGTAATATAGCAGGGTCAGTTGGGCAACGTCTGTGAGAAAAAGAACGCCATGACACAATTCACTCGGCCAGAAATTTGGAAACGGCATGGCATTCGCGACGGATAACGAATATTTCAGTGTTTGGATGTCAATGTGAGCAAGATGCAGAGGATTTGGAAAGAGATCGATGATATATCCAGTCAGCAACATAGTGGTTGCAGTAATATACACACATACTTATATATACTGTATATATAAGTGTGTGTGTGTGTATGATTATCCCAATCTTAGACAAATATTTGTAGGGCTTGAAGCGTAACCCCCACCAAAAATAAAAACACTTGAAGATATAATAATAGAAATAAGGAAATGATTTTAAGCATATTTTTAATCAGTTTAAGTTCTAATGAATTAAATCTATTCAATAATTAAGAAACTGACAGACTCATTGTAGATAATATCGTAAACGGCTTTTACTTTATTGTAAGCGACACGAAAATGACGCCATTATCACATCCTAACAATTTAAGTTTACAAAATTATAAACGTCTTGATAGAAAAGTAAATCATTTTTCTTGAATTTCTAAACCCTAGCTTGTTTCGTTTTTGAACAGAATTGTTTTTTTTTTACAAGGCCCGAAAGTCACTTGAGGTAGAGGGTTACAGAGAGTAAGAGGCACAATTTATTGAACAGTTTAAGATTTTAGTGATCAGGAAAACTTGGCAGTCGGTTCCACAGAGTAGTAATTCGCCGCTCGAAGCTGCTCGATTTGAAATGACTTCTTAGCAATGAAATACGAAAGAACTAAGAGTGATTTGCTACAATTTGCGTAGCATAGCAGGTCATAGCCGACAAGGTTAGAACTATAAGAAATATAGTTTGTCTGAGAACTTTCTAGATGTCATCAGCATAAGCACTTCATCTTTTTTACATTGACATCGGGGTTGGGTGGAACCTTTCTTGGCTAAGAAAAGTTGAAAGGAAGAAGTAGAAAGAAAAACATTAACAAGAAGGAAGATAGATAAATGGAGGAAGAAACGTAGACGTAAAGATGAAGAAAATGAATAAAAAATGAGGTGGGATAAAATGTTTCACAAAAAAAAAGAAGAAAAAATAAAATGAAGAAGAAAGAGAAAAAGACGACGAAGAAAATGAAGAATATCATTTTAGTTTTTATCACAATACTTTGATCTTCGAATGTTGCAAGACACCAGAAAAGCAAGAATCTGGAATAATTTTGGGAACGGTGCAAACGATAAAGAATGAAACGTTACCGTCTGAAATTCTTAAAGCAATTCTTTCACGTATTAATCTGAAAATAGTTTTTTTTTTATCGCTGTTCTTTAAGATAGCTTGATCAAATGTATTGTCATTAGATTTTAATAGAGATAATTTTTAATAGATGATTTTAATAGAGATAATTGTTAATAGATAATTTTAACAGATTTTAATGGAGATAATTTTTAATAGATAATTTTAATAGATTTTAATAGTGATAATTTTTAATAGATAATTTCAATGGATTTTAATAGACATAGTTTTTAATATATTTTAATAGAGATAATTGTGAAATGTTACATGAACAAAATAGAAATTTACATTTCGACGACTGTATGAAAGGAGAATGGATGACAGAACTCTAAATAGAATAATGGTGACGAATTGTCAATTATCGAAACATTAACAAAATTGGTGCTAAGGCGAACATTGTATTTTTAATGCCATGTCTCTTCAGCACGTAGACGTTGAAAATATTACTTTTCTTTAATATCTGTGAATTGCAAAGACTTCTTTGGAAAGATAAAGGAGGGATTATCCTTTGCTTTCTCTCCGGCCTTGGATTTAGTTTTGTCCTACTAAAACTGATTGACACCCAAGGCTAAAGGGTTCTTCTCTACTATTTAACCAAGTGCCATATGTACACTTGGGCGATCATGTCTCTTCCGATTCAGGACTGACTAAGCAGAAGATTTCCCGCAATAGGCTGCCGTTTTTTTCTGCGGTAAACTGCTTGTCAACCAACACTATATTTAACCCATAGATGGGAGAGGAAGTTGGATTCATATCTTTCTCAAGGTATATTCGCGTAAGTACGGTAAGTATGGCGCTGAGATCCGAAGACGTATTGGGATGGCCAAAGACGCATTCCAAAAGTTAGGCAGAGTATTACGAGACAGGAGGATTTCTTTGGTAATAAAGAAACGTGTACTGAGCTGTTACGTGACATCTCTCCACCTTTACGACAAAGATGAAGAAGAGACTCGAGGTAACGAGGGTCTGGTTCTACAGAAGGATGCTAAGGATATCATGGACCGAGCCTGTAAGGTTTTGGAGAGGATACAAACAAGGACGAAGCTTATACTTAACATCAGGAAGAGGCAGCTGAAATTTCTGGGACATGTAATGAGAAAGGAGAGCTTGGAGAATCTGATACTCACAGGGCTGAATAAAGGGAAAGAGAGACAAGGGAAAGCAATGCATGACATGACTATAGGCCTTGGGTAAGTGGAGGACAGACATGGCCTGGGGGAAGTAACAAAGAGACAAAACTTATTGAGAAGCTACAGGGAAGAGGTGAGGGACACGGTACATAAAAAGATAATGATACAATGAACCCGACTAGAATTCGAACTCGGCTCTCCAATTTCTCATTCAGAGCCGTTATCCATTACACCCCATCACCCATCCTCTTTAAGGCATAAAAATTCTTATTAAGGTTTAGCAAAACTGTTTCCTTTAGTACGAAGAGAAAGACAACATCCTAAACTTTTAAAACAACGCCATGTTTATTTAGGCTAGCATACGTATCTACAGATTCCTTTCTTTTATTTTCTGTGAATCGCCATGAATTCTAGTCGAGTTGTTCTGCCTTGCCTTTTTTTACGCTTTGGAATTCAGAGTTTTCCTTCTCTTAGAGTGTTTGTCATTCAAGACTGATTGATTAATTTTTTACGGCTTACCAATCTTGTGCAGGTTATTTAAAGTCAGAAAATATTTTCACACCGCTTTTTTAGAGCTAATAATGATTTACTGCTACATGTTCTATTATTTAACCCCTAGTCGGGAGGAGAAGAGGGGGATTCATGTTTTTCTCAAGAATATTTGAGCATAAATGAATATGACGACCCCGACTGGAATTGGAACTCTGCTCTTCGATTTCTAATTCCGAGTCATTATCCATTACACTAACCGCACATCCAAGCTTACAGTACCCGGTATTCCTAAGCGATCAACCAACTTGTTGTTGACCAGGCCCGACGTTGCTTAACTTTGGTGATCGTACTCCTCCCAAGACTAGAGAACTTAGTAAATCCCTTGCTATTTAACATATAGCAAGGAAAGAAGAAAAGAGGCGCTTTCATGCCTTTTCTGCGAAAAGAGAAAGAGAATGTAACAGATAATTGCCACACGACCCACACATTCAATAAAGTATATGGAATAATAGAACGGACATTATCGTATATTGGTGACAACCTAGTATAATAGTTATATATGTCTTTTCATTGAATATTATGGTCAGACAAGGCCATTGTATTTGTAAAAGGATAAAAATCTGATAGAAAAAGTTTAAATACGTGAATATGCGTTATAAGAACAGGTTGAAAGGATTACACCTTTGTTATTATTTACTTTTTTCGTACTTTTCCAATGAAACATGACCCGTATGTCCATTCCACGAAGTCGTTCCTTGCAGATTAACCACAGTTTCGCGATTGGATTTAAATCAGGAGAGTTTCCGGGTAAATCTCTAGGACTTTGATTTACTCACTGGGAAGGCTTGATAGTGTGTTCGTTCAGCGTTACGATTTCGTACGCTTCCTTGGAGTAGCATCCATCGCAGATAATGGCAGTAGGACAACTAATCGGCAGTCGAGACAATAGTGTCTGCGAGTGATAAAAAGGCCAAACAAATTTCATCATACACCCCGAAAATAGACTCATATTACTGCACACCACAGCAAATGACCTAATCTGATGAAAAAATAGAAATCGTTTACACCCTGTCACTCCAGTTGGTCTAAAACTGACCGTATGGTGAAAGAAAGGAAACTAAACTGGTTATTTCAATTAATTTGTAGAAGGGTGTAGGTTTAATGAGTTTAGAAAACAGATGAATTTGAAGGTGTTTGAAATGATTCATTCGTGATTTTGAATCAGTCCACAGTAATGTATTTTTTTTTTATTAGAAGATACAGTAGCTGAAGAATAAATCATTTAAATGCTGTTGAGTAAATAAGTATAGATTAAATATTAGGCGATTTCTTTAGTAATAAGGTTTTAAGTATGAGATAATTTACCAACATAGGTGGTTCTCTGTCTTGGACACTTTTAAAATTTTAATAATTATTACAATATTACATGTTATTCGTCTGATATGACAACACGGTGACACTCTCCATGGACCAGTGTTGATATCTGAGCCAGGTGAGATGCAATAATTGAACCAATTCTGTTAAAATAATAGCCATATGGCTGAATCAGTAAGAACTCAGTTTGAAACGTTTTCAATTCACCGTCTCAATTCTCTTCGAAAGGCGCTATATAATCTTCCGATAAATGATATTTGTAGCAAATTTAAAGGAGAACCTAATGCCAAACTGCTTTCGAATTTGAGAGCGTTCTAATTGTTAGTATTCAATATTAAAAGCTGGACTGTTTTTAATTAAAACCAACATCAATAGCGTTAGTAAAACATCAATGAGAGCTTCCCTCGTGGCCGAGGTAGTTGTATATCTTCTTCTGGTGTCTATGATCTTTATTTAAATCCGCGTAAGACAACGATTTCTAATGCTGATTTTAAAGTCAAGCTAATTCTTCCATTTTGTGTATTTACTCCAAACTGTCTTGTTTTTCTAATTCAGACTCATGTCAGACTAAGCGAAGGAAATATCTCGATAACAACCATGAAATTTTATTTATTTTTATCCCATGCTTCTTCTGTTAGCAGATTATGGCTCCCCACAGATTCCGACGGAGAAACTCAAGGGATTGCAGAATATGTCGTCAAATTGTTTGAGCGGCACCAGCTTTGAATTGTGTTGTTATTTGATTCAATATTCGTATTCATTAGATTGCTATTGTCTTTGTCACTTGATGTTGGTGCTGTTCTTGCATCACTTACGGACATCCGTAGTATTTATGTGACTTTTATATCTGACCAGAAATCCCGTATTCACTATTATAGACGTAGGTTAGACATAAATGACACTTTTTAGTCATTGGGGGTTGGAGAGGGGAGACTGTGGTGGTCTTGTTTGTTCTCAAACACTGTATATATTAAATGCTAACCTTTTACTAAAAATTAATATATTTTTCTTTTTTCTTACATTTAATTTCGCCACATTGTGTCAAGCGTGAAATTCAATCAAAACAGTTAAGAAGGATTTTCCAAACAGCTCAGATAAGAGTTTTTTTTTTTACCAGCCAAAAAAATACGTCTGTTTTAAGTCGCTGATTCCGTTTTCTGCAACATTAATATTTACACCCGATCAGTTTATGCCATAGAGATCAACACAGCGTATTTAATTAATATTTGACATAATATTATACAGGGTGTCCATAAAGTTCGTGTACACTTTAAAAAATTTATAACTTTATTTGTATTTGCGATAGAAATAATTTGTAAAAAGGATTAGAAAGAAGTAAATCTATATTTTTTAAGGTTTTATTGAAATTTTATATAAGTTTCCACATGTCCTCCATCATTAGCAATACAAAGGGTAATACGATTTTGCAGTTCACGGAAAACATTTGCCAACTAATTTAGAGTAATGCCTGAAATCACATTAGTTATTTTAGCTATACTTAAAACTAGGCACATTAAACTTTGTAACATTTTTACAAATTATTTCTATCGCAAATACAAATAAAATTATAATTTTTTAAAGTGAACACGAACTTTATGGACACCTATATATATATATATATATATATATATATATATATATATATATATATATATATATATATATATATATATATATAATAAGATGATACATTACTTAATATTTGATATAAAGCTGTGTAGGGTTCGAGTATCTATCGCCAATCTTCTTGGTTTAAAAAACGGTGAATTCTGGTTATGAACAGGAAAAGATGGAGAAAAACTTTTAATAAACCCATCACTATTAGTCTTACATATAATTGATCTATTGTATGATTATCAGGAAATGATTACTTGACCAAATTCTAAATTTTAATTTATTGATGTAGTAAAATCTTTATCATTTATATTATATTGGGTTGGAACAGAAACTTGCAGACTTGTGAATTTCAAAGACAGACATTTCTACATAGATTTACTCAACCAAATTTTGTTTCACCACATTCATGATTCTAGAAAGTTCCTCCAAGAACTTGGCATTTTTTCAGTGATGAACTAAGTTATTTTTACCGCTTTCCAAAAAATTGAGGGTGTTCCCATTAAGAAATTTTGCAGGGATCGAAATAAGTGGTAATCAGAAGGTGTAAGGTCATGGGGAGTACAACGTATGTGGCAGGAGATCCGAGTCAAGGTGAATCTGCATCGAGACGTGAGGTCTGGTGTTGGTCTAATGGAAGACGGCATCCTTCCGATTGGCTAATTCTGGACATTTTTTACAAATTTACTGCTACTTTTAATCGTGAAAAGTACTTGCTTGAATTCATTGATTTTGCGCAAGGAGCCCGTAATGAAAAAAAAATGTCCAGCCTATTCCATATCATCTTATTCGGATGAACACTAGCTTTTGGAGGGATTAAAAGTGGAAATTTTCGTCCCCCACACCTTTTTCGGTCCACATTGTTGTAAACAATTATTTTTCATCGGTCGTTCTTTTAAAAAGTGTGTCGTTTTTTGTTGCGTTTAAAACAAAATGGTAGATGAAAATGAAGTTTTTTCGTTAAATATTATGTACCAAAAATTTGTAGTAATTCACATATCCTAGTATTTTTAAATGTTTTACAACGCTCATATGAGATATGTACAGTATCTCTTCCACGTTATGCCGGGTGTCAACAGGATTATTTGAAATCAGTTTTTCGACTGGCTCATCCTCTAGGCTTTACACTTTTGAATCAAGCGAGCCATTTATAAAAAGTACTCTCAGCTACGGCACAACTCCATAAACGGCACATATATTTTTTGCTGTTTTGTATAACGCTTTTCCCTTTCCAGAAATGAAAGAGCAACAAATAAAGAAAATACAACTCCTTTTAGTCCATTTCCATTTTTAATGTTAAAACATTTAAAATTCAAAATCCATGCAAAAGCGTTGCAATGTCACTTTTTAGAACATACATATATATCACAAATTTCAGTCACGTGTGAAACGAAATCGCGCCACTTCTCGGAAAAAAAGCTCCAAATTTTTGCTCCAGGTCAATATATATCACAGGTAAATTATATAAGTGACGTTAGAATTAATTCCAGGCCAATAACAAACATTTCTTACTCATGAGTTTCTGTTGTAAAAAATCATTAGCATTATGCACCTTATAACTCTATTCTTTGAGTAACTTTGAAATGAATTCCTGACCACTGACAATCACTTGCTTCTTGATTTCTAACCCGTTTCTACAGTAAATCGACAACAGTGAATATTCACTTACACATAATTTTGTTTATACGTCTAAAGTTTTCTTTATATATTTCGACTGATTTCATTCAGCAACACCTTAACCATAAAAAGCAAATAATATGTCCTTCTCAAATGACATCAGATTTTTTATGGTTAAATTATGGCAGCAAGGCATTAGAAAATCAGAAAATCTGTCTAACGAAAAGGGAATCCCATTTAGACACAAATGAGCAGCAGTAACGTGTTGAGAACATAAACGAATCAAATGCTTATTTTTTTTAATGTGTATCTTTTGACATTTTCGTTTTCTGTCGATCACACACGCTATTAAGTCTCGTCGTGGCGTGATCAAGTTCGTTATTTGAAGGAAAGTCGAAAGGCGTTCATATATAATAACTAAAGGTCATTTTTTTTAAATATTTTATTATTAAACAACATTTATGTAGAAATAGTTTATGACAATTTGTGCATTTGGCTGCGTTTAAAAGAATCGTGGCTTTTCGAAGCCATAAGAAAACCAATTGCATATTTCCCCACTGGCGTAACTGCTTGATGTCAAAGATCACATGAAACAATGATTTCCATATTGATTTTTCACGACACGCAAACCCACCCCACTAGGAAGACTGGAGCAGTACAATCTTAGTATTTCGATATTCCAAGTGAAATATCCTCCTCAATAGCAATCAGTATTTACTTATAAAATATTAAAGAAACGAAGAAAGATTAATCTCGGGTTTGTTGCATGGATAAATCAATAGCGAGTTAGGGTTGAACGTTTTCAATTTACTGCCTCAATTCTTCTCGAAAGGCGCTATATAATCTACCGATAAATCATATTAGTAGTGAATTTGAATGTGAACCTTCTTGCCAAACTGCTTTCGCGCTAATTGTTATTATTTAATATTAGAAGCTGTACTTTTTTTTATTTGCTATACGTATGTCTTTTTTACAAGTACTTTTGCGGTAACTGCTCCGATTAGCTGCTTTCGCTCGTTCCCAGACTTCATGAATTTAAGCGTTCAATTAGGCTGGCATCTCGCTCTCACCCTTTCACTGTCGAAACTGTTAAATGTAGCCGTCTCTTCTACTCCAATAGATTCATGTCTCGCACTTCTCGCCTGTGGAACTCCCTCCCCTTTTCCTGTTTCCCTGATAGCTATAATCTCGAACTATTCAAATGTAATGTCAATCGACGTCTCCAGATGCCTTGATCTATCCCCTAACCTTCTCTTCATCCTTTCCTCTATCACTCCTATTTGCTCTCGCTCCAAATACTCTCTAACCCCTTGCGTGCTAGTGGCTTCCCGCCATGCTTGGGGTGAAACGATTAAAAAAAAAAAAAATTAAAAGCATTGGATAAAAATCCAAAAGAGCCTACCTCGTGGCCGAGGTAGTTATATATTTTCTCCTGTTCGCTGTTCAAATTCAGGTAAGATACCAGGATTTATAATGCCGATTTTCAAGGAAATCAAAATCTTCCCATTTTGTGAATTGACTCCAAATAATCTTTTTTTTTTTTTTTTTTAATTTGGCTTCATGCCATATTAAACTTTGTAAAAATCTAGATGACATCTAAGAAAATCTCTTTTTTTTAATGGCATGTCGCTTCAGAGATTTGGGGATTATGGCTCTCCGACATACTTTTTTGGCTTCTTCACGGAAATCAAAATTTTACTTCTTTTAGATTGATTACCACATAAGGCTAGCGAAATGAATTCAAGGGCATTAATGTGAAAGTGAATGCAACGAACGCGATCGGAACTTGAACTCGCCTCACGCCACTAACTGTGCGTTCATCGGAGTAATATAGCAAAAATTTTATACTTGTACACACCTGCTTACCAGGCACGAGCCGGGAAGGATTTATCATCGCAGAGTGTGACTGAGTTGTAGTTCTGTCTGCGGACAGAGACGCAGCCGAAGAAAATACTTTGAGGTGCCCGGTCCTCAAGAATAGCTGTCCGAGGCTTCACCCTCCATTGCACTAAAGAGGAGATCGGTAGTCATACCGAGGCCAAAGCAACCGACGGTTGTGGGGCTGGACAATTTTTGTCCTTGGCCCGTGTGTAGAGACTCGGGCTCCCCATGTTAATCCCAAACTTGTGTCACATCCCATCTCAGTGAGGAGACCAGGGTAAATAAACACTTGCACAGGCACACGCAAATTAAAAGAAAATAATTTAGACGAAGATCCTTGTTGGAGTCATTTGTCCAATTCTGACATTTTCGCTTTGAATTTCAAATTCGAGAATGCAAAGAAATTAAGTAACCAGTTGTATTCGAAAATTACTCTCCTCTTCGAAAATTACTCTCCTCTTCGAACGCTATCGTTAATCAGACGAAAATTGGTGATAATAAAATGTTTGAAAAACAGGAAAACAATTGAACTATCGCGAGTAGAAATTTCCTACAAGTTAAAGAATATTTAAGTGTTAGGACATTTCGAATTGATTAATATCAGAACATTATTTGACTGAAAGACAATGTAAGTATAAAAAGCGCCATTTTCTAATGTCGTAAATGGAGAAATGTGTTTCTTGCTTTAAGATCCTTACTCAGATATTCCAACAGTGTGAAGATGGGATGGGTTTAGGCTTGTTATCAAGAGATCTACGAACGGAAGATGGTGTGATTAGGCCTTAACGTTGCCGAATTGTTTTGTTAAAGGGAATGTTGCAGTTTTCTTTTTATTTAATTATCTAAATACGTCAACGCCTACCTGTCAGGAAATGTTTTGATTAGATTGCTTGCGCGTCGAAGCGATTCAACATCTGAGGGCATCTTGAATTTATAAAGAAGTTTTTCGGAAATACTGTTCAAAAAAGAAAGAGAGGTGGAGGAGAAATTGGAGACAGAAAGAAGAGAAAGAATCCTCGAAGAATGGAAGGGGAGAGACGGGTGAGAAAACAGACAGAAGTGAGCAGAAGAGAAATATAAGCAATAAATAAATAAATAATAAAATGGATGGACGCGAATGATGAGAGAAAAAGTTAAAAAGGGGAAAACCAGTCAAATATCAAAACAGTAAGTGATAAAAATGAGAGAAAGAAAGTTCCTTTGCCGCATAGCGGTGGTTAACAAGCAACTCATGAGGATCTTTACTACATCAGTGAGATCAATGTTCACTGGGTACAAAAGGCTAACGCCCCTGTAGCAGACTTTGTTTTAACTGTAGTAACGCAGAGCATTGCTTACCTAGTCCGAAGCGTGTTCGAGTTGCTGCAGCTGTAACAGGAAATCCGGTTCGGGTCTTAGACGCGCGCGTGCGCATCGACCGTGATTTGATGAAATGTATGCCAATGTATCAGCAATTGTCGCTTACTATATAAACGGCTACACCCTTTGATATGGGAAAATAGTAATTTTGTAGAAGACGCTCGTGGTGTGTAGTAGAAAGAGAAAGCGATACAGGCAACATAAACAGAATACTCTCTACTGAACTTTATTTCGGCCCTTAAGATGGACGTTTCAATCTGAAACTGACTCCCCTGTTTTATGGAACTGGATCGGTGGCCGAATGGATGGAAAAGGCGGAACTTGTCTGCAGACTGTTCGACGTGAAGCGGCTGGAACACGTAATTCCCTTGAGACTGCCGTCTACCAGCAATTGACAGACGAGAAGAAGGCGGATGCAGACAGAATAAAGACTGCCTTATATACGGCCTTCGCTACGGACGAGTTCGCAGCATATGAGCAATTCATAACGCGTTGGAGGCAACCTGACGAATCCGTTGACGTTGATTAGGCAGAGCTACGGAAGGTCGCAGTATTGTTTGGTGCGTTGAGCGACCGCACACTCGGGCGCGCATTTCTAGCTGGTCTGCCAGCCTAGGTCAAACAACTCCTCTGTGCTTCGTCGAGAATGGACATGCTGTCCATTGACCAGATACTGACGCGTACTCGGGTTATCCTAAACTGACAACGGTAGTGGCAGCAGTATTACTAGCGACGCTAAGAGTCTTGATATCCCTGTTTGTCCGCGTACCGAAGTTACATGTTACGCCTGTAACGGACCGAAGTACCTGGTACGAGACTGCCTCAGCCGTCAAACGGCCACGGCATTTAAAGGACGCAGGGCACGTGAGCGGGGGCCGCGTCGATAGATACTAAAACACAGTAGTTAAGTTAGTTGCATATTTTCCACTGTTGTCAGTCGTCTGCTTTAAAGCCCAGGCAAAAGTAAAAAAATTCAAATGCTGATTTTCTAGGCAAGCAGAATCTCATTTTTTTTGGCGTGCAGATGCGGAGGTACGGTGGAATATTGGATAGCGGCTCGGAATTGAAGAATCAGAGAGCCGAGTTCGAATTCTAGTCGAATCCATTATATTCACTTACGTGCTAATACCACTGGGAAAGGTATGGATCCTCTTCTTCTCCCCATAACTATGGGTAAACAGCAGGACAGACTAGTTTCTATAGCTTTGACTGGCAACTGGTCTACCGCAGATAAGAAATGGCAACCTACTGCGGGGTAAAAAATCTGCTTCGTCCGTCGTGTATCGAAAGATACATGATCACCTAAGCGTGTCTCACGGATGGCACATAAGTAACTGACTGCACAACACAATGTCAAAAGCTTATCAGACATCATGAATAAAAAAGTAGAATAAAACTATTTGGAAGAAGAAGTAAAAGAAGGAGATAAAAAAAGATAAAGATAAAGAGAAGGAGGAGAGATAGAAAGAAAGAAAAAAGGTGGTTGTGTGAAGAGAAAAGGTAAATATTGAGGAGGGTGAAAAGATGAATGAAAGAAGGAAAGAAAAAAGAGCAAATAAGGAAGAAAAAGAAAAAGAAAAAGAAAAATTACGTTGAAATAAATTCATTATTCGAGGAAGGATGACAGTTTTGAAAATTTCTCTTCAGTTTTAAACCTTGCATTATTTACATTATTCAGACTATTGTCCTCATCTTTGTCGCCATATTTATTACAACGTTTCGGTCGTTGTACGCTCTGGCCTTTTTCAGTATTTGTCTATATTTCTGAGCTG
Organism: Acanthosepion pharaonis; assembly: GCA_903632075.3. NCBI lineage: Eukaryota > Metazoa > Mollusca > Cephalopoda > Sepiida > Sepiidae > Acanthosepion > Acanthosepion pharaonis. The sequence goes on from CAHIKZ030000453.1 coordinate 265,674, forward strand.
AGGTATTATGTACACTATTTACATTATTCGGACTATTGTCATCATATTTTTTGCCATATTTATTACAATGTTTCGGCCGTTGTACGCTCTGGCCTATTTCAGTATCTGTCTATATTTCTGAGCTATTATGTACAGTATTTACATTATTCGGACTATTGTCCTCATTTTTGTCGCCATATTTATTACAATGTTTCGGCCGTTGTACGCTCTGGCCTTTTTCAGGATCTGTCTATATTTCTGAGCTGAGGCATTATGTACACTATTTACATGATTCGAACTATTGTCCTCATCTTTGTCGCCATATTTATTACAATGTTTCGGCCTTTCAGTATCTGTCTATATTTCTGAGATGAGGTATTATGTACACTATTTACATGATTCGAACTATTGTCTTCATCTTTGTCGCCATAATTATTGCAAATGTTTCGGCCGTTGTACGCTCTGGTCTTCTTCAGTAACTGTCTATATTTCTGAGCTGAGGCATTATGTACACTATTTACATTATTCGGACTATTGTCCTCATTTTTTTTGCCATATTTATTACAATGTTTCGGCCGTTGTACGCTCTGGCCTTTTTCAGTATCTGTGTATATTTCTGAGCTATTATGTACAGTATTTACATTATTCGGACTATTGTCCTCATTTTTGTCGCCATATTTATTACAATGTTTCGGCCGTTGTACGCCCTGGCCTTTTCAGGATCTGTCTATATTTCTGAGCTGAGGCATTATGTACACTATTTACATGATTCGAACTATTGTCCTCATTTTTGTCGCCATATTTATTACAATGTTTCGGCCGTTGTACGCTCTGGCCTTTTTCAGTATCTGTCTATATTTCTGAGCTGAGGCATTATGTACACTATTTACATTATTCGGACTATTGTCCTCATTTTTGTCGCCATATTTATTACAATGTTTCGGCCGTTGTACGCTCTGGCCTTTTTCAGTATCTGTCTATATTTCTGAGATGAGGCATTATGTACACTATTTACATGATTCGAACTATTGTCCTCATTTTTGTCGCCATATTTATTACAATGTTTCGGCCGTTGTACGCTCTGGCCTTCTTCAGTAACTGTCTATATTTATGAGTTGAGGCATTATGTACACTATTTACATTATTCGGACTATTGTCCTCATTTTTGTCGCCATATTTATTACAATGTTTCGGCCGTTGTACGCTCTGGCCTTTTTCAGTATCTGTCTATATTTCTGAGCTGAGGCATTATGTACACTATTTACATGATTCGAACTATTGTCTTCATCTTTGTCGCCATATTTATTGCAAATGTTTCGGCCGTTGTACGCTCTGGCCTTTTTCAGTATCTGTCTATATTTCTGAGCTGAGGCATTATGTACACTATTTACATGATTCGAACTATTGTCCTCATTTTTGTCGCCATATTTATTACAATGTTTCGTCCGTTGTACGCTCTGGCCTTTTTCAGTGTCTGTCTATATTTCTGAGCTATTATGTACACTATTTACATTATTCGGACTATTGTCCTCATTTTTGTAGCCATATTTATTACAATGTTTCGGCCGTTGTACGCTCTGGCCTTTTTCAGTATATGTCTATAATTCTGAGCTGAGGCATTATGTACACTATTTACATGATTCGAACTATTGTCCTCATCTTTGTCGCCATATTTATTGCAAATGTTTCGGCCGTTGTACGCTCTGGCCTTCTTCAGTAAATGTCGATATTTCTGAGCTGAGGCATTATGCACACTATTTACATGATTCGAACTATTGTCCTCATTTTTTTTTGCCATATTTATTACAATGTTTCGGCCGTTGTACGCTCTGGCCTTTTTCAGTATCTGTCTATATTTCTGAGATGAGGCATTATGTACACTATTTACATTATTCGGACTATTGTCCTCATTTTTTTTTGCCATATTTATTACAATGTTTCGGCCGTTGTACGCTCTGGCCTTTTTCAGTATCTGTCTATATTTATGAGCTATTATGTACACTATTTACATTATTCGGACTATTGTCCTCATTTTTGTCGCCATATTTATTACAATGTTTCGGCCGTTGTACGCTCTGGCCATTTTCAGTATCTGTCTATATTTCTGAGTTGAGGCATTATGTACACTATTTACATTATTCGAACTATTGTCCTCATTTTTGTCGCTATATTTATTACAATGTTTCGGCCGTTGTACGCTCTGGCTTTTTTCAGTATCTGTCTATATTTCTGAGATGAGGCATTATGTACACTATTTACATTATTCGGACTATTGTCATCATATTTTTTGCCATATTTATTACAATGTTTCGGCCGTTGTACGCTCTGGCCTATTTCAGTATCTGTCTATATTTCTGAGCTATTATGTACAGTATTTACATTATTCGGACTATTGTCCTCATTTTTGTCGCCATATTTATTACAATGTTTCGGCCGTTGTACGCTCTGGCCTTTTCAGGATCTGTCTATATTTCTGAGCTGAGGCATTATGTACACTATTTACATGATTCGAACTATTGTCCTCATCTTTGTCGCCATATTTATTACAATGTTTCGGCCTTTCAGTATCTGTCTATATTTCTGAGATGAGGTATTATGTACACTATTTACATGATTCGAACTATTGTCTTCATCTTTGTCGCCATAATTATTGCAAATGTTTCGGCCGTTGTACGCTCTGGTCTTCTTCAGTAACTGTCTATATTTCTGAGCTGAGGCATTATGTACACTATTTACATTATTCGGACTATTGTCCTCATTTTTTTTGCCATATTTATTACAATGTTTCGGCCGTTGTACGCTCTGGCCTTTTCAGTATCTGTGTATATTTCTGAGCTATTATGTACAGTATTTACATTATTCGGACTATTGTCCTCATTTTTGTCGCCATATTTATTACAATGTTTCGGCCGTTGTACGCCCTGGCCTTTTTCAGGATCTGTCTATATTTCTGAGCTGAGGCATTATGTACACTATTTACATGATTCGAACTATTGTCCTCATTTTTGTCGCCATATTTATTACAATGTTTCGGCCGTTGTACGCTCTGGCCTTTTTCAGTATCTGTCTATATTTCTGAGCTGAGGCATTATGTACACTATTTACATTATTCGGACTATTGTCCTCATTTTTGTCGCCATATTTATTACAATGTTTCGGCCGTTGTACGCTCTGGCCTTTTTCAGTATCTGTCTATATTTCTGAGATGAGGCATTATGTACACTATTTACATGATTCGAACTATTGTCCTCATTTTTGTCGCCATATTTATTACAATGTTTCGGCCGTTGTACGCTCTGGCCTTCTTCAGTAACTGTCTATATTTATGAGTTGAGGCATTATGTACACTATTTACATTATTCGTACTATTGTCCTCATTTTTGTCGCCATATTTATTACAATGTTTCGGCCGTTGTACGCTCTGGCCTTTTCAGTATCTGTCTATATTTCTAAGCTGAGGCATTATGTACACTATTTACATGATTCGAACTATTGTCTTCATCTTTGTCGCCATATTTATTGCAAATGTTTCGGCCGTTGTACGCTCTGGCCTTTTTTTCAGTATCTGTCTATATTTCTGAGCTGAGGCATTATGTACACTATTTACATGATTCGAACTATTGTCCTCATTTTTGTCGCCATATTTATTACAATGTTTCGCCCGTTGTACGCTCTGGCCTTTTTCAGTGTCTGTCTATATTTCTGAGCTATTATGTACACTATTTACATTATTCGGACTATTGTCCTCATTTTTGTAGCCATATTTATTACAATGTTTCGGCCGTTGTACGCTCTGGCCTTTTTCAGTATATGTCTATAATTCTGAGCTGAGGCATTATGTACACTATTTACATGATTCGAACTATTGTCCTCATCTTTGTCGCCATATTTATTGCAAATGTTTCGGCCGTTGTACGCTCTGGCCTTCTTCAGTAAATGTCGATATTTCTGAGCTGAGGCATTATGCACACTATTTACATGATTCGAACTATTGTCCTCATTTTTTTTGCCATATTTATTACAATGTTTCGGCCGTTGTACGCTCTGGCCTTTTTCAGTATCTGTCTATATTTCTGAGATGAGGCATTATGTACACTATTTACATTATTCGGACTATTGTCCTCATTTTTTTTTGCCATATTTATTACAATGTTTCGGCCGTTGTACGCTCTGGCCTTTTCAGTATCTGTCTATATTTATGAGCTATTATGTACACTATTTACATTATTCGGACTATTGTCCTCATTTTTGTCGCCATATTTATTACAATGTTTCGGCCGTTGTACGCTCTGGCCTTTTCAGTATCTGTCTATATTTCTGAGTTGAGGCATTATGTACACTATTTACATTATTCGAACTATTGTCCTCATTTTTGTCGCTATATTTATTACAATGTTTCGGCCGTTGTACGCTCTGGCTTTTTCAGTATCTGTCTATATTTCTGAGATGAGGCATTATGTACACTATTTACATTATTCGGACTATTGTCCTCATTTTTTTTTGCCATATTTATTACAATGTTTCGGCCGTTGTACGCTCTGGCCTTTTTCAGTATCTGTCTATATTTCTGAGCAGAGGCATTATGTACACTATTTACATGATTCGAACTATTGTCCTCATTTTTGTCGCCATATTTATTACAATGTTTCGCCCGTTGTACGCTCTGGCCTTTTTCAGTATCTGTCTATATTTCTGAGATGAGGCATTATGTACACTATTTACATTATTCGGACTATTGTCCTCATTTTTTTTTGCCATATTTATTACAATGTTTCGGCCATTGTACGCTCTGGCCTTTTTCAGTATCTGTGTATATTTATGAGCTATTATGTACACTATTTACATTATTCGGACTATTGTCCTCATATTTGTCGCCATATTTATTACAATGTTTCGGCTGTTGTACGCTCTGGCCTTTTTCAGTATCTGTCTATAATTCTGAGCTGAGGCATTATGTACACTATTTACATGATTCGAACTATTGTCCTCATCTTAGTCGCCATATTTATTGCAAATGTTTCGGCCGTTGTACGCTCTGGCCTTCTTCAGTAAATGTCGATATTTCTGAGCTGAGGCATTATGCACACTATTTACATGATTCGAACTATTGTCCTCATTTTTTTTTGCCATATTTATTACAATGTTTCGGCCGTTGTACGCTCTGGCCTTTTTCAGTATCTGTCTATATTTCTGAGATGAGGCATTATGTACACTATTTACATTATTCGGACTATTGTCTCATTTTTTTTTGCCATATTTATTACAATGTTTCGGCCGTTGTACGCTCTGGCCTTTTTCAGTATCTGTCTTTATTTATGAGCTATTATGTACACTATTTACATTATTCGGACTATTGTCCTCATTTTTTTTTGCCATATTTATTACAATGTTTCGGCCGTTGTACGCTCTGGCCTTTTTCAGTATCTGTCTATATTTATGAGCTATTATGTACACTATTTACATTATTCGGACTATTGTCCTCATTTTTGTCGCCATATTTATTACAATGTTTCGGCCGTTGTACGCTCTGGCCTTTTTCAGTATCTGTCTATATTTCTGAGATGAGGCATTATGTACACTATTTACATGATTCGAACTATTGTCCTCATTTTTGTCGCCATATTTATTACAATGTTTCGGCCGTTGTACGCTCTGGCCTTCTTCAGTAACTGTCTATATTTATGAGTTGAGGCATTATGTACACTATTTACATTATTCGGACTATTGTCCTCATTTTTTGTCGCCATATTTATTACAATGTTTCGGCCGTTGTACGCTCTGGCCTTTTCAGTATCTGTCTATATTTCTGAGCTGAGGCATTATGTACACTATTTACATTATTCGGACTATTGTCCTCATTTTTTTTGCCATATTTATTACAATGTTTCGGCCGTTGTACGCTCAGGCCTTTTCAGTATCTGTCTATATTTATGAGCTATTATGTACACTATTTACATTATTCGGACTATTGTCCTCATTTTTGTCGCCATATTTATTACAATGTTTCGGCCGTTGTACGCTCTGGCCTTTTCAGTATCTGTCTATATTTCTGAGTTGAGGCATTATGTACACTATTTACATTATTCGAACTATTGTCCTCATTTTTGTCGCTATATTTATTACAATGTTTCGGCCGTTGTACGCTCTGGCTTTTTTCAGTATCTGTCTATATTTCTGAGATGAGGCATTATGTACACTATTTACATTATTCGGACTATTGTCCTCATTTTTTTTTGCCATATTTATTACAATGTTTCGGCCGTTGTACGCTCTGGCCTTTTTCAGTATCTGTCTATATTTCTGAGCAGAGGCATTATGTACACTATTTACATGATTCGAACTATTGTCCTCATTTTTGTCGCCATATTTATTACAATGTTTCGCCCGTTGTACGCTCTGGCCTTTTTCAGTATCTGTCTATATTTCTGAGATGAGGCATTATGTACACTATTTACATTATTCGGACTATTGTCCTCATTTTTGTCGCCATATTTATTACAATGTTTCGGCCGTTGTACGCTCTGGCCTTTTTCAGTATCTGTCTATATTTCTGAGCTGAGGCATTATGTACACTATTTACATTATTCGGACTATTGTCCTCATTTTTTTTTGCCATATTTATTACAATGTTTCGGCCGTTGTACGCTCTGGCCTTTTTCAGTATCTGTCTATATTTCTGAGCAGAGGCATTATGTACACTATTTATATGATTCGAACTATTGTCCTCATTTTTGTCGCCATATTTATTACAATGTTTCGGCCGTTGTACGCTCTGGCCTTTTTCAGTATCTGTCTATATTTCTGAGATGAGGCATTATGTACACTATTTACATTATTCGGACTATTGTCCTCATTTTTTTTGCCATATTTATTACAATGTTTCGGCCGTTGTACGCTCTGGCCTTTTTCAGTATCTGTCTATATTTATGAGCTATTATGTACACTATTTACATTATTCGGACTATTGTCCTCATTTTTGTCGCCATATTTATTACAATGTTTCGGCCGTTGTACGCTCTGGCCTTTTTCAGTATCTGTCTATATTTCTGAGCTGAGGCATTATGTACACTATTTACATGATTCGAACTATTGTCCTCATCTTTGTCGCCATATTTATTGCAAATGTTTCGGCCGTTGTACGCTCTGGCCTTCTTCAGTAAATGTCGATATTTCTGAGCTGAGGCATTATGCACACTATTTACATTATTCGGACTATTGTCCTCATTTTTGTCGCCATATTTATTACAATGTTTCGGCCGTTGTACGCTCTGGGCTTTTTCAGTATCTGTCTATATTTCTGAGCTATTATGTACACTATTTACATTATTCGGACTATTGTCCTCATTTTTGTCGCCATATTTATTACAATGTTTCGGCCGTTGTACGCTCTGGCTTTTTTCAGTATCTGTCTATATTTCTGAGATCAGGCATTATGTACACTATTTACATTATTCGGACTATTGTCCTCATTTTTTTTTGCCATATTTATTAGAATGTTTCGGCCGTTGTACGCTCTGGCCTTTTTCAGTATCTGTCTATATTTCTGAGATGAGGCATTATGTACACTATTTATATTATTCGGACTATTGTCCTCATTTTTGTCGCCATATTTATTACAGTGTTTCGGCCGTTGTACGCTCTGGCCTTTTTCAGTATCTGTCTATATTTCTGAGCAGAGGCATTATGTACACTATTTACATGATTCGAACTATTGTCCTCATTTTTGTCGCCATATTTATTACAATGTTTCGGCCGTTGTACGCTCTGGCCTTTTTCAGTATCTGTCTATATTTCTGAGATGAGGCATTATGTACACTATTTACATTATTCGGACTATTGTCCTCATTTTTTTTGCCATATTTATTACAATGTTTCGGCCGTTGTACGCTCTGGCCTTTTTTCAGTATCTGTCTTTATTTCTGAGATGAGCTATTATGTACACTATTTACATTATTCGGACTATTGTCCTCATTTTTTTTCCATATTTATTACAATGTTTCGGCCGTTGTACGCTCTGGCCTTTTTCAGTATCTGTCTATATTTATGAGCTATTATGTACACTATTTACATTATTCGGACTATTGTCCTCATTTTTGTCGCCATATTTATTACAATGTTTCGGCCGTTGTACGCTCTGGCCTTTTCAGTATCTGTCTATATTTCTGAGCTGAGGCATTATGTACACTATTTACATGATTCGAACTATTGTCCTCATCTTTGTCGCCATATTTATTGCAAATGTTTCGGCCGTTGTACGCTCTGGGCTTCTTCAGTAACTGTCTATATTTCTGAGCTGAGCATTATACACTATTTACATTATTCGGACTATTGTCCTCATTTTTTGTCGCCATATTTATTACAATGTTTCGGCCGTTGTACGCTCTGGCCTTTTTCAGTATCTGTCTATATTTCTGAGCTGAGGCATTATGTACACTATTTACATGATTAGAACTATTGTCCTCATCTTTGTCGCCATATATATTGCAAATGTTTCGGCCGTTGTACGCTCTGGCCTTCTTCAGTAACTGTCTATATTTCTGAGCTGAGGCATTATGCACACTATTTACATTATTCGGACTATTGTCCTCATTTTTGTCGCCATATTTATTACAATGTTTCGGCCGTTGTACGCTATGGCCTTTTTCAGTATCTGTCTATATTTCTGAGCTGAGGCTTTATGTACACTATTTACATTATTCGGACTATTGTCCTCATTTTTTGTTCGCCATATTTATTACAATGTTTCGGCCGTTGAACGCTCTGGCCTTTTTCAGTATCTGTCTATATTTCTAAGCTGAGGCATTATGTACACTATTTACATGATTCGAACTATTGTCCTCATTTTTGTCGCCATATTTATTACAATGTTTCGGCCGTTGTACGCTCTGGCCTTTTTCAGTATCTGTCTATATTTCTGAGATGAGGCATTATGTACATTATTTACATTATTCGGACTATTGTCCTCATTTTTGTCGCCATATTTATTACAATGTTTCGGCCGTTGTACGCTCTGGCCTTTTTCAGTATCTGTCTATATTTCTGAGCTGAGGCATTATGTACACTATTTACATGATTCGAACTATTGTCCTCATCTTTGTCGCCATATTTATTGCAAATGTTTCGGCCGTTGTACGCTCTGGCCTTTTTCAGTATCTGTCTATATTTCTGAGCTGAGGCATTATGTACACTATTTACATTATTCGGACTATTGTCCTCATTTTTGTCGCCATATTTATTACAATGTTTCGGCCGTTGTACGCTCTGGCCTTTTTCAGTATCTGTCTATATTTCTGAGCTTTATGTACACTATTTACATTATTCGGACTATTGTCCTCATTTTTGTCGCCATATTTATTACAATGTTTCGGCCGTTGTACGCTCTGGCTTTTTTTCAGTATCTGTCTATATTTCTGAGATCAGGCATTATGTACACTATTTACATTATTCGGACTATTGTCCTCATTTTTTTGTCATATTTATTACAATGTTTCGGCCGTTGTACGCTCTGGCCTTTTCAGTATCTGTCTATATTTCTGAGATGAGGCATTATGTACACTATTTACATTATTCGGACTATTGTCCTCATTTTTGTCGCCATATTTATTACAGTGTTTCGGCCGTTGTACGCTCTGGCCTTTTTCAGTATCTGTCTATATTTCTGAGATGAGGCATTATGTACACTATTTACATGATTCGAACTATTGTCCTCATCTTTGTCGCCATATTTATGACAATGTTTCGGCCGTTGTACGCTCTGGCCTTTTTCAGTATCTGTCTATATTTCTGAGCTGAGGCATTATGTACACTATTTACATTATTCGGACTATTGTCCTCATTTTTGTCGCCATATTTATTACAATGTTTCGGCCGTTGTACGCTCTGGCCTTTTTCAGTATCTGTCTATATTTCTGAGCTATTATGTACACTATTTACATTATTCAGACTATTGTCCTCATTTTTGTCGCCATATTTATTACAATGTTTCGGCCGTTGTACGCTCTGGCTTTTTCAGTATCTGTCTATATTTCTGAGCTGAGGCATTATGTACACTATTTACATTATTCGAACTATTGTCCTCATCTTTTTCGCCATATTTATTACAATGTTTCGGCCGTTGTACGCTCTGGACTTTTTTCAGTATCTGTCTATATTTCTGAGATGAGGCATTATGTACACTATTTACATTATTCGAACTATTGTCCTCATTTTTGTCGCCATATTTATTGCAAAATGTTTCGGCCGTTGTACGCTCTGGTCTTTTTCAGTATCTGTCTATATTTCTGAGATGAGGCATTATGTACACTATTTACATTATTCGGACTATTGTCCTCATTTTGTCGCCATATTTATTACAATGTTTCTCGGCCGTTGTACGCTCTGGCCTTTTTCAGTATCTGTCTATATTTCTGAGATGAGGCATTATGTACACTATTTACATGATTCGAACTATTGTCCTCATCTTTGTCGCCATATTTATTACAAATGTTTCGGCCGTTGTACGCTCTGGGCTTCTTCAGTAACTGTCTATATTTCTGAGCTGAGGCATTATGCACACTATTTACATTATTCGGACTATTGTCCTCATTTTTGTCGCCATATTTATTACAATGTTTCGGCCGTTGTACGCTCTGGCCTTTTTCAGTATCTGTCTATATTTCTGAGCTGAGGCATTATGTACACTATTTACATGATTCGAACTATTGTCCTCATCTTAGTCGCCATATTTATTACAATGTTTCGGCCGTTGTACGCTCTGGACTTTTTCAGTATCTGTCTATATTTCTGAGATGAGGCATTATGTACACTATTTACATGATTCGAACTATTGTCCTCATTTTTGTCGCCATATTTATTACAAAGTTTCGGCCGTTGTACGCTCTGGCCTTTTTCAGTATCTGTCTATATTTCTGAGCTGAGGCATTTTGTACTCTATTTACATTATTTGGACTATTGTCCTCATTTTTGTCTCCATATTTATTACAATGTTTCGGCCGTTGTACGCTCTGGCCTTTTCAGTATCTGTCTATATTTCTGAGATGAGGCATTATGTACACTATTTACATGATTCGAACAATTGTCCTCATCTTTGTCGCCATATTTATTGCAATTGTTTCGGCCGTTGTACGCTCTGGCCTTCTTCAGTATCTGTCTATATTTCTGAGCTATTATGTACGCTATTTACATGATTCGAACTATTGTCCTCATTTTTGTCGCCATATTTATTACAATGTTTCGGCCGTTGTACGCTCTGGCCTTTTTCAGTATCTGTCTATATTTCTGAGCTATTATGTACACTATTTACATTATTCGGACTATTGTCCTCATTTTTGTCGCCATATTTATTACAATGTTTCGGCCGTTGTACGTTCTGGCTTTTTTCAGTATCTGTCTATATTTCTGAGATGAGGCATTATGTACACTATTTACATTATTCGGACTATTGTCCTCATTTTTTTTTGCCATATTTATTAGAATGTTTCGGCCGTTGTACGCTCTGGCCTTTTTCAGTATCTGTCTATATTTCTGAGATGAGGCATTATGTACACTATTTACATTATTCGGACTATTGTCCTCATTTTTGTCGCCATATTTATTACAATGTTTCGGCCGTTGTACGCTCTGGCCTTTTTCAGTATCTGTCTATATTTCTGAGCTGAGGCATTATGTACACTATTTACATGATTCGAACTATTGTCCTCATCTTTGTCGCCATATTTATTACAATGTTTCGGCCGTTGTACGCTCTGGCATTTTTCAGTATCTGTCTATATTTCTGAGCTGAGGCATTATGTACACTATTTACATTATTCGGACTATTGTCCTCATTTTTGTCGCCATATTTATTACAATGTTTCGGCCGTTGTACGATCTGGCCTTTTTCAGTATCTGTCTATATTTCTGAGCTATTATGTACACTATTTACATTATTCGGACTATTGTCCTCATTTTTGTCGCCATATTTATTACAATGTTTCGGCCGTTGTACGCTCTGGCTTTTTTCAGTATCTGTCTATATTTCTGAGATGAGGCATCATGTACACTATTTACATTATTCGGACTATTGTCCTCATTTTTTTTTGCCATATTTATTAGAATGTTTCGGCCGTTGTACGCTCTGGCCTTTTTCAGTATCTGTCTATATTTCTGAGATGAGGCATTATGTACACTATTTACATTATTCGGACTATTGTCCTCATTTTTTTTGCCATATTTATTACAGTGTTTCGGCCGTTGTACGCTCTGGCCTTTTTCAGTGTCTGTCTATATTTCTGAGATGAGGCATTATGTACACTATTTACATGAATCGAACTATTGTCCTCATCTTTGTCGCCATATTTATTACAATGTTTCGGCCGTTGTACGCTCTGGCCTTTTTCAGTATCTGTCTATATTTCTGAGATGAGGCATTATGTACACTATTTACATGATTCGAACTATTGTCCACATCATTGTCGCCATATTTATTGCAAATGTTTCGGCCCTTGTACGCTCTTGTCTTCTTCAGTAACTGTCTATACTTCTGAGCTGAGGCATTATGTACACTATTTACATTATTCGGAGTATTGTCCTCATTTTTTTTGCCATATTTATTACAATGTTTCGGCCGTTGTACGCTCTGGCCTTTTTCAGTATCTGTCTATACTTCTGAGCTAAGACATTATGTACGCTATTTACATGATTCGAACTATTGTCCTCATATTTGTCGCCATATTTATTGCAAATGTTTCGGCCGTTGTACGCTCTGGCCTTCTTCAGTAACTGTCTATATTTATGAGCTGAGGCATTATGTACACTATTTACATTATTCGAAATATTGTCCTCATTTTTGTCGCCATATTTATTACAATGTTTCGGCCGTTGTACGCTCTGTCCATTTTCAGTATCTGTCTATATTTCTGAGATGAGGCATTATATACACTATTTACATTATTCGGATAATTGTCCTCATTTTTGTCGACATATTTATTACAATATTTCGGCCGTTGTACGCTCTGGCCTTTTTCAGTATCTGTCTATATTTCTGAGATGAGGCATTTTGTACTCTATTTACATTATTTGGACTATTGTCCTCATTTTTGTCTCCATATTTATTACAATGTTTCGGCCGTTGTACGCTCTGGCCTTTTTCAGTATCTGTCTATATTTCTGAGCTGAGGCATTATGTACACTATTTACATGATTCGAACAATTGTCCTCATCTTTGTCGCCATATTTATTGCAATTGTTTCGGCCGTTGTACGCTCTGGCCTTCTTCAGTATCTGTCTATATTTCTGAGCTGAGGCATTATGTACACTATTTACATGATTCGAACAATTGTCCTCATCTTTGTCGCCATATTTATTGCAAATGTTTCGGCCGTTGTACGCTCTGGCCTTCTTCAGTATCTGTCTATATTTCTGAGCTGAGGCATTATGTACACTATTTACATGATTCGAACTATTGTCCTCATCTTAGTCGCCATATTTATTACAATGTTTCGGCCGTTGTACGCTCTGGCCTTTTTCAGTATCTGTCTATATTTCTGAGATGAGGCATTATGTACACTATTTACATGATTCGAACTATTGTCCTCATTTTTGTCGCCATATTTATTACAAAGTTTCGGCCGTTGTACGCTCTGGCCTTTTTCAGTATCTGTCTATATTTCTGAGCTGAGGCATTTTGTACTCTATTTACATTATTTGGACTATTGTCCTCATTTTTGTCTCCATATTTATTACAATGTTTCGGCCGTTGTACGCTCTGGCCTTTTTCAGTATCTGTCTATATTTCTGAGCTGAGGCATTATGTACACTATTTACATGATTCGAACAATTGTCCTCATCTTTGTCGCCATATTTATTGCAATTGTTTCGGCCGTTGTACGCTCTGGCCTTCTTCACTATCTGTCTATATTTCTGAGCTATTATGTACGCTATTTACATGATTCGAACTATTGTCCTCATTTTTGTCGCCATATTTATTACAATGTTTCGGCCGTTGTACGCTCTGGCCTTTTTCAGTATCTGTCTATATTTCTGAGCTATTATGTACACTATTTACATTATTCGGACTATTGTCCTCATTTTGTCGCCATATTTATTACAATGTTTCGGCCGTTGTACGTTCTGGCTTTTTCAGTATCTGTCTATATTTCTGAGATGAGGCATTATGTACACTATTTACATTATTCGGACTATTGTCCTCATTTTTTTGCCATATTTATTAGAATGTTTCGGCCGTTGTACGCTCTGGCCTTTTTCAGTATCTGTCTATATTTCTGAGATGAGGCATTATGTACACTATTTACATTATTCGGACTATTGTCCTCATTTTTGTCGCCATATTTATTACAATGTTTCGGCCGTTGTACGCTCTGGCCTTTTTCAGTATCTGTCTATATTTCTGAGCTGAGGCATTATGTACACTATTTACATGATTCGAACTATTGTCCTCATCTTTGTCGCCATATTTATTACAATGTTTCGGCCGTTGTACGCTCTGGCATTTTTCAGTATCTGTCTATATTTCTGAGCTGAGGCATTATGTACACTATTTACATTATTCGGACTATTGTCCTCATTTTTGTCGCCATATTTATTACAATGTTTCGGCCGTTGTACGATCTGGCCTTTTCAGTATCTGTCTATATTTCTGAGCTATTATGTACACTATTTACATTATTCGGACTATTGTCCTCATTTTTTGTCGCCATATTTATTACAATGTTTCGGCCGTTGTACGCTCTGGCTTTTTTTCAGTATCTGTCTATATTTCTGAGATGAGGCATTATGTACATTATTTACATTATTCGGACTATTGTCCTCATTTTTTTTTGCCATATTTATTAGAATGTTTCGGCCGTTGTACGCTCTGGCCTTTTCAGTATCTGTCTATATTTCTGAGATGAGGCATTATGTACACTATTTACATTATTCGGACTATTGTCCTCATTTTTTTGCCATATTTATTACAGTGTTTCGGCCGTTGTACGCTCTGGCCTTTTCAGTGTCTGTCTATATTTCTGAGATGAGGCATTATGTACACTATTTACATGATTCGAACTATTGTCCTCATCTTTGTCGCCATATTTATTACAATGTTTCGGCCGTTGTACGCTCTGGCCTTTTCAGTATCTGTCTATATTTCTGAGATGAGGCATTATGTACACTATTTACATGATTCGAACTATTGTCCACATCATTGTCGCCATATTTATTACAAATGTTTCGGCCCTTGTACGCTCTTGTCTTCTTCAGTAACTGTCTATACTTCTGAGCTGAGGCATTATGTACACTATTTACATTATTCGGACTATTGTCCTCATTTTTTTGCCATATTTATTACAATGTTTCGGCCGTTGTACGCTCTGGCCTTTTTCAGTATCTGTCTATACTTCTGAGCTAAGACATTATGTACGCTATTTACATTATTCGAACTATTGTCCCTCATATTTGTCGCCATATTTATTGCAAATGTTTCGGCCGTTGTACGCTCTGGCCTTCTTCAGTAACTGTCTATATTTATGAGCTGAGGCATTATGTACACTATTTACATTATTCGAAATATTGTCCTCATTTTTTGTCGCCATATTTATTACAATGTTTCGGCCGTTGTACGCTCTGTCCATTTTCAGTATCTGTCTATATTTCTGAGATGAGGCATTATATACACTATTTACATTATTCGGATAATTGTCCTCATTTTTGTCGACATATTTATTACAATATTTCGGCCGTTGTACGCTCTGGCCTTTTTCAGTATCTGTCTATATTTCTGAGCTGAGGCATTATGTATACTATTTACATGATTCGAACTATTGTCCTCATCTTTGTCGCCATAGTTATTGCAAATGTTTCGGCCGTTGTACGCTCTGGCCTTTTTCAGTATCTGTCTATATTTCTGAGATGAGGCATTATGTACACTATTTACATTATTCAGACTATTGTCCTCATTTTTGTCGCCATATTTATTACAATGTTTCGGCCGTTGTACGCTCTGGCCTTTTTCAGTATCTGTCTATATTTCTGAGCTATTATGTACCCTATTTACATTATTCGGACTATTGTCCTCATTTTTGTCGCCATATTTATTACAATGTTTCGGCCGTTGTACGCTCTGGCCTTTTTCAGTATCTGTCTATATTTCTGAGCTGAGGCATTATGTACTCTATTTACATTATTCGGACTATTGTCCTCATTTTTGTCGCCATATTTATTACAATGTTTCGGCCGTTGTAAGCTCTGGCCTTTTTCAGTATCTGTCTATATTTCTGAGCAGAGGCTTTATGTACACTATTTACATGATTCGAACTATTGTCCTCATTTTTGTCGCCATATTTATTGCAAATGTTTCGGCCGTTGTACTCTCTGGCCTTCTTCAGTATCTGTCTATATTTCTGAGCTGAGGCATTATGTACACTATTTACATTATTCGGACTATTGTCCTCATTTTTGTCGCCATATTTATTACAATGTTTCGGCCGTTGTACGCTCTGGCCTTTTCAGTATCTGTCTATATTTCTGAGATGAGGTATTATGTACACTATTTACATGATTCGAACTATTTTCCTCATCTTTGTCGCCATATTTATTGCAAATGTTTCGGCCCTTGTACGCTCTTGTCTTCTTCAGTAACTGTCTATATTTCTGAGCTGAGGCATTATGTACACTATTTACATTATTCGGACTATTGTCCTCATTTTTTTTGCCATATTTATTACAATGTTTCGGCCGTTGTACGCTCTGGCCTTTTTCAGTATCTGTCTATATTTCTGAGCTGAGGCATTATGTACACTATTTACATTATTCGGACTATTGTCCTCATTTTTGTCGCCATATTTATTACAATGTTTCTGCCGTTGTACGCTCTGGCCTTTTTCAGTATCTGTCTATATTTCTGAGCTATTATGTACACTATTTACATTATTCGGACTATTGTCCTCATTTTTGTCGCCATATTTATTACAATGTTTCGGCCGTTGTACGCTCTGGCCTTTTTCAGTATCTGTCTATATTTCTGAGCTGAGGCATTATGTACACTATTTACATGATTCGAACTATTGTCCTCATCTTAGTCGCCATATTTATTACAATGTTTCGGCCGTTGTACGCTCTGGTCTTCCTCAGTAACTGTCTATATTTCTGAGCTGAGGCATTATGTACACTATTTACATTATTCGGACTATTGTCCTCATTTTTGTCGCCATATTTATTACAATGTTTCGGCCGTTGTACGCTCTGGCCTTTTTCAGTATCTGTCTATATTTCTGAGCTATTATGTACACTATTTACATTATTCGGACTATTGTCCTCATTTTTGTCGCCATATTTATTACAATGTTTCGGCCGTTGTACGCTCTGGCCTTTTTCAGTATCTGTCTATATTTCTGAGCTGAGGCATTATGTACACTATTTACATTATTCGGACTATTGTCCTCATTTTTTCGCCATATCTATTTCAATGTTTCGGCCGTTGTACGCTCTGGCCTTTTTCAGTATCTGTCTATATTTCTGAGCTAAGACATTATGTACACTATTTACATGATTCGAACTATTGTCCTCATCTTTGTCGCCATATTTATTGCAAATGTTTCGGCCGTTGTACGCTCTGGCCTTCTTCAGTAACTGTCTATATTTATGAGCTGAGGCATTATGTACACTATTTACATTATTCGGACTATTGTCCTCATTTTTGTCGCCATATTTATTACAATGTTTCGGCCGTTGTACGCTCTGTCCATTTTCAGTATCTGTCTATATTTCTGAGCTATTATGTACACTATTTACATTATTCGGACTATTGTCCTCATTTTCGTCGCCATATTTATTACAATGTTTCGGCCGTTGTACGCTCTGGCCTTTTTCAGTATCTGTCTATATTTCTGAGCTGAGGCATTATGTACTCTATTTACATTATTCGGACTATTGTCCTCATTTTTGTCGCCATATTTATTACAATGTTTCGGCCGTTGTAAGATCTGGCCTTTTTCAGTATCTGTCTATATTTCTGAGCAGAGGCTTTATGTACACTATTTACATGATTCGAACTATTGTCCTCATTTTTGTCGCCATATTTATTGCAAATGTTTCGGCCGTTTTACTCTCTGGCCTTCTTCAGTATCTGTCTATATTTCTGAGCTGAGGCATTATGTACACTATTTACATTATTCGGACTATTGTCCTCATTTTTCTCGCCATATTTATTACAATGTTTCGGCCGTTGTACGCTCTGGCCTTTTTCAGTATCTGTCTATATTTCTGAGATGAGGCATTATGTACACTATTTACATGATTCGAACTATTTTCCTCATCTTTGTCGCCATATTTATTGCAAATGTTTCGGCCCTTGTACGCTCTTGTCTTCTTCAGTAACTGTCTATATTTCTGAGCTGAGGCATTATGTACACTAATTACATTATTCGGACTATTGTCCTCATTTTTTTGCCATATTTATTACAATGTTTCGGCCGTTGTACGCTCTGGCCTTTTTCAGTATCTGTCTATATTTCTGAGCTGAGGCATTATGTACACTATTTACATTATTCGGACTATTGTCCTCATTTTTGTCGCCATATTTATTACAATGTTTCGGCCGTTGTACGCTCTGGCCTTTTTCAGTATCTGTCTATATTTCTGAGCTATTATGTACACTATTTACATTATTCGGACTATTGTCCTCATTTTGTCGCCATATTTATTACAATGTTTCGGCCGTTGTACGCTCTGGCCTTTTTCAGTATCTGTCTATATTTCTGTGCTGAGGCATTATGTACACTATTTACATGATTCGAACTATTGTCCTCATCTTTGTCGCCATATTTATTGCAAATGTTTCGGCCGTTGTACGCTCTGGCCTTCTTCAGTAACTGTCTATATTTATGAGCTGAGGCATTATGTACACTATTTACATTATTCGAAATATTGTCCTCATTTTTGTCGCCATATTTATTACAATGTTTCGGCCGTTGTACGCTCTCTCCATTTTCAGTATCTGTCTATATTTCTGAGCTGAGGCATTATGTACACTATTTACATTATTCGAACTATTGTCCTCATTTTTGTCGCCATATTTATTACAATGTTTCGGCCGTTGTACGCTCTGGCCTTTTTCAGTATCTGTCTATATTTCTGAGCTGAGGCATTATGTACACTATTTACATTATTCGGATTATTGTCCTCATTTTTGTCGCCATATTTATTACAATGTTTCGGCCGTTGTACGCTCTGGTCTTTTTCAGTATCTGTCTATATTACTGAGCTATTATGTACACTATTTACATTATTCGGACTATTGTCCTCATTTTTGTCGCCATATTTATTACAATGTTTCGGCCGTTGTACGCTCTGGCCTTTTTCAGTATCTGTCTATATTTCTGAGCTGAGTCATTATGTACACTATTTACATTATTCGGACTATTGTCCTCATTTTTGTCCCCATATTTATTACAATGTTACGGCCGTTATACGCTCTGGCCTTTTTCAGTATCTGTCTATATTTCTGAGCTGAGACATTATGTACACTATTTACATTATTCGGACTATTGTCATCATTTTTGTCGCCATATTTATTACAATGTTTCGGCCGTTGTACGCTCTGGCCTTTTTCAGTATCTGTCTATATTTCTGAGCTGTGGCATTATGTACACTATTTACATTATTCGGACTATTGTCCTCATTTTTTTTGCCTTATTTAATACAATGTTTCGGCCGTTGTACGCTCTGGCCTTTTTCAGTATCTGTCTATATTTCTGAGCTGAGGCATTATGTACACTATTTACATTATTCGGACTATTGTCCTCATTTTTGTCGCCATATTTATTACAATGTTTCGGCCGTTGTACTCTCTGGCCTTTTTTAGTATCTGTCTATATTTCTGAGCTGAGGCATTATGTACACTATTTACATTATTCGGACTATTGTCCTCATTTTTGTCGCCATATTTATTACAATGTTTCGGCCTTTGTACGCTCTGGCCTTTTTCAGTATCTGTCTATATTTCTGAGCTATTATGTACACTATTTACATTATTCGGACTATTGTCCTCATTTTTGTCGCCATATTTATTACAATGTTTCGGCCGTTGTACGCTCTGGCCTTTTTCAGTATCTGTCTATATTTCTGAGCTGAGGCATTATGTACACTATTTACATTATTCGGACTATTGTCCTCATTTTTGTCGCCATATCTATTTCAATGTTTCGGCCGTTGTACGCTCTGGCCTTTTTCAGTATCTGTCTATATTTCTGATCTAAGACATTATGTACACTATTTACATGATTCGAACTATTGTCCTCATTTTTGTCGACATATTTATTGCAAATGTTTCGGCCGTTGTACGCTCTGGCCTTCTTCAGTAACTGTCTATATTTATGAGCTGAGGCATTATGTACAGTATTTACATTATTCGAAATATTGTCCTCATTTTTGTCGCCATATTTATTACAATGTTTCGGCCGTTGTACGCTCTGTCCATTTTCAGTATCTGTCTATATTTCTGAGCTGAGGCATTATGTACACTATTTACATTATTCGGACTATTGTCCTCATTTTTGTCGCCATATTTATTACAATGTTTCGGCCGTTGTACGCTCTGGCCTTTTTCAGTATCTGTCTATATTTCTGAGCTGAGGCATTATGTACACTATTTACATTATTCGGATTATTGTCCTCATTTTTGTCGCCATATTTATTACAATGTTTCGGCCGTTGTACGCTCTGGTCTTTTTCAGTATCTGTCTATATTTCTGAGCTATTATGTACACTATTTACATTATTCGGACTATTGTCCTCATTTTTGTCGCCATATTTATTACAATGTTTCGGCCGTTGTACGCTCTGGCCTTTTTCAGTATCTGTCTATATTTCTGAGCTGAGGCATTATGTACTATTTACATTATTCGGACTATTGTCCTCATTTTTGTCGCCATATTTATTACAATGTTACGGCCGTTATACGCTCTGGCCTTTTTCAGTATCTGTCTATATTTCTGAGCTGAGGCATTATGTACATTTATTTACATTATTCGGACTATTGTCCTCATTTTTGTCACCATATTTATTACAATGTTTCGGCCGTTGTACGCTCTGGCCTTTTTCAGTATCTGTCTATATTTCTGAGCTGTGGCATTATGTACACTATTTACATTATTCGGACTATTGTCCTCATTTTTTTTTGCCATATTTATTACAATGTTTCGGCCGTTGTACGCTCTGGCCTTTTCAGTATCTGTCTATATTTCTGAGCTGAGGCATTATGTACACTATTTACATTATTCGGACTATTGTCCTCATTTTGTCGCCATATTTATTACAATGTTTCGGCCGTTGTACGCTCTGGCCTTTTTAGTATCTGTCTATATTTCTGAGCTGAGGCATTATGTACACTATTTACATTATTCGGACTATTGTCCTCATTTTTGTCGCCATATTTATTACAATGTTTCGGCCGTTGTACGCTCTGGCCTTTTTCAGTATCTGTCTATATTTCTGAGCTATTATGTACACTATTTACATTATTCGGACTATTGTCCTCATTTTTGTCGCCATATTTATTACAATGTTTCGGCCGTTGTACGCTCTGGTATTTTTCAGTATCTGTCTATATTTCTGAGATGAGGCATTATGTACACTATTTACATTATTCGGACTATTGTCCTCATTTTTGTCGCCATATCTATTTCAATGTTTCGGCCGTTGTACGCTCTGGCCTTTTTCAGTATCTGTCTATATTTCTGAGCTAAGACATTATGTACTCTATTTACATGATTCGAACTATTGTCCTCTTCTTTGTCGCCATATTTATTGCAAATGTTTCGGCCGTTGTACGCTCTGGCCTTTTCAGTAACTGTCTATATTTATGAGCTGAGGCATTATGTACACTATTTACATTATTCGAAATATTGTCCTCATTTTGTCGCCATATTTATTACAATGTTTCGGCCGTTGTACGCTCTGTCCATTTTCAGTATCTGTATATATTTCTGAGCTGAGGCATTATGTACACTATTTACATTATTCGGACTATTGTCCTCATTTTTGTCGCCATATTTATTACAATATTTCGGCCGTTGTACGCTCTGGCCTTTTTCACTATCTGTCTATATTTCTGAGCTGAGGCATTATGTACACTATTTACATTATTCGGACTATTGTCCTCATTTTTGTCGCCATATTTATTACAATATTCCGGCCGTTGTACGCTCTGGCCTTTTTCAGTATCTGTCTATATTTCTGAGATGAGGCATTATGTACACTATTTACATGATTCGAACTATTGTCCTCATCTTTTGTCGCCATATTTATTCAAATGTTTCGGCCGTTGTACGCTCTGGCCTTTTTTCAGTATCTGTCTATATTTCTGAGATGAGGCATTATGTACACTATTTACATTATTCGGACTATTGTCCTCATTTTGTCGCCATATTTATTACAATGTTTCGGGCCGTTATACGCTCTGGCCTTTTTCAGTATCTGTCTATATTTCTGAGATAGGCATTATGTACACTATTTACATTATTCGGACTATTGTCCTCATTTTTGTCGCCATATTTATTACAATGTTTCGGCCGTTGTACGCTCTGGCCTTTTTCAGTATCTGTCTATATTTCTGAGCTGAGGCATTATGTACTCTATTTACATTATTCGGACTATTGTCCTCATTTTTGTCGCCATATTTATTACAATGTTTCGGCCGTTGTAAGCTCTGGCCTTTTTCAGTATCTGTCTATATTTCTCAGCAGATGCTTTATGTACACTATTTACATGATTCGAACTATTGTCCTCATTTTGTCGCCATATTTATTGCAAATGTTTCGGCCGTTGTACTCTCTGTCCTTCTTCGGTATCTGTCTATATTTATGAGCTGAGGCATTATGTACACTATTTACATTATTCGGACTATTGTCCTCATTTTTGTCGCCATATTTATTACAATGTTTCGGCCGTTGTACGCTCTGGCCCTTTTCAGTATCTGTCTATATTTCTGAGCTGAGGAATTATGTACACTATTTACATGATTCGAACTATTGTCCTCATCTTTGTCGCCATATTTATTGCAAATGTTTCGCCCGTTGTACGCCCTGGTCTTCTTCAGTAACTGTCTATATTTCTGAGCTGATGCATCATGTACACTATTTACATTATTCGGACTATTGTCCTCATTTTTGTCGCCATATTCATTACAATGTATCGGTCGTTGTACGCTCTGGCCTTTTTCAGTATCTGTCTATATTTCTGAGCTGAGGCATTATGTACACTATTTACATTATTCGAACTATTGTCCTCATTTTTGTCGCCATATTTATTACAATGTTTCGGCCGTTGTACGCTCTGGCCTTTTTCAGTATCTGTCTATATTTCTGAGCTGAGGCATTATGTACACTATTTACATTATTCGGATTATTGTCCTCATTTTTGTCGCCATATTTATTACAATGTTTCGGCCGTTGTACGCTCTGGCCTTTTTCAGTATCTGTCTATATTTCTGAGCTATTATGTACACTATTTACATTATTCGGACTATTGTCCTCATTTTTGTCGCCATATTTATTACAATGTTTCGGCCGTTGTACGCTCTGGCCTTTTTCAGTATCTGTCTATATTTCTGAGCTGTGGCATTATGTACACTATTTACATTATTCGGACTATTGTCCTCATTTTTTTTGCCATATTTATTACAATGTATCGGTCGTTGTACGCTCTGGCCGTTTTCAGTATCTGTCTATATTTCTGAGCTGAGGCATTATGTACACTATTTACATTATTCGAACTATTGTCCTCATTTTTGTCGCCATATTTATTACAATGTTTCGGCCGTTGTACGCTCTGGCCTTTTCAGTATCTGTCTATATTTCTGAGCTGAGGCATTATGTACACTATTTACATTATTCGGATTATTGTCCTCATTTTTGTCGCAATATTTATTACAATGTTTCGGCCGTTGTACGCTCTGGCCTTTTTCAGTATCTGTCTATATTTCTGAGCTATTATGTATTATGTACACTATTTACATTATTCGGACTATTGTCCTCATTTTTTGTCGCCATATTTATTACAATGTTTCGGCCGTTGTACGCTCTGGCCTTTTTTTTTCAGTATCTGTCTATATTTCTGAGCTGAGGCATTATGTACACTATTTACATTATTCGGACTATTGTCCTCATTTTTGTCGCCATATTTATTACAATGTTACGGCCGTTGTACGCTCTGGCCTTTTCAGTATCTGTCTATATTTCTGAGCTGAGGCATTATATACAGTATTTACATTATTCGGACTATTGTCCTCATTTTTGTCGCCATATTTATTACAATGTTTCGGCCGTTGTACGCTCTGGCCTTTTTCAGTATCTGTCTATATTTCTGAGCTGTGGCATTATGTACACTATTTACATTATTCGGACTATTGTCCTCATTTTTTTTGCCATATTTATTACAATGTTTCGGCAGTTGTACGCTCTGGCCTTTTTCAGTATCTGTCTATATTTCTGAGCTGAGGCATTATGTACACTATTTACATTATTCGGACTATTGTCCATTTTTTTTTGCCATATTTATTACAATGTTTCGGCCGTTGTACGCTCTGGCCTTTTTTAGTATCTGTCTATATTTCTGAGCTGAGGCATTATGTACACTATTTACATTATTCGGACTATTGTCCTCATTTTTGTCGCCATATTTATTACAATGTTTCGGCCGTTGTACGCTCTGGCCTTTTTAGTATCTGTCTATATTTCTGAGCTGAGGCATTATGTACACTATTATTTACATTATTCGGACTATTGTCCTCATTTTTGTCGCCATATTTATTACAATGTTTCGGCCGTTGTACGCTCTGGCCCTTTTCAGTATCTGTCTATATTTCTGAGCTATTATGTACACTATTTACATTATTCGGACTATAGTCCTCATTTTTGTCGCCATATTTATTACAATGTTTCGGCCGTTGTACGCTCTGGCCTTTTTCAGTATCTGTCTATATTTCTGAGCTGAGGCATTATGTACACTATTTACATGATTAGAACTATTGTCCTCATTTTTGTCGCCATATCTATTTCAATGTTTCGGCCGTTGTACGCTCTGGCCTTTTTCAGTATCTGTCTATATTTCTGAGCTAAGACATTATGTACTCTATTTACATGATTCGAACTATTGTCCTCTTCTTTGTCGCCATATTTATTGCAAATGTTTCGGCCGTTGTACGCTCTGGCCTTCTTCAGTAACTGTCTATATTTATGAGCTGAGGCATTATGTACACTATTTACATTATTCGAAATATTGTCCTCATTTTTGTCGCCATATTTATTACAATGTTTCGGCCGTTGTACGCTCTGTCCATTTTCAGTATCTGTATATATTTCTGAGCTGAGGCATTATGTACACTATTTACATTATTCGGACTATTGTCCTCATTTTTGTCGCCATATTTATTACAATATTTCGGCCGTTGTACGCTCTGGCCTTTTTTCAGTATCTGTCTATATTTCTGAGCTGAGGCATTATGTACACTATTTACATGATTCGAACTATTGTCCTCATTTTTTGTCGCCATATTTATTGCAAATGTTTCGGCCGTTGTACGCTCTGGCCTTTTTTCACTATCTGTCTATATTTCTGAGCTGAGGCATTATGTGTACTATTTACATTATTCGGACTATTGTCCTCATTTTTGTCGCCATATTTTTACAATGTATTCTTTTTCAGTATCTGTCTATATTTCTGAGATATTATGTACACTATTTTTATTCGACTATTGTCCTCATTTGTCGCCATAAATGTTTCGGCCGTTGTACGCTCTGGCCTTTTCAGTATCTGTCTATATTTCTGAGATGAGGCATTATGTACACTATTTACATTATTCGGACTATTGTCCTCATTTTTGTCGCCATATTTATTACAATGTTTACGGCCGTTGTACGCTCTGGCCTTTTCAGTATCTGTCTATATTTCTGAGCTGGAGGCATTATGTACACTATTTACATTATTCGGACTATTGTCCTCATTTTTGTCGCCATATTTATTACAATGTTTCGGCCGTTGTACGCTCTGGCCTTTTCAGTATCTGTCTATATTTCTGAGCTGAGGCATTATGTACACTATTTACATTATTCGGACTATTGTCCTCATTTTTGTCGCCATATTTATTACAATGTTACGGCCGTTGTACGCTCTGGCCTTTTTCAGTATCTGTCTATATTTCTGAGCTGAGGCATTATGTACACTATTTACATTATTCGGACTATTGTCCTCATTTTGTCGCCATATTTATTACAATGTTTCGGCCGTTGTACGCTCTGGCCTTTTTCAGTATCTGTCTATATTTCTGAGCTGTGGCATTATGTACACTATTTACATTATTCGGACTATTGTCCTCATTTTTTTTGCCATATTTATTACAATGTTTCGGCCGTTGTACGCTCTGGCCTT
The DNA here is from genome assembly GCA_903632075.3 of Acanthosepion pharaonis. Lineage (NCBI taxonomy): Eukaryota > Metazoa > Mollusca > Cephalopoda > Sepiida > Sepiidae > Acanthosepion > Acanthosepion pharaonis. The sequence continues at coordinate 292,056 of CAHIKZ030000453.1, forward strand.
TTTCAGTATCTGTCTATATTTCTGAGCTATTATGTACACTATTTACATTATTCGGACTATTGTCCTCATTTTTGTCGCCATATTTATTACAATGTTTCGGCCGTTGTACGCTCTGGCCTTTTTCAGTATCTGTCTATATTTCTGAGCTGAGGCATTATGTACACTATTTACATGATTAGAACTATTGTCCTCATTTTTGTCGCCATATCTATTTCAATGTTTCGGCCGTTGTACGCTCTGGCCTTTTTCAGTATCTGTCTATATTTCTGAGCTAAGACATTATGTACTCTATTTACATGATTCGAACTATTGTCCTCTTCTTTGTCGCCATATTTATTGCAAATGTTTCGGCCGTTGTACGCTCTGGCCTTCTTCAGTAACTGTCTATATTTATGAGCTGAGGCATTATGTACACTATTTACATTATTCGAAATATTGTCCTCATTTTTGTCGCCATATTTATTACAATGTTTCGGCCGTTGTACGCTCTGTCCATTTTCAGTATCTGTATATATTTCTGAGCTGAGGCATTATGTACACTATTTACATTATTCGGACTATTGTCCTCATTTTTGTCGCCATATTTATTACAATATTTCGGCCGTTGTACGCTCTGGCCTTTTTCAGTATCTGTCTATATTTCTGAGCTGAGGCATTATGTACACTATTTACATGATTCGAACTATTGTCCTCATCTTTGTCGCCATATTTATTGCAAATGTTTCGGCCGTTGTACGCTCTGGCCTTTTTCACTATCTGTCTATATTTCTGAGCTGAGGCATTATGTACACTATTTACATTATTCGGACTATTGTCCTCATTTTTGTCGCCATATTTATTACAATGTTTCGGCCGTTGTACGCTCTGGCCTTTTTCAGTATCTGTCTATATTTCTGAGATATTATGTACACTATTTACATTATTCGGACTATTGTCCTCATTTTTGTCGCCATATTTATTACAATGTTTCGGCCGTTGTACGCTCTGGCCTTTTTCAGTATCTGTCTATATTTCTGAGCTGAGGCATTATGTACTCTATTTACATTATTCGGACTATTGTCCTCATTTTTGTCGCCATATTTATTACAATGTTTCGGCCGTTGTAGCTCTGGCCTTTTTTCAGTATCTGTCTATATTTCTCAGCAGAGGCTTTATGTACACTATTTACATGATTCGAACTATTGTCCTCATTTTTGTAGCCATATTTATTGCAAATGTTTCGGCCGTTGTACTCTCTGGCCTTCTTCGGTATCTGTCTATATTTATGAGCTGAGGCATTATGTACACTATTTACATTATTCGGACTATTGTCCTCATTTTTGTCGCCATATTTATTACAATGTTTCGGCCGTTGTACGCTCTGGCCCTTTTCAGTATCTGTCTATATTTCTGAGCTGAGGAATGATGTACACCATTTACATGATTCGAACTATTGTCCTCATCTTTGTCGCCATATTTATTGCAAATGTTTCGCCCGTTGTACGCTCTGGTCTTCTTCAGTAACTGTCTATATTTCTGAGCTGAGGCATCATGTACACTATTTACATTATTCGGACTATTGTCCTCATTTTTGTCGCCATATTTATTACAATGTATCGGTCGTTGTACGCTCTGGCCTTTTTCAGTATCTGTCTATATTTCTGAGCTGTGGCATTATGTACACTATTTACATTATTCGAACTATTGTCCTCATTTTTGTCGCCATATTTATTACAATGTTTCGGCCGTTGTACGCTCTGGCCTTTTTCAGTATCTGTCTATATTTCTGAGCTGAGGCATTATGTACACTATTTACATTATTCGGATTATTGTCCTCATTTTTGTCGCCATATTTATTACAATGTTTCGGCCGTTGTACGCTCTGGCCTTTTTCAGTATCAGTCTATATTTCTGAGCTATTATGTACACTATTTACATTATTCGGACTATTGTCCTCATTTTTGTCGCCATATTTATTACAATGTTTCGGCCGTTGTACGCTCTGGCCTTTTTCAGTATCTGTCTATATTTCTGAGCTGAGGCATTATGTACACTATTTACATTATTCGGACTATTGTCCTCATTTTTTTTGCCATATTTATTACAATGTATCGGTCGTTGTACGCTCTGGCCTTTTTCAGTATCTGTCTATATTTCTGAGCTGAGGCATTATGTACACTATTTACATTATTCGAACTATTGTCCTCATTTTTTGTCGCCATATTTATTACAATGTTTCGGCCGTTGTACGCTCTGGCCTTTTTCAGTATCTGTCTATATTTCTGAGCTGAGGCATTATGTACACTATTTACATTATTCGGATTATTGTCCTCATTTTTGTCGCCATATTTATTACAATGTTTCGGCCGTTGTACGCTCTGGCCTTTTTTTCAGTATCTGTCTATATTTCTGAGCTATTATGTACACTATTTACATTATTCGGACTATTGTCCTCATTTTTGTCGCCATATTTATTACAATGTTTCGGCCGTTGTACGCTCTGGCCTTTTTCAGTATCTGTCTATATTTCTGAGCTGAGGCATTATGTACACTATTTACATTATTCGGACTATTGTCCTCATTTTTGTCGCCATATTTATTACAATGTTACGGCCGTTGTACGCTCTGGCCTTTTTCAGTATCTGTCTATATTTCTGAGCTGAGGCATTATATACAGTATTTACATTATTCGGACTATTGTCCTCATTTTTGTCGCCATATTTATTACAATGTTTCGGCCGTTGTACGCTCTGGCCTTTTTCAGTATCTGTCTATATTTTTGAGCTGTGGCATTATGTACACTATTTACATTATTCGGACTATTGTCCTCATTTTTTTTGCCATATTTATTACAATGTTTCGGCAGTTGTACGCTCTGGCCTTTTTCAGTATCTGTCTATATTTCTGAGCTGAGGCATTATGTACACTATTTACATTATTCGGACTATTGTCCTCATTTTTTTTGCCATATTTATTACAATGTTTCGGCCGTTGTACGCTCTGGCCTTTTTCAGTATCTGTCTATATTTCTGAGATGAGGCATTATGTACACTATTTACATGATTCGAACTATTGTCCTCATCTTTGTCGCCATATTTATTGCAAATGTTTCGGCCGTTGTACGCTCTGGTCTTCTTCAGCAACTGTCTATATTTCTGAGCTGAGGCATTATGTACACTATTTACATTATTCGGACTATTGTCCTCATTTTTGTCGCCATATTTATTACAATGTTTCGGCCGTTGTACGCTCTGGCCTTTTTCAGTATCTGTCTATATTTCTGAGCTGAGGCATTATGTACACTATTTACATTATTCGTACTATTGTCCTCATTTTTGTCGCCATATTTATTACAACGTTTCGGCCGTTGTATGCTCCGGCCTTCTTCACGTGTTTGGAATGTCGAACTGAACCCTTCATTTCGCTCACTGGGGTTGATTCTTCTAGTTCCACGTGCCATGTTTAATGGATGTCAGTTATCAGTTATCTCCTGTTAATTTCCATCTGGAGTTCTCCACTGCCTTAACCGGGTATTGAACTCACACTCTTTGGGTCCTGTTGCTGGATCTAACTAACATATTTATCCACTCTGTACCATGTGTCCACTATTTTTGTAAAATTTCATTAGAGAGTGACAACTTCTCTTCCTCAACAAAGGCAAGTAAAAAATAATGGCGGCTACAAAACTTAAATTCAAAGCACAATATACAAAGAATAGTAAAATTAAATAATAAACGAAAATTTATCGGAAATAATCAACAAGAAAATGTAAAAACTTTACTCATTAATAATAGTTTAAAACAAGAAATCCTTTGAATTGCGATTTTGTTATTTTTTTCAAATTGTGATTTAAGCATTTTTAATTTTTTAAATTTATTAATCAGCTGAATTGTGACATTTTAGAAAAGAATTTACATCCGCCATTGAGATGTGCTGGTTGCGTATAACGAGGTATTTTCTACAAACGTGCGAAAGTAGTGAAAGTAAAAAAAAACCCCAAAAAACAAAAAAATACAAATAATGGACGAAGGAGAAAATAAAAAATGAAAGAGAATGAAAATAACGAGAAAAAGACGAAGGAGGAGGATGAGTAAGAAAAAGAGAGAAAAAAACATAGAAGAAGAAGGAGAAGGTAAGATAGTGATGAAAAGTGGAGAAGAAGAGGTGAAGGATGAGGGTTTTGAATACGAAGTGAAAAATTATGAAGCTTCGAGCTTAGATACGAGAAAGAACGAGCGAAAAGGAAACAAAATCAGACGTGAGAAAAGTGGGCAGATTGAAGGAAAAATACATATTTTTATTGACTGAGTAAAAAGAGAAACACAGCAATACACCTCGCTCTCTTTCTTTCTGTATTCCATCCCTTTTGGATGTAGACTCTACCGTTTTTATCTTTTGTTGCGCTTAGCTATATTTACTCCATTACAAATCCTCTTTTTTATTGTGTTACTTGTTCCTCCATCTTTTTGATTAAAACTTTTAGCTACTTTATTCAATGCATTCTTCTCTCGTTTTCAATTGTTCCTGTGTGTTACATTCTCTAAGCTTTTTTCTTCAATATGTATGTCAAAAATTGTCAGATGTTTTTTTTTTATTAGCAACATGTTCTTTATTCTCCTGAAAACGTCATCATTTCACGCATGCTCTGTCCTTACCTTTTTCAACATCCGTTGATAAAATCACCGAATCGTTGTTTAATTGAAATCGATATTTTGTAGTTGTTGTTGTTGTCTTTTTTTTTTTTGCATAATGCAGAGAATAAGAAAACAGATTAGACGACGAATATATTTTTTTATTAGCAACTAGCAAAGTAGATAACATTTATTAAACTTCTAACTAGCATTGTTGGGAAAATATCTGTTTTCATTTCAGACATGAGCCATCGTCACATATGGATTGAAAAAGGACATAAAATGCAAAACAGAAAAATAAATTATAAACTTAACTTCTAGAAATTTTGAAATATAAATATGATGACCGTCAAGGTGTTATATTCCGTGCTAAGAGGAATAAACACATAACACCAGGTGGATACGAGAAGAAAGGTTTATTGTACACAACAAGTAAAATATGAAAATACGGTACAGTTATACACACAGGTCAATCTAGTAGTGAGAGCCTCTAATTGGACGGTCGGACGTGCTCGCGTCGTCTCAATCACACTCCTTCTCTCTGTCTTCGTAAACAGTAGACTTTTTAGGTACTTACTACCTATAGAGTAATTCTTCATGGGGGTGACTGGTTATTCCATTACATCACAAGGATAGAAATTCTCCAAAAATTCTTCAAGACATGATAAAGAAACCAAAATAATGTAAACAATAATATTCATAAGAAATAACAATTATTAATACATTACAACAAGAAAAATATATAAAAATTAGAAGGTATTGTAATCTAACACTCTCGCCCCTGCCCCTCAACCGCCAGCGTCTTACTCTCGGGGTTGAGATGTCTACTCGGTCCTAACCGAACTTAAGGGAGTGGCCATAGGTCCCCTGAGCATCCGTAGATTATTCGACCGGTCCTCTGGTTTAATCCTCCTTCCTGCCCACTTTGTGTTTGGTTTGATCCAGAAAGCAGAAGTGATGTTCATCCATTCACGGTCGACTGAAGAAATAGACACGGCTGGAGAGTCTGCGCTAAGAAATTTAGAATGCAGCAAAAAAAAAAAAAAAAAAAAAAAAAATTAATATCTGCAGAAAGCCGGATAAACATCGATTCAATGGTTGAATTGTTAGTGTCTTTTATATAGCAGTAAAGAATAGTAGAGAAGAGAAACGGGTTACAGAAAAGAAAAGTAAAAGAAACAAAAAAAACTCATACACTGCATTCAAGAGAGAGAGAGAGAGAGAGAGAGAGGGAGAGAGTGTGTGAGAGAGAGTGTATGTGATTATCTTGTTGTTAAATCGTCTCAGAACGATATATGACTCTTGCGATGGAGGGAGAAAGATTTCTGTGCGGGGATTAAAGTTATAGTGGCGTTCCTCCTCCCAACGCTCGCCCGGGCCAATTCTCTCTTCTCTCTTCAAGAATTTTCTCCCGTCTGGTTTTTTCAGCATAACTACGCGTTTATATAGATAAACCAGGCTGGTTATGACTGACCCTCGGCCCTACTAATTCGCACGCGATTATCACGGGGTTCTGGCTGCTTCATCCAAAATCATGTGAATTCCAAACTTCCTTCTAGCTTACTCAGCTCTATTTCAATTTTTAATCAATAAAAATTATTTCGACCATTTCCATTGTCTCTTGATGACCCATATTCAATTGGCACAACTTCTGCCCTAGATTCCCCATCAGTAAACAAAATGCTCTGATTTAATTTCGCTATTCAACTCTACTCCAATTTATCTAAAAAATAAAATATATCTGTGTGTGTGTTTCCAAGACTCTCTCTATCACAGTAATTGGTGACATTTATAGGTCAATTCAGCAGCTGCTGAATAATTTTTGAGAAATGATTAATATTTTCGATTTAGCATTTTATGTTGTCCACTGGCGGTAGTCAATACCACGGGAAACGAAGGTCTACTTTAAGGAGTCGTTGAAGTTTTTCTGTGGTATTCTTCCTTTGCATTGTCCAGTGAGCTGATCAGCAAACAATAAAACCTTTGGTAGACAATAATAATTAACATTCTTTCCTCAAATTAATTTCTTAAAAAAAAAAAACAAAAAAAACGCGCTGTACATTATAACGCAAAATTCATATTTTAGTGCCCATCGGCAGCTAGTGCACGCACATTTGTTTGTATAGCTATGGCATAACTCCAGATATCTGGCATTTATTGACCTAGCAGCCAATACCATTTTCAGTTAAAAAATTTTAAAATCTTTTACTTAAAATACTTTTTTTTTTAAGGAAAACACGTTTCTTAAACTGTTATCGTTCTTTTCTGTATTCATGATGGTTTTCTTCCGAACCTTCTGTTTGATGTGGTGTCGAATGTTAACATCTTGATTATGTCATTATTTTCTCTTCGAGTTACATCTGCTATCCGTTTTAGTTGTTGCTGCTGTTGGTAGTCCTCAAGTGATGTGGTTTCCGTTATTGTGATTCTGTAGCGCCACTCCACAATGTTCAAAGCAGGATGATCTTTTCCAAGATCCTCAAGCTTTACTCATCTCAATGCCTTTTTTTCACGATTGATCTTAAGAAGCGGTTGTATACAGCTGAAAGTTTAGATATTTCTGAATGCGGTTGGCGCCATGCATGATATCCGTATTAAAACCTCGATCTGATGAGGCTATTTAAGAACATAACTCGAGTTTTCAGTTTAATGTTTTGGTTTTGTAGCAATTTGAGGTATTGTGTGAAACTACCTCTCACACAACCTATTCTATGTTCAATATCTTATATACTTAATTTCTTATAACTGATCCATACGCCGATATATATGAAGTGTTACGTATTTAATAATTCTGAATCCTGTATTTGTATTGTGATAGCAAAAGATGCTTTCCAAAAACTAAGCAAAGTATTATGAAACATGAAAATTTCGCTAGAAAAAAAAGAAGGTTGAACTTCTCTGTAATATTAATCTTCTTATATGGTAGTGAATACTGGACAATTTCTTCACAGATGAAGTGAAGACTGGCGGCAACAGGAACTTTGTTCTACAGAAGGATGCTGAGGATTCAATGGAGAGGCCGTACAAGTAACGGATAAGTCTTAAATAAAATGGAAACGAAAAGGACACTTATAATCTGAATTAGAAAGAGCTGAAATTTCTTAAACATAATGAAGAAGTAGAGCTTTGAGAATTTCACACTCACAGGACAGCATGCCACCTACCCTGATGTATGTGAATGGGTGGCAAGACGAGGGTGGGAGGAATGGTAAAAAGACAAACATTACTAACAGCTAGAAAAGATAGGGTTATGATCCTCTTCGGGTTGGTTGGAATGTCGAACTAACACCTTTATCCACTGTACCATGTATCCTCAAGGCACAGTGGATAAATGCGTTGGTTAGATCCAATGACAGGACCCAAAGAGTGTGAGTTCAATACCCGGCTAAGTTGGTGGAGAACTTGCTGAGGGGAATTAACAGGAGATAACTAATAACTGACATCCATTAGACATGGTACGTGGAACGACAACAGTCTAACCCAGCAAGCGAAATAAAGGGTCCAGTTCGACATTCCAACCACCTGAAGAAGGCCGGAGCGTACAACGGCTGAAACGTTGTGATAAATATGGCAACAAAGATGAGGATGTTAGTCCGAACAATGTAAATAGTGTACATAATCTCAGAAATATAGATAGATACTGTTTTCCTCATCTTCGTTGCCATATTCATAACATTTCGACCGTTGTACGTTCCGACCTACTTTAGGTGATGGGAATTCTGAACCGAATCCTTTATTTCGTCCACCGGGGTAAATTGTTCTAGTTACACGTGCCATGTCTCTTCCTCCTATTTCCCTTTAACTCAGCTCTACAAGATTTTGGTTCACCAAAACCTAAAGTCTCAGTAACTATTTTTTACCAGTGCTCATATTGCTGAGACATTAGGTTTATGAGTCCTAAAAATACATACACATATGTTCTAAAGGATACATGACCCTTGGATAAAGATGTTGGTTATATCCAGTGATAAGACCCAAAAGGTTATGAATTCAATACACCACAGCAGCGGTGAACGAAAATTGGGAGAGTTGACTTAAAGGGAAATAATTGAGGCATCCGTAAGAGGTTCGAAATTCTCATCATCTGAAGAAGGCCGGAGCCGGTTGAACGGTGGTAGAGAAAAATGACTTAATGACCATCTACCGCTTGAACGGCGGTAGAGTAAAATTGACGTAATGCTCTGCCGCCGGTTGAACAGTGGTAGAGTAAAATGACAATGCTCTGCTTCCGGTTGAACGGTGGTAGAGAAAAATGGCGTAATGCCCAGGCATCGGTTGAACAGTGGGTAAACATTTGTAACTATTTTTTATATCTACCGTGAAACATTACATACCAATTATTTGCGAATTTTGACTCAGGAGCCCAGGCAGAAGAATTAAAATTGTTCAGAATTGCAGGACTGAAAGGGTTAAAATATGTAAATTGCAAAATATTATACTCATGTGCACTTCTCACATCTTGGGCAGATTTTTCTCCATTCAGTGACCACAATACAATAAATTTTTTCTCTCTTTGCATCTTTTCAAACACTTGTTGTCTCTTGAAGTCTCTGCTTGAGACTTGAGGGCAAATGGTGCGACACAAAGCGAAGGCAAAACAACAACAACAACAACAACAATAATAACAATTTATATATAAAAGATATCTATATAAATATATCTTTATCAATATAAAAGAAGATGGTATTCTTTATTCGACACACTGCGTGTGTAATTTACATTTGTCTGTGTTGTATTTGAAGGACTTAAGCGCTTCACTACCATTTAATGCACACATAAACAAACGTATTGACTGAGTTTGAAATAATACATTCCTCTCACACTCAGCCAGGGCAAAACCTTACTCTGGGCTGAGAAATATAATTATAAAGTTTTGATAAACATTATCAAAAGCGCCATGTCTCTCTGTTTACAAGTGCATACGGTTATGGAATAAAATTAAGTAAAAATAACCATTTTTTTTTTCTTTCTCTTACCTTCAGTAACAGAGGCTTACGGTCATATAGCGTTGAAAAACCGGTTCCTTTATGATGACCGATATTAAACAGTTGAGCTTGGTCATAGGTGACCACTTGGGACTATCACGAATATGCGAGTAATGTAATTTAATCGTAATTGTTAATCGGAGAATCGAGTTCGAATTTCACTTGGGGTTCTTTATATTAAGTTACGCGCAAATAACCTTAGGAAAGGTATGAATCCACCTCTTTTCCCCAGAACTATGGATTAATTAGTAAGACTTTTGTCACTAAATCATTATTATCTCCTAAAAAGTTCTTAGAATCTAAAAATATTTTTTGGCTTTAAATAACCTGCAATGGTTATAGAAAATGAATCAATCAGTCATGATATACTGACTTTTAGATTTATTTACATTCTCTGGAATATGTGTATAGAACCTACCGTGTTCACAAAGTGAGAGATCAAATTACATATTGATTGTAATATAGAATTGATTCCCCATTTTATATCCACATTATAATTTCTTATGTGTTTATCAAATTAGGTATGAATCCCACTCTTCCCCCAGCTATGAGTTAATTAGTAAGACTTGTATTATTAAATCAATATTATCTAAAAAAAACTTACAATCTAATAATATTTTATGGCTTTAAATAACTTGCAAAGGGTTGATAAACCGTAGAAAATGAATCAATCAATAAATTCAGTAAGAGAGTATCTTATCGATGATTATTTCACTTAGTTTCTATCGATTGATATCAGTCTATCCTTGTCTATCTAGATAAATCTATTTATATCTATTGGCACCTAGAAACTGACAAGAGAAATTATCGTAAAATAATGCATTCAGTTTATTATGACGTTAAAATGAATTCAGGTTAAAAATAATGATCATTAAATGTAAAATCAGGTAAAAAAAGGCGGGAAATGGAATGAGAGAAAAAAAAATAACACGTCTCATTTCCCAGTTAAAAAAAAATTTAAACCCTAAAATATCGAATAATTATCGAATTTTAATGAACTTGGAAATTATATTTCAAATATTTTTCTTAAATTTTGTAGAAATATTTTTAGGTCTGTTATTGAATAAAAGTATACATAGGCACATAAAAACATACATGCAGAGAGAATTTGAAAGAAACTGAATTGGAGTTGCGAGGTTTACTTTCCTTTCTACCTGGTAACAACCCCTGTCTAACAGGAAAAGAACGTAAGCCGGAATGTACTCATCCTGGATATGGCGATAAATTCCATCTGGCAGCAAGGGCTCTGATCAGGAGGTTTTGAGCAGCGGGGAACCACCTCTTAATTGCTGTTGTTCCCAGAGCCACCCTAACCCGGGGTGGTAAAATCTGTTAGGGTCCCAACTATGGGAAAATAGTTACCCCCCCCAAACTGGGGTCATGACACAATGAAAGTATAAAAATAGATTTTTATAGTAAAAACACCAGCAATACATTTTTTGAAAAAAAAGAAAAAAATCACCAGCAATATATTGGACTCTCGCAAAAACCTGATCTACAAACTGATTTCTTACAAAGAATATATATTCCATTCATCCTAAAAATCTTGTCGGCATTAAATAAGCCATTAACATATGCCGTAAAACAAAATAAACCAAATCAAACTAGACTCTCTACAAAAACACACTTTACAAAAATACATAAATGAAACCTGATCTGCAAACTAATTTCTTACAATGAATACATATTCCATTCATACAAAGCTTTCCTAAAAATATTGTCGGCGTTAAAAAAATCCATTGGGGTTAATATACCGTAAATCAAAACAAACAAACCGAAATGTGCGGCCATTTTAAATAATTTTGTTTTACCGTTTCCTTATTTAAATTGAATATATTTTGAAATAAATGTATTTTAAATGGACAAAATTAAATATGTGAAATTTGATCGGTGAAAACGTCCACCGAAGGAGTAGTAGTAGTAGTAATAATAATAATTATTACAATGATAATAACAAGAAGTAAAAGAGAAGGAGGTAGAGGAGGAGGAAGAAGAGAAGAGGAGGCAGAATAATAATAATAAGAAGACAGAAGAGTAAAAGATTGTGTACTGACTGACATGAGTGTACCAAGTCAGAAAAACAACTCTGATTTTTTTCAGAAATAAGCAAGTACAAAGTAGAGATAGAAATAGAAAAAAATGTGAAATTTAGAAACTAAAACTGTTCCTCTTTTGGTTGGAGCTTTGGGTCTAATAAAAATAGGAATTCAACAACAAATCAACAAAATCCATGGTGCACCATCTCTCCAGAAAATCCCTCAAATCTAAAGAGCACAGTCGATATCATGCGAAGAACTTTGTCAATTAAAGTTTGTTTTTGTTAATTGGTGTCTTTTGGTTAATTAAGTGGAGAAAATGAAAAATCCCAGCGTTCGCTTTTGCCTTGGTTATGACTCAGCATTGTGATTATAAAACAAATTTTCTGGCCAAAAAGAAATAAAAAAAAAATAATAATAACTGACTTTTAATATGTTTATTTTCTGGCACACTTTAGCGTTGCTTGAACCTTTTTATCGCTGGATAAAATACGGGAAAATGGCGTTTGTTTAACAGATGTAATTTGTTGACAAAGTAAACGGAAAAAATCGAGCGAGAAGAAATAGTGGAAGAGAAAGATCAATTGAAATGACCGTTAGAGAAGAAAGGTAAAAAAAGATTCACTGAAATGAAACGATGCAGAATAAGGGAGGTCGCATCTGCTTCATTGAAAATGGCGGCAGTATGATAAGGCAGAAATTCTTTTGACATTTATGAAACTGGTTTCTCACTGACAAGTTTTGCCGCCAATGTAATTATCCGTAAAAGGAAAAAAAAAAAAAAATCCAAAAAACGATTAAGGATTGGCCAGACGGAAAAAAAATGATTTGATTATTCTTGATTTGAATCTGTATATATATATATATATATATATATATATATATATATATATATATATATATATATATATATATATATATATATATATATATATATAATATATGCGCAGGTATGCAGAAAATAGAAAAGAACACGTTGGGTGCATAATCCGGAGTTCCTTAGTATTTTTGTTTTTATTTTTAAGAAGACAGTGCTCCATACAGAAGTAGAGCTTATATTATAATATTTTTTTGTTTAAAAATATGATTCCTTCACTACATAAGAGTTCTCATGTTTCAAAAACGAGAGCCGGAACCATCCAAATAATTATTAAAATTAAGTTGAATTGAGGTGTTTAGTCCCGTTTCATCTTCAAGCGAAATTTTAGGAATAAGCTATCTCTTGTTTTACGTGTGTTTTTAGGCATGGTCCGTTATAACATTCGTTATTGTGGCAGTGGCTAGGCTAGTTTTCTTCGTTAAGTGGTCAGAGAGTTAATTCTTATCTATAGATTCATCATCTTCTGAGAGGTTTTGCTAAGGTTGGGTAGGGTATCTATTTCAAGGCTAATGTTGGCGGTCATCCTTTAGTTGGTCCCCAGTGCGGGATATTTTTATGGCGCGCCTACAAGTCGTTATGTGTCGGGAGGATTGTGTTTTATTATTGTCTATCTGATTATCTATTTATTTATTTGTTTATTCAAGTGGGTGTTTTATATACAAACTGTATTGCATTGAATTTCAATTTGTTTTTTGACGTGCAATGTCGGCAAAAAACCGTTAACTCCTGCCTATGGTTTAATAATTTTTCATTATTTAGAAACTTAATGATGTGTCGTTTTTCGTGTAGGCATAAAGGGCATGGGTCATCCCAGGTTTTACAAGTTCTTGTTTTATTTACTATTTTCCATTTTACTTTTGGTGTTTTATTCGTTTCTTTTAGATGCCAGAAATATTGGGATAGTAATTACTTGCCAGTAATATTTTTAGCAAAATGTATTGATGGTATTAAAACCTATTTTTTACACTTTCAGTGTTTTGGCATCAGTTTAAGGTTAACTATTTGCCGATAGCTGGGACCCTAACAGGTTCTACCACCCCGGGTCAGGGTGGACCTGGGAACACCAGCAATTAAGTGGTGGTTACACGCTTCTCAAAACCTCCTGATGTTGGATGTAGTTTATTGTAGCTTCAGAGTGCCAGACGATAGTATTTTAAAGACTAAACATCAGATTTTGGGACGCATCTTTCCACCTTTTCATATGTGTCGTATTCTCCGGCAAAGAAGACGCATAGTTTTCAAAGGCAGTTGTAGAAATACTATTCCCCGTATTTCAACTATCCCATATCTTACCGTTTCGAGTTTCTGCAGGCGACCCTCTAAATATAATACTAGCCTACAGGACGCAGCGTAATATTTTCATACCTTCATGGCGCCAAACTTGTTCAAACATATCTAGACTATCAGCTGTATATAACTACTTTCTCATATCAATGGTTAAAAATGGCTACGAGCGAATGAAACCTTAGCGAGTACCATCCTTCTTGGAACCGCGTGGAAAAGAATCACAAAAAAAAAAAAAAAGATATTAGAAATCACATCACTTGAAGCCTTTCAACAACAGAAAGAACTAAAATGGATAGAATGGATAACTCGAAGAGAAAATAATGACATAATCAAGATGTTGACGTTCCACACTATTTTAAACAAAAGGTTAGGAAGGAAATTCCAAACAATTCTGGAAAGATAAATAACAGTTACTGGGCTTGAGAAAATTATTTTTCTGAAAAATTGTTTTAAGATAAAGATTTTATAAATTTAAATCTACGGTAACACTGGCTAATTGGTCAGTGAATGCCGAATGTTTCCTTATAAGGAAACGCCTGATTACCGTTATAAAATCATTTCCCCTGTTATTCTCTGACCATACGCCACTTACATGAAATGTTTTGATTCGATTGTTTAAGGAATTTTTATATCTTCAACTTTTAGAACCGCTGACTAGAGAAGAAGAAATAATTTATAGAGAATAGATTCCATTTAGGTTAAAACATGGGCGTGGAAAACGCGGATGAATTGATCAAAAATGGTAAGGAATTTTGAAACATTACTCGAAGAAATTTAAAAAAAAACGTATCTATGAACACAAAAGGGACATTATACATAAGAATTTATCAAATGCACTAGTCATACACAGAAATGAATTCGACCATAATTTTGAGTTTATAATTCCACACTTATCAAAAGAGAAAGTAATTTACTGAGAAGGAAAATTCAGAACATACGCCCATCCCAAACCATAACAATCTGATCACAATTTAAACAATATTAATTTATATATTTTGGCTAAGATCAGAATGTAGTATATATATATACACAATGAAAAATATATATATATATATATATATATATATATATATATATATATATGAAGAAATATAGTCTTAAGGCATGCTATATTTATGGGATAAAGTGCCCAATATCAGAGATAGAGCGTGTGTAAATATAAAAGTGAACATAGAAGTCAACACTTAGAGGCGACAGTCTGTTTCATGCTAGACGCAATCGTCGGGCCACGAGTGCCGTTATTTTTCTCGGCTATTTATATATACGGGTCAATGGTGCATTGTGGGTAGTCTATTTTGGAGGTTACTTTACCGGAAGTCGTTTATTTGTTTATTCATTTATTTAGGTTAAATTATTTTGCTTGTCATTATTTATTTTTATTTTATTATTTTTTATTTTTATTTCTTATCTTATATATATATTCTTATTTTATTTTAATCGGTGTTTTTTTTAATATAGTAAAAATTTGTTTATATCGCTTGATTAATAGTTTTGTTTTTGTTTGGGGAGATAATTAAAGCTATTTATTCAATTTTGCGGTTGATTGTTGTAGTTTATTCTTTCGGCAAAATAATCGCCAAAATAGACTACCCACAATGCACCATTGACCCGTATATATAAATAGCTGAGAAAAATAACAGCACTCGTGACCTGACGATTGCGTCTAGCATGAAACAGACTGTCGCCTCTAAGTGTTGACTTCAATATATATATATATATATATATATATATATATATATATATATATATATAAGTTTAATGGTCAGCGTTGAATGTTGAATCAGACCAGGAAACAGCAGTATCAAAAGAGTGCGCAATACACGCGTGAAAAAAATAAGAAATAAAAATAACGTGTAGAGCTTTTAACTTTGAAAATCCTGAGATTAGTTGGATCCGCTACCTTGGTTTCAACCTTACGGTCTCCTCAGGCGATTTTTATCAAATGACCTCTTAACGCTTTATTAAAAAAAACAACATAACTAATGAGCACTACATTATTATTTTTCAAACACACCACGGCATATGGCATTATGGCATTGAGCACTTTTATGCCAATAGGCTACTTTTGGGCAGACTCTTTCAGAGCTGCTCATTCTTTCCTGGATTTATATATATGTGTGTATGTATTGGGTCGAAACAAGCTTTTGCCATCACTGAGACAGCTTCATTATTTCATCCAGTCAGAATTTCTTATTATTCGGAGTTGATAAGTAGCCTAAAGGTTTTTTACAGGCTTCCAGAGTTCTTCCTATTAAGATAATTTTGTATGGATAAAAATGATTGGTACGGTCGGTG
Source organism: Acanthosepion pharaonis (assembly GCA_903632075.3). NCBI lineage: Eukaryota > Metazoa > Mollusca > Cephalopoda > Sepiida > Sepiidae > Acanthosepion > Acanthosepion pharaonis. Next base: position 308,149 of record CAHIKZ030000453.1, read on the forward strand.
TCTACGGCGGGTGTACATCGCAGCCAAGATGTATCAATTTCTACCGGATCTGCAAAGAGACGTGCGGGTTGGTGTTGTTCTGATCGAAGTCGACATTCTACTGTTGGAAAAATTCCGGGCGCTTTTTATTGAATGCTGCCTTGAGTCTAATTGAGAAGATTACTTGCGTGAATTCAATGTCTGACTTTACGGAAGGAGTCTGCAAAGCACAATGGCCTCCCACTGCATCATCTTCTTTGGATGTAACCTTTCTTTTGGAGTGATTAAAAGTGGATTATTTCGTTTACTCCAGGACATTGTTGTAAGCAATCTATTTTCATTCATCGTCCTCTTTCAAAAATGGTCGTTTTTTGGCCTTTGAACAGAGAAATGGTAATGTAGTTCATTATTTTTCTGTTAAATCAAGTGATACACAAACATCGTAACGACTCAGCCATCTAAGTGTTTTCAAATGCCTCACAACACTAATACGAAATCTGTGGTATGTATCTGCGATATCCTGTGTCATTTTGACCAGGTTTATTTTAATCCAGCGTTTCGATTTGATCATCATCAACAACTGCAGCCTTACCAGAGCGTTCTCGGTTCTCAAGATGAAAATTTCTATATTTGAAATTAGTGACCCACTTAGGAATAGTACTGACAGGCATCATCTCCATAAACGTCACATATTTTTTGTTGTCCTTTCCGGAAATCAAAGAGCATTAAATGACGAAAAAACCTTTAAAATTTACAATCCACACAAAATCGCATAGAAGAACTCTTTGAAATGTCAACTTTCAGAATATGTATGTATGACATAAATTTTATTAACTTCTGAAAAACAATTATGCACCACAAACCTTTATCCCACCTCAATAGTTTTGATATTCCTTATATGTTTCAAAAGTGTTAAATGACGTTTTGTCTGAGTAATTTCACTGTTTATAGGAACCTTCTGTTATATTTATACATATTTGTCTGGGTTTTCTTTTCATCTTACAGTAGCTTGGTATACAACGTTAGTTTGTATACAGTTAATGTTTAGTGGACATTCGAACTTTGTTCTGAATTTACAGGTGGGGTGTGCATGTTTGTAGCGTACTTTTGTTTTACATAATTTGTAGTATGTTTTCCCCACTTTCCAAACTTGATAGAGTTTAAAATCGTTTTCGCAGCCTTGTTGGGGGTGATTATTTTCAACTTGACAACCTTTTTCCCGTTGAAAGCCTGACAATCGTTATCGCGATTTCTATGTCAAAATATTCAAATGAATTCCTTTCTGTAGTGCAGACCTTTACTACTCTAACACATGCTACTTACACACGAAATCGAATCAATTTTAATACCTCCGTGTTCCAAATGTAAGAAGGACGTTCCACTCATCCAGCCTTTTTTCCAAGAGCTGCTCTTTGCGAAACAAACTCCAAGATGGGTGCTTTCCGGAAAAGTACATTCTTAACCTCTTCAAGTCAAAAGTCATTCGTTATTTATTTCCACTTCGTTCTATCTTGTCTTCCGCTCATATCTCACATTTTATGCATCATTACAATTTCAACTGTATTACTCTAACCTGAGTTTCTCTCGAGCCTTGTAGTGTGAAAATTAGTAATAACTAGATAAATAAATGAAACATATGAGGAAAAATCTATAAAAATACTTCTTCATCTATGAGCTGCGCCCCTTAAGGACATAGGCAATCATGGCTCTCCACAACTTCCTCTTAGCAATTTTTCTCTCTTTGCTAAGACCCTCGGTTGTCGTTCCGTTTCGTTCTGTCATCCATTCCCATAAAATTGTCAGGTAAGTGTCTCTCTGCCTTCCTCTATCTCTCTTGTCCTCAGTATGCCCTCTGAGTGTTAAGTTTTCCAAGTCCACCTTCCTCATTATGTATCCAAGGAATTTCAACTGTCTTTTCCTGGTTTTGAGTATAAGTGTTCTTTCTGTTAGCATTTTCTTTTGGACTTGTTGCTCACCAGCTCTGTCCATGGAATTCTCAGTATCCTTATGTAGAACCACATTTCTGTTGCTTCTAGTTTTTCCCCATCCATGAGGAAATTGCCCAACGTTCACAACCATAGGAGAGGATAGACATCACATAGCAAACCATCACTCTTTTGTTTGTTTCAAATGAATGTACACAGAACTAGAAAAAACAAATTTTAAATACTTTGAACAATTCGGACTGTGGGTGATATTTAACCAGACTTAAAATCAAAATTGTTAGCATATCTGGAAAAAAAAACTACTGATAATTTTTTAAATACCAGTGGGTGCAGAAAAATCTTTTCATCACCCCCTTGTAGAGTTTTAGACGTATTATAAATGATGATCTCGTCCAAGTGTCATGGTAACAGAAATATCGCCTGCCATTACTTCCGTTTTTGTCACTACGATACATATTGATTTTATTTTATCTTTTCTAATCTCGCGTTCCCGGATAAATTAGCACAAAACCTGGATTTGATTGACAAACGCATTTACTTTTTATGGATTGTTTCAAGGTTCGAACAGCTTGAGACCATTTATTCATCTGCTTCATTGGTTATTTAATTCAGGGCGTTCAGAAATGAGACCATTTTAATCATATAAAACAAAAGTTGTCCAATTAACCTAGATACTAATATATTAATCGAGTCTTAAGACGAAATTTCTCTCGTAGAAATTTGGGTAATAAGTTAAAATCAGTGTACATTGATAACGATTAAGTTTCAGGCGAAATAAATTTACCATATATAACAACGAAAACAGATCTATCATAATTATGGTACATTATTTACATTATTCGGACTGTTATCCTCATCTTCATTGCCATATTCACAACGTTTCGGCCGTTGTACGTTCCGGCTTTTATATCAATGTCTCTCTATATATCTGTCTATATTTCTGAGATGAGGTATTATGATTACTTGCATTATTTACATTATTCGGACTTTGAAACGTTGTGAATATGGCAATGAAGATGAGGATAACAGTTCGAATAATGTAAATAATTCAAGTAATCATAATACCTCCTCTCGGAGATATAGACAGATACAATTATGGTGTCTTCTTTTTGTCGAATAAAATGTGCAACCCAATGATAAAAACTGGATTTTGCTTTGAGGTTGGAGGCATCAAGTTTACTAAAATAATAAGGAGGATTTTATGTTAGTTTAATTAAATAATTTATATAGCAAAATATATGACAATTTGTATATCTATCTATCTATCTATCTATCTATCTATCTATCTATCCGGTGAAATATGTAGATCGTATATATGCTTATTTTTTTTTTTATCTCAGTGGGTATGCAGCCTGAGTTGAATAGAATCCACCAACCACAGATGACAGAATCCATTACAAATCCTGTCTTCAACACAGGAGATGGCCAGCTTATTTGTGCCACTACAGCCTTCAAATTAATTCAGATACTATATGAAGGTCAAACTGTCCCAAAGAAAAATACTTCGGGGCAATCTGGATTTCTTTTTAGATATTCAAGCGTTGGGAATTCTGTTCAGTAAAGAATTATCGCACTGGTCGCCATTTTCCACCGTTAGTTTTTCACAAATCTTCATCGCCTTTACAAAATTGTCTGAATGGTTATTTTAACAGTTCAGTTTGCTTTCTGTTGTGGTAGGATCCACCTAATTTGCATAGTGGAGTACCGACCATATAAATATGGTTGGTACCGGGAAGAGAGTAGGAGGAATTAAGAGATTCTACCAGAGACTCTGCCCGACTGCGACTCAGTCAACACATTCTCCAGGAACGGTCTTCCCAAGAAGATACAAAAGACTATATGTAATTATTGTGTACACTTTCTTGTTTCAATACATTTTGTTCTAAGTACATTTTGTGTTGCATTATTATTCCATGCATTAGTCAAGTTTCAACACTTTCCATAATACTGAAAAGCTCTACCCTCATTTGTTGAAATCGATGTGCGAATACATCATATATATATATATATATATATATATATATATATATATATAAATGAACATTGACGTCAACACTTAGAGGTGACAGTCTGTTTCATGCTAGACGCAATCGTCAGGCCACGAGTGCTGTTATTTTTCTCGGCTATTTTTATATAATGGTCAATGGTGCATTTGCATACAATGTGGGTAGTCTATTTTGGCGGTTATTTTGCCGGAAGAATAAACTAGAGCAATCAACCCCAACATTGAATAAATAGTTTTATCTTCCAAAACTAAAACAAAACTATTAAATAAGCGATATAAACAAATTTTTACTACGTTAAAAAAAAAAAAAAACTATTAAAATAAAAATAAAATAAAAAGATTAATATATAAGATAAGAAATAAAAAAATAAAATAAATAATGACAAGGAAAATAATTTAACCTAAATAAATAAATAAACAAATAAACGACTTCCGGTAAAATAACCTCCAAAATAGATTACCCACAATGCACCACTGACCCGTATATATAAATAGCCAGGAAAAATATAAGCACTCGTGGCCTGTCTAGCATGAAACAGCCTGTCGCCTCTCAGTGTTGACTTCAATGTTCACTTTTATATTTACACACGCTCAATCTCTGATGCAATCGTCAGGGCATATGTAATGACGATTGCATTTAGGCATGAAACAGTCACATTTGATGCATTTATATATATATATATATATATATATATATATATATATACTGTGATACAGCGAAACAGTCTGTCTGTGGATGACAATATATATATATATATATATATATATATATATATATATATATATATATATATATTGCAATCAGTGATATAGCGAAACAGTCTGTGGATAACAATACATATATATATATATTCATACATATTTCATTAAATAATATAGACAAGTGTTGTCTATTTATTTTATGTAAATTCTTTTCATAACGTCTGATAAGCTTAATAACATTATCATTAAACAAAGAAAGAAAATCACAATATTGATACATATTTTTTAATCCACTCTAAAGCCATTATCAAAGATGACAATTACATTACAATATTTTAAGCAATACATGGACAAGAATGTGATGATAGTCTGTTTCTGTTTACATGGATGATTTCCAAGCAACGACAAACTCATGCATATAAGACGTTGGAAGCAAAAATCACACCGCAGCTCATGACGTCATATATGACCACGCGAGAGTGAATTCGAGAAGTATTAAGTATGGGAAGCCGTTGGTATAAACCAATGGTTTCTGTTATCAATTATAGACATTTAAGAATATTTGTGGAGATTTCATAGTTTATTTTGTTCAGGTTAGGTTTCAACTGTTTTATGTATATAGCTTCAAGAATTTTTAGTTTTTGTTTATTGTTTTCATGTTTAAGTATAGTTTGCTATACATTCCCACAATATTTTCCGGAATTGTGTATGCGGCTACGAATATATATATATATATATATATATATATATATATATATATATATATATATATTGTCATCCACAGACAAACAGTTTCGCTGTATCACAGCTCTTCAGTGTGGCTAGATGTCCAATTGCTTCAAGCCGGGATCGAAACCCGCCCGATTTGGCATCAGGCAGATACCCTACCCTTAGACTATCGTCGCACGGCAGAGAGAAAAGGAGATTTCTATACGAATTAGCCAGTGGTGCTCAGGTGCAGCTTCTACTGTCATACAGCCAGCATCTGTGTCTGGGGTTGTAGTGTAACATAATGAAATAGCAACCATTATTTGCAGAACGAGCCTAGTATACGTGTATAAAGTGCCCCAAGTAATCAAGAACAAATAATATGATTATCCATTAGAAAAACCAGTATATTTTTCAACAACCAAAGAGATTATTATTCATTGAAAATGATGGAGCGGCCTACATGTTAAGAGGCGACTTCTTGTCCTGATCAACCATTTCTCGTATATATTGTCCATCAAGTCGATGATGGCGGTCTTAAACAAGTCTTTGATATTACATGCCGTTGATCGATTTACTTTCGACGACTAACTAGAAAGATCAGCCCAAGAGGTTCAAATCAAGAGATCTAGGGGGAAACACATTGTGGGGAGCTTGAACAAATCTCGGTCATGTCTTGGTTTACGCGCGCTATAGAGGCGGGAACAAAGCATGCTACTCCCTAAATCCAGGGCTTGACCACAGTCTACAGTACCTCGAGGCAGGCGATAGTATTGACCCTGAGGCACATTGAGAAGAAGTAGAAGCATGATATGACCCTCGTTACGCATGACCTCCAAGAACCATCATAAACGGCGTAAATTTGGCGTGCATTCCCTTGGGTAGCTGCGTGGGGTAGTCATAGAGTAGCTAGTTAGTTCTCCTGTTCACCTGACCTTTCCAAGAAGATGGCTATTTCCATGTCATTGTGTTTGGTGGCTGGTGTCACGAATATGGCAGGCCTTTCCTGTGTCTGATTGGGATGCTCGTGATACGCGTCTGAAAGAGAAATTCAAAATTTAAAATATGATGCACAGGTTTTGTAACATTTAGTTTTTCTCTTACCATGAGTTTCATGACCGCTAAAGATGTCTTTTCAATTACTAAGGTGCAACACACACACACACACACACACACACACACACACACACACACACACACACACACACACATATATATATATATATGATAAAATATAGTTTTAAGTTATGTTACATTTATGGGGTAAAAAGTGCTTGTTAACGGCATGGAAATACAAACAGCGTGGACAGAGAACAACATCGAATGACAACTGTTTGTTTAATACTTGAACGCAATTTTCAGGTATACCTATATATATATATATATATATATATATATATATATATCAATTTAACTTTGCACTAACATTGTATACAGAATGTTACTTTCACGCTTCAATGCAAACTTCAGACTTATGTCCACCCTGTTTTTCTTTTCTGTGCATATACCAGAGAGAGAGAGAGAGAGAGAGAGAGAGAGAGAGAGAGGGGGGGGAGAGATAGCACGCATACACACACATACACACACACTCACATATATATATATCTATTTATATATATTGTCTATATCTCTGAGATGAGGTATTATGTAGACTATTTACATTATTCGGACTATTGTCCTCATCTTTGTTGCCATATTTATCAAAACGTTTCGGCCGTTGTACGGCCTTCTTCAGGTGGTTGGAATGTCGAACTGAACCCTTTATTTCGCTCGCTGGTATAGACTGTTCTAGTTCCACGTGCCATGTCTAATTGATGTCAGTTATCAGTTATCTCTTTTAATTCTCCTCTCCAAGTTGTTAGCCAGGTATTGAACTCACACACTTTGGGTCCTGTCACTGGATCTAACTAACGACTTTATCCACTGTGCCATGTGTCCTTGAAGGCATCTGTGTATGAATTTCTGGCTATTATTATGGTATTGTAAACCATTTTTACCAGTGCTCCTATTGCAATTTTTGCTGTTATCATTGCATGTTTTTACCAGAGCTCATATTGCAATTTTGGTGGTTATTATCGCTTTTCTCTGGCACTCCTTATTACTGGTTCCCATATTGTATTCATTTCGAGAATTAGTCGGCTCAGGAGATTTTTGTAGCCTAGCATATGTGCTGATTCCTTAAGTTTACGAATTTTCCAATGGTGTTCCTTGTCTATGATCGCAACCTGATCCCACAGAAGGCGGTGATCTCCCTTCTCTCTCCATATATTGTCAGCTACGCCTGAGATTTCCACTTCTCCTCATGTTACAGATTTCTGGTGTTCTTGAAGCCTTACCTTAAGGGGGCGACCTATCTCCCCTTTATATAACATCAGGACGACCCTCAAAAACTGGACGACACTTCGCAGATACCTCTCCTGAGTAAGACCCCTCCACCCATAGAGGAGAACATGACTAATGACTGTGTGTACGCCATTCCGTGCAGCTGCGAAAAGAAATATAATGGGGAGACAAGCATAGAAATGAATACAATATGGGAACCAGTAATAAGGAGTGTCAGAGAAAAGCGATAATAAAAACAAAAATTGCAATATGAACTCTGGTAAAAACATGGAATAATAACAGCAAAAATTGCAATATGAGCACTGGTAAAAACATGAATGATAACAGCAAAAATTGCAATATGAGCACTGGTAAAAAATTGAACTGAAACATTAGGTTTATAATAACCAGAAATTCATACTCAGATGTCCCCAAGAAAACATGGCACAGTGGATAAAAACATTAGTTTGATCCAGTGGCAGGACCCAAAGAGCGCGAGTTCAATACCTGTAGAAGGGAATTAACAGGAAATAACTGATAACTGACATCCATTCAATATGGTACGTCGAACTAGGACTGTCTACCCCAGCGAGCAATATAAAGGGTTTAGTTCGAATATATATATATTATATACCTGAAAATTGTATTCAAACTGTTGTCATTCGATGTTTTTCTCTGTGTCCACGCTGTTTGTATTTCCATGCCGTTATCAAGCACTTTTTACCCATGAATGTAACATAACTTAAAACTATATTTTATCGAATATATATATATACATACATATATATATATATATATATATATATATATATATATATATATGTGTGTGTGTGTGTGTGTGTGTGTGTGTGTGTGTGTGTGTGTGTGTGTTGCACCTTAGTATTTAAAAAGACATCTTTAGCGGTCATGAAAGTCATGGTAAGAAAAACGAAATGTTACAAAACCTGTGCAACATATTTTAAATTTATATATATATATATATATATATATATATATATATATATATATACATACAGGCAAAATACCCTGCATTAAAAATAAGAAAACTTTAAAATGAGATATTCTTTTAAACTGAAACATCAAATTTCAATAACTTCAGTCTAATAAAACCAACATCTACCTTATTAATGTTCTAGGGGAGACAGCGCTGGAGATTTGATTCAAATCAAAGAAATCATGAAAAAAGAACGATATCGTTCGATTTTGCAAACACATGCTATACCATCTTGTTTACGCATAATTGGGAAAAGATCACCTTTCAAGAATAAAACGATCCACAACACTCTTCTAAATTATGTCAAAATTCCCCCCCCCGCGTCAAAAAATGGAACAACATTTTAGGAATTATGACTTCGTCGCCTCACTCCTGATCTCACTCTCATTGAATTAATATGGAATGTACTGCATAACAAAATAAATATTGATTTACTTTGTATTGAGCCCTCTTTTAAATTAAATGTTACGAACGTTAGAATTGTACTCTATTCGTTCTCATCTTACCTATATATATTGCTAGATGCAATCGTCAGGCCAATCGTAGCCTGACGATTGCATCTAGCATGAAACAGAGTGTCGCCTCTAAGTCTTCTATGTTCACTTTTATATTTACACACGCTCTATCTCTGATATATATATCCCATGAATATAGCACATCTTAATACTATATTTCTTCATATATATATATATATATATATATATAAAATTTTTGTTACATATGAATATAGACGAAGAATAAGGAACATTCCTCCTGTTTATAAGTGTAGATACAAAAAAAACTATTTAACCCGACCCGACATTTGCGAGTGAAATCAATTGAATATTTACGCATATTCAGACGTAAACAAACTTTTTTTTCGGTACTGGACGAACAATATATATATATATATATATATATATATATATATATATATATATATATATGTATGTAGAGAGAGAGAGAGAGAGAGAGGTAGATAGATAGATAGATAGAGAGAGAGAGAGAGAGAGAGAGAGAGTGTATCAAAAATACTTTTACAAGCTTTAGGGGCAGGTTCCTCAAACTGAAACAAATGTCCATATAAACATATGTCATGAAATCCTTCGTTTTTGAATTATTAAGTTTAAAGAAAGTTTACGGTAGGTGGCGCTCTATTGCCATGTAGACTGAGTTACATTTGTCATTCGTGTACATTTATTGTTTGGCTGTCTTCAACGTTTAACGGGTGTAATAGGGAGTTAAATGAAAAGTGTTCTTTTTAACAATGGCAGGATATTCATATCCTGAGCAGGTAGATATAATTTTTACATACGCCGGTGCGAATGGTAATAGACGCGAGGCTGCACGACTGTATCAGATTGGGTTTCCGGATTGAATGCAGTCGTGTCATCCAACATTTGTTGCTGAGATGCTTGGCACCACAAAGGAAGACCGAGACCCGCTCTTATGCCTGATGACAAAGAACGCATTTTACAGGCTGCCGGAGACGATCTTGGTATCAGCACACGTCAAGTGGCCCGAGCAAGATTTGGAAGATAGGATCTGTGGCACCACAATCTATGGCAATGAGTATTTTGGGATTGTATCTTAGATAATACATTTAACAGCGTCTACTGTAAACTATTGCTCTCTATCTCTCCCTCACTCTCTCTACACACACACACAAATATTAGGAAAATTAAGTACTAAGTGCAAAACAAATTTCATGTGATGCCTTTTGCGTTTTAAGAAAGAAACGTTTATGTTGATAGAACTACACATGCGCATAAAGGGGAGGGGCGCTTATAAATCTTTAAATTACCCCCCTCTCTCTCTCTCACACACACACATATATATATATATATCTATTCTGATGTTACGTTTAATGATTTGGATCGTGATTAGGATTCCAATGTAATAAATTATAATCATGGAATATTAGTGTTTGAGCCTTTTATATGATATTCTTACTTTGTCCTGGACATTGAGTTTTACCTGGATTCTATCCTACTGGGAATATATATATATATATATATATATATATATAGACACACACGCACACATATATATACACACGCACACACACATACGCACACACGCACGTATATTGAGGGTTGACCTCATTGACCACTATTTATATATATATATATATATATATATATATATATATATATATATATATGTGTGTGTGTGTGTGAAAAGTCATATAAATATAAATAAATATATATATGTATAATTATTTATATATTATATGCGGTACTTATTAAGCGCTCAATATCAGAGATAGAGCTAACATCTATCAACCAAATATATATATATATATATATATATATATATATATATATATATATATATATATATATATACATACAGTGGGGGAAATAAATATTACTACAGATGAAAAATTGTATTTTTATAAATGTAAAAGCCTTAACTAAAACTAACTTTGATATATTTTATGTGTAAAGATACATTTTACTAAAAAATAGTAATAAACTTATTAATTCTTATTCTAACAGAAATTAATGCATTTTTTTCATTCTTAACATTGTGGAATATCCTTTATTGAGTTCATCAGCTACCAGTCTATTCCTGTACGTCTCAACTAATGATTTGCACACATTGAGTGGTATTTTGTCCCATTCTTCTTGGCATATTGTCTTCAAATTCTTGATATTTGTTGGTGCTCTTTTCCCAAATTGAATTTTCAAATGTCGCCATAAATTCTTGATTGGGTTCAAGTCTGGGGACTGACTTGGCCATTGCAAGACATCAATGTTACTTTCAGCTAACCATTTCCTTGTAGATCTAGTGGTACGCTTAGGATCATTATCCAGTTGGAAAACCCAATCAGGAGGTAGCCGAAGTCTCTCAACAGAACGCATTAAATTACCTTGCTGGATTTTCTGGTAGCGTTCGGCATTCATCTTGCCATCTATTATTGATATTCTGCCAACACCTTTTGCAGAAAAACAGCCCCAGATCATGATACTGACCACCACCAAACATTACAGTTGGCAACGTGTTCTTTGGTAAGTAGGCTTCACCGTCCTTCCTCCACACATGATTTCGATAATTAGGACCAAACAACTCTATTTTAGTTTCATCTGTCCATAGTACTTTTTCCCAAAACGAATATTCTTTATTCTTATGCTCTCTAACGAATATTAGCCTAGTATCTCTGTTGTTTCAAGAGGAGTGGAGTCTTCCTTGGGATGCGTGATTTCAGATTGTTTTTGTATAGTTCATTACTTGTACGCTTGGTTACTTTAATCCCTGCAGCTCTTCTCAGGTAACCTGTGGATTTTGTATATATATATATATATATATATATATATATATATATATATATATACATTTACTTAAATATTTGTGTCTATAAAAAGAATGTATGAACATAAAAATGACTTCAAACAATTGTCTGACTTTGTCCATTTCATAATGTGTGTTTACATTTGGATATGCTTTGAGTAGATATGAATATACGTGAGAGATTCATGGAAGATTGATGTTTAAAGGCAGTAAATTCGACCGGGCTAATCGACGATTCTGCGTGGCTCGTCGGGCTATATGACAGTTTCGTATAGGATACAGGTTCGATTCCTGTTGGAGGACGCCTATTTTCTATGAAAATTTCTCGGACATTCACGCCGGTAAATTAATTAATACTGTTTATAAACAGAGCATTTACTTAAATGTTTGTATCTATAAAAAAAATGTATAAACATAAAAAATGTCTCTAAATAACTGTCGGGCTTCGTCCATTTCATATTGATTTTTATGTATTCGGAAGACATAAGTTAAAGTCATGAATAAATGGATCTGTAGAAAAATGGCGATGTCTGTAGCTTTTTAAACCTTTGTTAATATTTCTATAAATATATTCTCATAATATTTTCTCTTTAAGGGGTCATGTTCTTTTTTGATATTTTTATACAGTTGTTATGGTTTGATATTTTTTATATACTGTTATAGTCATTTTAATGTGCTGATAATTTTATTATTATTACAGTGTTGTGTATAACAGCGTGAGAAAACGACTAAATTTTGGCGTCTCCCTAACGACATCAAAATGTCCAGAAATTTATGTTTGCCCGTGCTGCAAACCAGAAAATGACATATGCTTAACAATGTCTAAACATGTCTCTAAACACCATGAACATGTTGGCAGCTAGAGTTCGCTTCGTAGCAAAACAAATGCATGATTACTTATGCGTAAACGACGATCGCTTCTCGTCAACATCATTTGGCGGGTGAAATATAAAAGGAACTATGAATCTTGGAATTAATCACATGGAATTCTGAACTAATGAAAATTGCAGAAACCATAGCAAGAGTTAAGACTAATTGCAGACAAGAATGAATGCCACTCCGGGGGAATGTCCTCCTTTTTTATTCCTTGACGAATAGCAAGATATTTAAAATGTTGATGCAGGTTACTCCCACGCGCTTTCTATTCTATCGTAATCTTCAACTATTGTACTATTATTGCGTCACTATCAAAAGTGTTTCTCTTTCGCTCTCTTTCTCTTGCTCTCTCTCTCTCTTCCACTCTGTCTCTCCCTCACTCTCTCTCTACATATATATATATATTTCTCTATCTCTCTTTCACTCTCGCTATCTGTCTCTCTTGCTCTCTGTCTCTCCTTCACTCTCTCTACATATATATATTTCTCTATTTCTATTTCACTCTCGCTATCTGTCTCTCCATATTCTCCCTACACACACACACACACACACACACACACACATATATATATATATATATATTTCTCTATCTCTTTCACTCTCGCTATCTTTCTCTCAACACACACACAAATATTAGGAAAATTAAGTACTAAGTGCAAAACAAATTTCATGTTCCTTTTGTGTTTTAGGAAAGAAACGTTAATGTAGATGGAACTACACATGCGCATAACTTGTCTTTGTAAACAGAAGAACTTTATATTAGGCCTCCAACTAATTACCATTTAATTTTTTTTCCCACAAATAAATTTTCTCCATTGTTCTTTTTGTTTTTATTATATAATTTACTCCACCTCGATTTACCTCTGTTGAGCAAGGTACGTCTTTTCATGGCAGTGATAAAATTTTGTACCACAAAAACATATCTTTATATGTATGTATATATATATATGTGTGTGTGTGTGTGTGTGTGTGTGTGTGTGTGTGTGTGCGCGCGCGCAAGTTTCATTAAAAAACGACTGTCAACGTACTACAGTTAAGTTTTTTATTTAAATTTTCTTGTATTCTTATTGATTTGGATTGATCAGAAACGCAATCTTTCTGATCAATCCAAATTCATAAATAACTATATTGGATATACTACAACATGCTTAACAAGAAGACTGACGTTACATATCACTGATCATAGATCAATTAGGTCCCATTACAATAAACATGCCGACCAAGAACGTATGAACAATTAAATGAAAAAAAATTAACCGCAGTACCTTGTCAGTCTTTTTTTAATGAAATTTCTATGAAAGAGGGATTGTTGCCCAAATACACAATATATATATATATATATATATATATATATATATATGACGATTGCATCTAGCATGAAACAGTCTGTCGCCTCGAAGTGTTGACTTCTATGTTCACTTTTATCTTTACACACGCTCTATCTCTGATATTGAGCACTTTATCCTATAAATATAGCACACCTTAAGATTTATTTCTTCATATATATATATATATATATATATATATATATATATATATATATATACATATGATAAAATATATATGGAACAACAGTACTTAAATTTTATTTCAATATAATGCTCAATGACTATTATGTAAATAACGTTTAAAGTAATACAAAAAAGGTAGGTTAATAACTAAAAAAAATTTTCTTTAAGCACACAGACACACACACACACACACACACACACACACACACATATATATATATATATATATATATATATATATATATATATATATAAGGTGGATCAAAAATAATGTCCACGTAAACATATGTCCAAAAGGCCATCCTTGTACGTCAACACAGCAACTCATAAGAAATGTTCGAAATGTCCCTTACATGCTTCTATACACGCATGCAACCGTCGGATCATTGACTAGCGGACCCTTTCAAATCTTCCCAGACGGTGTCGAACTGTTTCGCATTCCTCCGTGACACGCTCATGTCTGTTGCATAAACCAATTGTTTTAGGTGCACCCCGCCCCAGATAAAGGATTGAGGTTGAGCGAAAACCATGAAACCAGTCCTCCACGACCTATCCTTCTTTCAATGTAGATATCAGCCTGTGCATCAGGAAAAATGTGACTAAAATGTGCTGGAGCCCCATCATGCAGGAGCCACATGCGTCTCGTAATAGCAGTGGTGCATCCTCTAGCAGGTCTGAAAGTGTGTTCGGAATAAAGCCCCTGTAGACAACCCCTGTATGACATGCTGGGAGAACATATGAACCTACCAGACACTCATCTACAATTCCAGCCTATACATTAATTGTAAACTTATGATCGTGTCTAGCCCGCATTGAACCATGAGGATTCAGATACGCCCACAAATGTTGGCTGTGTAAATTTGTTATTCAATCTCTTCCAAATGTTAGTTCACCTGTAAACAAAGCTGAAGATACAAACTACTGATCGGCAGTTTGGCAATAATCCATCGGCAAAAGTTATTCTGTGGTGAGTGATCAGGCGGCGAAAGACTCTGCGCACGTTAATAATGATACGGATACAGGAAGCGCTCTTGAAGTACCCTCTATGCGGCACTATGAAATATACGACACGCTAGAGTTACCTGACGTGTGCCAATACATGGATCGTCTCCGACAGCCTGTAGAATGTGTCCGTCGTCGTCAGATGTACGAGCGGATCTCGGTCTTCATCGATACATAGTTTGTTGTGCCACTCAGCAATGCGACGATATACAGCAACAAAGGTTGGATGACTTGGCTGCCTTTGGTTTGAAAACTCAGTCTGATACAACCGTGCAGCCTCGCGTCTATTAGCATTGGCGCGGCCGTATGTAAAAATCTGCCTGCTGAAGATATGAATATCCTGCCATTGTGAAACAGAACACTTTTAGCTTAACTCTCTACGACAGACGTTGATCTTTGAAGCCAGAATAGCCACAGATGTACACGAATGACAAATGTAACCTAATCTACATGGTAACACAGCGCATTATACTGTAAACTTTCTTTAAAATTAAGAACTCAGACAAGAAGGATTTGCGGATATATGCTAATATGGATTTTTGTCCTGGTTTTGGTGTAAGGAACCCGCCCCCAAATTTTGTAAAATTATTATTAATACATCGTATACACAGGATGCGAAGGATATATTTTCGCCATTTTACATTTTTATTATGTGTGGGGTGCAATACACCAACAAAACTGCTTGTAACACCAAAGATGAACTGGAGGCAAGGATTATGGTAGCATTCACCAACTTAAACAAGGAGACCGTCCTGAAGAGAAACAAGAGATGAAAGAGATTCCAAAGAATCAGGATTCCATGCTTGAATCCAATAGGGATTTTATTAAATGAATTTATTATTTCAAGATATTTTTGGATAATTTTTGTAAATATATCTGTTTAAATGGGATGTTAGTGTTATTTTCATTTTGGCGTTTTTTAGACGACAATTTATCCATTGCAAGAGTTCTCATGTTTCAAAGCAGAAGCTAAAAAAACAGTTCTGTTTCATCCTCAAGCGAATTTTATAATAACTAATCTTGAAATTTACGAATGTATATGCTTATAAAGCTCCGTAAATTTCAAAATTAGTTATTCCAAAATTAGGATGAAACAGTGCTGTTTGTTTTGGCTTCTGTTCTTGAAACATGAGAAATCTTATGTAGCGAAGAAATCATATTTTTAAAAAATAATTATAATTTAGGCTCTACTTATGTATTGAGCACTGTTTTTTTTTTAAAAAAACAAAACAAAACAAAAAACAAAATACGAAAGAACTTTGGATTATTAACCTGACAGTTCTTTCCTATTTTTCTATATTTGCACACACACACACACACACACACACACACACACACACACACACACACACACACATATATATATATATATATATATATATATATATATATATATATATATATATATATATATATATATATGATTCTCTTTCCCTCGAAAAGATTCATGCGCTTGTGTTGATACTAACGAACGTTCCCACGATCAGCGCAGAATCGACGCAACATTTAGGAATATTTGTGAATCATTTTAACTTTTATATTACGAGGTTTTTCAATTACCCAATACGTCGTAACCATGTTTAAAGCAATAAAAAATGTAACCGGAAATATGGCGGGAAAGACAGCAAACAAAGCATAAACAGCAACTAAGATTTGACCTTTAGCACCAAATGTCGTAACATGTGCTGAGTATGTGTGTTTGTGCGCAAAAAATAGAGAGAAAGCAACTCGCCGAAATTATGTCCTAAATTATCGCTTGGTCATATCTTTACCACCATTGTGGAAGGAGAAGTATAGAGTACAGCACTGCTTATATTTTTGCTTCCTGTTTCGTCTTGGCTGCCCACGCTATTAACAAAAAAACGGTATCAATGAAAAGGGCCATTTATTTTTGGTATTCGTTTTATTAAGAGTAGAAGCTTGGATTCTAAGAGGCAGCAGCAGGACTGACGTGACAGGAACAGATGTCGCACGTTGGCTCAGCGTCCCTCCGCGGGTGGTATTAACAGGTTGCAAACCTGAGTGTGCGAGGCATATCGATGTGTCTGTAACAATATACGAACCTCTCAGTAATGTCACGTTTGTGTGGATGTAAGTTGAAATAACCTTCCACTTTTGCGATTATTTTTATTTATTTATTTTATTTATAACCTCATTATAACTTCGGACGAGCACGCCAGTGACGCATCGTCATGTTTCCCAATGACACTGATGATGATGATGATGATGATGATGATGATGATGATGATGATGATGCTACTGTAGTATGATGTCATTTCACTGGTTTTAATGAATTATCTGCCACCCAAAAAAGTCAAAGACGCATTTCCATGGCTTTGCTGCAAGAATTAAAAAGTTTTCGCTTGACGAAAAATAAATAAAAAAAAATATTCGATAGGAAAGTGCACAATTTGTAAAAAAATAAGAAATAAAAATTAGCCAAAACAGTCCAAAAAAATGAAAATGAAATCGTTTTGTTGAAAGAAAAAAAAACAGGGAAATATTACTTCGCTTGAAGATTTTAATTTAAGAAAAATCTCTTGTTAGGAAAATAGAGGTTTGAATTGTTTTTAACGAATCTTTTTTTTTTTTCAGAAAAATAAAGCCTTGAAGTTAATTGCAAAAAACTGAAAGCTTCGATGTGCTATTCATATTACTTAGTGTTTGGACTTATATTCAAGAGTATTTGCGTGTGAGTTAATATAACGAACTCAACCGGAATTGGAACTCCGTTCTCCGATTAACAATTCGGAACCATTAACTATTACATCAGCCGCACATCCACGCTCACAGTGCCTGGTATTCCTAAGCAGTCACCCATTTAGGTACTGATCATGCTTAACTTCGGTAATCTTACGGGAACTGAGGGTGGGGAGAGGACAAAGGAGGTATAAAACATTACCTAACTCTATTAATAAATGAAACAACAAAGACTCTTCGAAATATTATCAGAAAGAAAGTTACATTTCCCACAATTTTTCGATTTGAATTTGAGACATGACTTGTCTCAAGTCGTTGCTTATTTAGTTTTTGTTTTAAATTTCAATAAAATATTTCAAAAATTATGAAAGAAAATATTTTATCTCAGGATGTTGTCTGCTGTCAACTTCAGTGAAATTCATTTCTGTAACTCAAAGCCAAAGAAATGGAGATGGTTCTAACGCAGAAACTGTCAGTCATATGACAACCATTTTGAATATTTAATAAGCCAATAATTTTCCTTGCGTTAAGTCGTTGTTGGAAGAGTAACTCATAAACATTCAAGGAACAGACTGTCTGTTAGACTAAATATGTAAAACTTATAAGATATGTTTATATTATTTACATTCAAACTAATGAGTA
The DNA here is from genome assembly GCA_903632075.3 of Acanthosepion pharaonis. NCBI lineage: Eukaryota > Metazoa > Mollusca > Cephalopoda > Sepiida > Sepiidae > Acanthosepion > Acanthosepion pharaonis. The sequence continues at coordinate 326,809 of CAHIKZ030000453.1, forward strand.
TATCTTTAGTGTTATCACAGCGTTCCCGTCTACTTCAAGTGTCTGTCGATCCGAATAACTTGCAAAATTGAACCCTTTCTTTAATTTCTGGAGATAGATTGCTTTCGTTTCGTAGTCCATATCTATGGATACACCCATCTTGTTCTATTTTTAGTACTGTACATTTATTGTTTGTACTGTTTTCAGTGAGACCGTGCTAACCGGCCTTGGGATTAAACTCACAATTACTATTACGCTTTAATCTAATATAGAGACCTCCACTTTTTCGTTAAACAAGGAGCATACCATGATGAAAGAAAGACCCAAACTTGATAAAAACAAAGTTTTATTGTCAAAATGTTAATGGTAATATAAAGAAGAAAGACCAAAGTATTTTTATCAAAGTTTTTGAATCCCTTTCTAGAACGTTCGGAATTTGGCTTAAAAATCTTGTTTCTTTTTTTTTTTTTTTAGTTTTTTTTTTTGTTTTTTTTTTTGTCAGTGGTATGGGTCAAATATTACGATGTTCATTTTAGCGCCTTTTAATTTGGAAATTTAATTTGGAAATACTTGCAAAACTCAAACAATTGTCGGGTTTTACTGAAACTTTCACAAATGAATGAAATTATTTTGAAATGTTTTTTGCTTAATGGAAATAGTAAATTTAATCGTTTAGCTTTCAATTAAAGCTAAAATAAAAGCTTCAAGAAAGGTTTTTCATCTTTTTCAATTCTAACCATGATATCGCAAATTAGTGGTTGTACCTAATCTAGTGGACAATTGCCCTGTTGAACAATCTTAGAATCTTAAACCTAATGTTTGTATTGCCTGCCTGCTACTGCCACCGCCGCTGCTACTGCTGTTATACTTGATCTTACGCCCGTTCTCCTCTCTTATAGCTGTTGCTGAAGCCTTGCTATGAAGCTTAGCTCCCTCTGTCTTCGTTTATCAATGGCTTCCTGTTATATCGGGCTTCGTCGTGCTTATAATATAAGTAATGCTTTGCTATTTGTCTTGACGACTGTATTAATTAGTCTGAAGACTGATTCCAAACGGTTTCTTTCTGGTATTTACCAAAACCTCTCCACAAGGCACAAAGCCGGCTTTTTTTTTACGTGGGCTCGGGCATACACGGGGTCGGGTTTGTCTATCTCCCCAGACGAGTCACTGACCTTCGGCATGTTCTTGTTTGGTTTCCTCTCTGCCGAGAGTTCGACTAGTCAGCCGTAAGCCTGGCAGCTAACTGCCTGACTCCAAACGGCTTTTCTTCTTACCTCTGACCTGGTGTTCTTTATTTATAGTTATGGAGTAATTCATATAGTCACTGGGGTGTACTATTTACTCCACAACACTTTATTTATTAATGGCTCTCATATAGTATTTATTTTTACGCTAGGACTACTGAGGAGGCCGTCATCGCCTAGTATATGCGCTGTTTCATTCAAACATGATTTTCTACTATTCTTCTCTGCTTTCCTTCCATCATGTTTGGCGGCCATCTTTTTCGCTCCCTGCGTGTTATTAAAGATAATTAATTGGCAAAATATCCAAATTTGGTTTACATAAAAATTAATGCTCGTGAAAAGATTTATAGCTTATTAAGTTTTTTTTTCTATACGTTTCAGATATTATTAACAAAAGTATTATCTGTAAAACTGATCTGCAAGAATCCGGAATACTCTTTTCCCAAAAAACGCATACTAAAAAAAAGAAAAAAAAAAGAAGACAGATTTATGTCTGGACAATGTGGATTTCATCTCAGCTTTCTTTCTTTAACAAAAAAGCAATTAGAAGTCATATCATTTTATGATACGAGAGAAATAATTGCTTCAGATAGATTTCTGAAAATTAAATCGCCCGTATTGTATGCGTAGCAAAGAATGGGTTAATCTGATCAATATTTTAAATACTATTATTGTCTGTTTTCATTTAAAGAAAGGTTCACTTTTCATTCGTGACACTACAGTTGGAGACAGGCTCATAATTTCGGTCTCTAAATACTGTTACTCTGTAACATGGTAATCTCAGGGTAAAGACTCCTTCAACACGACACTACATGCATCAATATGGTCGGAAGCGTCAGCAATGGGAACTTGGAAGAATGGAATATCATCACTTGATCTGAGGGATTCAGCTTCTCCTGAATAACGTGAACAGCAAGATATTTTTTTTATTTGTATCACCCCCATGCAAAACATTAAAACCACGAAGAGGAAGAATTAGGAACAGACCATTACTAATGAGCGGGAAGCGGAAAGAGTAGTCAGGAGAACAGTAGATAGCGATTGACATTGCATTTTAAACTTTTGCAAATTAATGTTGGCTGGAAAGCATGAAGCCGGAAGGGAGTTCCACAAGCGAGAAGTACGAGAAAAGAAACTGTTAGCATAGAACTTATAGTTACATCTCGCCATTTCGCCTACTCAGAATGATGAAAGATTAGGTATACACATTCAAGGTAATTCTTCCACGATGAGAGTGACATCTTTCAGTTGGTCAATATCCACTACCGTAACACAGATGTTCGACATAAATGGTTTCTGAATCATGTAAAATACCACACTGTGTTGTCCAAGAACCAAATGTATCAGATGCTTGGACCAACAAGTTCTCTTCGCAGAAATGTAACTTGCATCTGTTGTTAATATCTTGGCAACAGATCTGAAAGGAAGCCCTTCGTTTTATGGAATTTGGCTTAATTGAGTGAGAGCTTTTTTTTTTGCAGATACATGAAGAACCAACTAAGTATCATGGCTGGATATGGAGGAGAAGCTGAAACATCACCCGAAACATTTCATCGATTAAAGTGAACGATTAATGTGAACGATTAATGAATCAGCGGTGCTTTCAGATATCATTACTTCTTTTAAAATTGCCGAACAATTCTTATTGATATGTACAACAGCTATATAGAATATATTCTGATTGATTGAATGACTTACCGAGCAGCTAGGCGCTGTCAGTTTTCCATTTTATCAATAGTATGCTAGGTGTACAAGAGTCTACTAAAGGTGTTTGTCCGAACCATTTTACAAAAACCGATAAAATGAAGTGACGAACAATCAAGTTCTGTAAGGCTTTCTTTGTCAGGCTGACAAATTTTCAGCATCCCCACGTTTATCTTCCTTCCTGTTGTTTATTCCTTCTTTTTATGCTATACGCGGGTAAATAGTCTAACAACTGAAAACATTCTAAACTCTTTTACCTATTTCTTTGTATATTTTATATCACATCACAGATCAGTGGTTAAAAATGGCTTTGAACGAGTGAAGCGTGTGTGTCTTGGTGTATTAGTATCCTTCTTCGGATCTTGTTGACTGGCGCTACAGAATCACATGGAACTGTACCAGATATCAGAAGAATCTGTTTATACTTCTGAGATGAGGTACTATTTACATTGTTCGGACTATTGTCTTCATCTTTGTTGCCATATTTATTACAACGTTTCGGCCGTTCTACACTCCAGCCTTCTTCAGATGATTAGAACGTCGAACTGAACCCTTTATTTCGTTCACTGGGATAGACTGTTCTAGTTCCACGTGCTATTTCTAATGGATGTCAGTTATATGTTATCTCCTGTTAATTCTCCTCTCCAAATCCTCCACCACCTTAACCAGGTATTGAACTCACACTATTTGGGTCCTCTCAGTGGACCTAACTAACACCGTTATCCAATGTGCCAATACCTGGTTAAGGCAGTGGAGAACTTGGAAAGGGGAATTAACAGGAGATAACTGAAAACTGACATCAATTAGAATTACAACAGTCTACCCCAGTGAGCGAAATAAAGGGTCCAGTTCGACATTCCAACTAGCTGATGAAGGCCGGAGTGTACAACGGCCGAAACGTTGTAATAAATATGACGAGAAAGATGAGGACAATAGTCCGAATAATGTAAATAATGTACATAATACCTCATCTCAGAAATATAGACAAATACTGAAGGGCCGAAACGTTGTAATAAATATGGTGACAAAGATGAGGACAATAGTCCGAATAATGTAAATAATGTACATAATACCTCATCTCAGAAATATAGACAAATACCGAAGGGCCGAAACGCTGTAATAAATATGGTGACAAAGATGAGGACAATTGTCCGAATAATGTAAATAGTTGTACATAATACCTCATGTTAGAAATATAGACAGATACTGAAAGGCCAAAACTTTATAATAAATATGGCAACAAAGGTGAGGACAATAGTCCGAATAATGTAAATAGTGTACATAATACCTCATCTCAGAAATATAGACAGATATCAAATTGATTTTTGGTTGCAGTGACTATTGTACAACTCCAGCAAATGTTCTTTATAATCTCTGGCGGGATTGAACTAAAAATATTTTCTGAAAATCAGAAAGTCACAATTCGAATTTTGAATTTCGAATTTTAAGCTCAAATCCCTTTTTTATTTTTCCAATTGAGCCAATTCACAGACCCTTGAAAATTCCTTTTATTAAATATCGAAGGACTAATTAACGAAAATAAAATTGTTGTACATTCAAAGTATTTATTCAGCTTAGTTTATTTTGATAGAAAGCAACAACAGTCGAGGGCCCAATGCTTATCAAACTCACTCAGCAGTAGTAATAAGCGGCTTGACTCATGTTTACTATTACACCATGTCAAAACATTCTGCTGTAACATCATACTTAGAAAATGTAACGTGTACGTAACGTGTATTAATCAATTCATAAAATTGTCCTGATGTAAATTATTCCGATAAATATATAGAAATTTTAAAAATATAGGTTATATTAAGCTGGTGAAAATGTTCCCTTTTTTATCTATTGCGCAATATTACTGAAATCTTAGAAGTGTCTCTGAAGTTTTGCGAGCTCTTTATTGCGTGTGCAATTCATTCAAATATTGTACGTCACTTACAAGTCTTAGGAAAACTTCGGAAACTAGGAAAATGTGTTCACGGGGAACTTTTGGGAAGCAACATTGATCATTTACTTTCTTTCCTGGTAGAAAGTAGTCATTTTAAAGATTACCAGTAGTAATGAAAAATCGTAGTTAAAGGCTTACGACTTTTAAAACTAGTCGCAGTTTATTAGGGGAGAAAATTATCTGGGTTTCGGGGGATTCAACGACAATAATTACGAATTGATGGAACGGCGACAACGTGTTAGAATCAATACAGTCAGTTGTATAAATAATGGGACTAGAAATTAAAAGACTTTTATCCGTCTAAAGAAATACCATTCTTCATGAAAGTGCCTGTTTTTTTAATTACAAACTGATAAGGGGACTTGGATTTTAGTGTTTAACACATATTCGCCAGACTATTCGCCTTCAATTCAATTAATACCGTAATACCCCATGTATAATACGCCTTCATCCATAATACTCACACCTAATCATGCTGAAAGTGTGAGAAAATGTTTCTACTCACGCATAATACACACCCTCTTTTTGGTAATCACACCCTATAAATTGTACCTCTCTAATTTCATTACGGCCAGCGTTACCTACTCACATTAAAAATGGTTTTAAACATAGAATAATATTATTTTAATTTAGTTTTATGATAATTTTTATTTTATTTTCCATTTGTAAGTTATTGTTAGGTATATATGATTGTATTTGACATCCTTATGGGGTCGCAATCGCCGAATGTTAGTGTCAAATTGTCGTACGTTTGTGTTGAGTAGTGATTTCGCAACTAAAATCGACCTATGAAACGGCAATTTTTTAAAGATTGTTTTGTAGCTGTGTATAATACGCACTCCTGATTTTGCTTATTATTTTTTAGAAAAAAAAAAGCGTATTATACATGGTGTATTACGGTACTCCTTCTTTGGTTAGCTGTTCCAGAAATTTCAAGATACTAATCAACTTATTGAATTTTTCAGTAAATCAACACCGGAATCGTTCTTTTATGATGAAATACATGATTCTCCGTAAAAAAAAAAATTCTTGCTGAATAATGATGATATGAATTTAAATTAAAAAATGTCCAAAAATAGTGGGAGCTTCAACGTGATAAATGTTCAAGAAATGATAGCCAATCGGTTTTAAGATGTGAACCTCGTAGTAATCAGCAAGAATGTGTTAACTATTTCGTTGTTCTGACTAGACGAAAAGAATTAACGTATTCTGGCTGCATTTTACCATTTTGTCTTACGGAAATTATCGGCTTGACAGCAGCTAAAGCAGTGTTTTGTAAACTTTCTCATTAAATTGTTGATCCATCTGTGTGGCACACGTGACACAGTGTCGCTCCTTGGCGGGGAGAAAAAAGAAAGATCACTATGAGCGTCCGTTCTTTCATCTTAGCCGATACTGTCTGCAAACATTTTTCTGTGTTTGCACATTATATAATTTCTTTCCCATTTATTCATGTTCTGTTTCGACTTTCTTTCTTTTTTATTTGTTTTCATATCAACCTCTCCAGATATGCAGACAGCGCCATTTTGTCGTTTGGTTTGATGGAATTCAATTGCGATGTATTCAAAAGACTTTGCATTTAATTTTCGTTTATGTCATTAAAATGTTTAACTGCTTTAGTTTGGAAAATATTATATATAACCATTCGAGGAAACCGGTGTAAATTAAATATTTGGTAAGTCATTTTTCACGTGATCAAATTTTCAGAATCTTTTAGTAGCACATCATATATATATATATATATATATATATATATATATATATATATATATATATGACGATTGCATCTAGCATGAAACAGACTGTCGCCTCTAAGTGTTGACTTCTATGTTCACTTTTATATTTACACACTCTCTATCGCTGATATTGAGCACTTTATCCCATAAATATAGCACATCTTAAGATCTTATTATTTTGTCCAACCGTTTATATATATATATATATATATATATATATATATATATGTGTGTGTGTGTGTGTGTGTGTGTGTGTATGTATATTAGAGTGTACAGCTTATATTTAATATAAAGAAACAACAAATAGAAATTTGAAATTATCGAAGGCATGTGTCTTTCATCTGACAACTCGAATATAAGGATCTTCAAGGAATTGATAGTAAGTTATTACCTCATTTCTTATTAGCGAAGTTATTTCTCCATTAATCATATTAACATTGCTATTTAATTCTTTGTATAAATTGTTTCATTGTTATATAATTGTTTCTTTATGATATAATATATATATGTGTGTGTGTGTGTGAAATTTTTATGTATATAAAGATAAATATATATATATGCAATTTATTATATATATTATTTATATATTATATATGCGCGGTACTTATTGGAAAGCGCTCAATAACAGTAACAGAGCTAACATATTTAATTAGATTGATGTGAGATTGTGAACCTGGGTTTCACGCTGTTTGCGATCGTCAGACAAAATAATCAAAAGCGTGAAATCCAAGATCACAAACTCACATCAATCCAAGTAAAAATATATATATATATATATATATATATATATATATATAAATATATACACACCCACACATTATGAAATGGACAAAGTTTTTATGTTTATACATTCTTTTTATATATATATATATATATATATATATATATATATATATATATTGTGTATTTGGGCAATAATCCCTCTTTCATAGAAATTTCATTAAAAAAAGACTGACAAGGTACAGCGGTTAATTTTTTTCATTTAATTGTTCATACGTTCTTGGTCGGCATATTTATTGTAATGAGACCTAACTGATCTATGATCAGTGATATGTAACGTCAGTCTTCTTGTTAAGCATGTTGTAGTATATCCAATATAGTTATTTATGAATTTGGATTGATCAGAAAGATTGCGTTTCTGATCAATCCAAATCAATAAGAATACAAGAAAATTTAAATAAAAAACTTAACTGTAGTACGTTGACAGTCGTTTTTTAATGAAACTTGCGCGCGCACACACACACACACACACACACGCACACACACACACACACACACATATATATATACATACATATAAAGATATGTTTTTGTGGTACAAAATTTTATCACTGCCATGAAAAGACGTATCTCGCTCAACAGAGCTAAATAGAAGTAAATAGAGTAAATTATATAATAATAATAAAAAGAAGAATGGACAAAATTTATGGGTGGGAAAAAAAATTAAATGATAATTAGTTGGAGGCCTAATATAAAGTACTTCTTTTTACAAAGATACATGGCCTGCAACACTTTTAGGTAGTAATTTGAGTGGGACTTGCTAAGGATGGTAAAAGTGTCCGAACTAAAACTAACAACACAATTATGGCTATTTATAAGGTGTTCTGCGATGGAAGAACCATACGTTCAGAATGTCTGAGGGAGTGTACTTCCGGTTTCGGATTTTTGGTGGAAACGCGTTGTTTTATTCTAGCATCTAGCCTTTGCGTTGTTTTCCCTATATATACATATAAATATTTTTCCAATTGAGCCAATTCACAGACCCTTGAAAATTCCTTTTATTAAATATCGAAGGACTAATTAACGAAAATAAAATTGTTATACATTCAAAGTATTTATTCAGCTTAGTTTATTTTGATAGAAAGCAACAACAGTCGAGGGCCCAATGCTTATCAAACTCACTCAGCAGTAGTAATAAGCGGCTTGACTCACGTTTACTATTACACCATGTCAAAACATACTTAGAAGATGTAACGTGTACGTAACGTGTATTAATCAATTCATAAAATTGTCCTGATGTAAATTATTCCGATAAATATATAGAAATTTTAAAAATATAGGTTATATTAAGCTGGTGAAAATGTTCCCTTTTTTATCTATTGCGCAATATTACCGAAATCTTAGAAATGTCTCTGAAGTTTGTATATATATATATATATATATATATATATATATTGAAAATATTAATGGTCAATGTATATATATATATATATATATATATATATATATATATATATATATACACGTATGTGTGTGTGTGAGATGTTTCTTTAAATTTAAAGATTCGTAATTTAAGCGCCTCCTCCACTTTATGCGAATATGTAGTTCCATCAACATAAACGTTTCTTTCCTAAAACACAAAAGGCATCACAATCAAATTTGATTTGCACTTAGTAAAGAGATAGAAATATATATATATATATATATATATATATACATACATATATATATATATTTAGAGTGAGCGGGAGTGAAAGATATATATATATATATATATATATATATATATATATATATGTAGAGAGAGAGAGCGAGCGAGCGAGAGACAGAGTGGAAGAGAGAGAGAGAGAGAGAGCAAGAGAAAGAGAGCGAGAGAGAAACACTTTTGATAGTGACGCAATAATAGTACAATAGTTGAAGATTACGATAGAATAGAAAGCGCGTGGGAGTAACCTGCATCAACATTTTAAATATCTTGTTATTCGTCAAGGAATAAAAACGAGGACATTCCCCCGGAGGAGCATTCATTCTTGCCTGCAATTAATCTTAACTCTTGCTATGGTTTCTGCAATTTTCATTAGTTCAGAATTCCATGTGATTAATTCCAAGATTCATAGTTCGTTTTACATTTCACCCGCCAAATGATGTTGACGAGAAGCGATCGTCGTTTACGCATAAGTAATCATGCATTTGTTTTGCTACGAAGCGAACTCTAGCTGCCAACATGTTCATGGTGTTTAGAGACATGTTTAGACATTGTTAAGCATATGTCATTTTCTGGTTTGCAGCACGGGCAAACATAAATTTCTGGACATTTTGATGTCGTTAGTTTGACGTCAAAATTTAGTCTTTTTCTCACGCTGTTATACACTACACTGTAATAATAAAATTATCAGCACATTAAAATGACTATAACAGTATATAAAAAAATATCAAACCATAACAACTATATAAAAATATCAAAAAAGAACATGACCCCTTAAAGAGAAAATATTATGAAAATATATTTATAGAAATATTAACAAATGTTTAAAAAGCTACAGACATCGCCATTTTTCTACAGATCCATTTATTCATGACTTTAACTTATGTCTTCCGAATACATAAAAATCAATATAAAATGGACAATTATTTAAAGACATTTTTATAGATACAAATATTTAAGTAAATGCTCTCTTTATAAACAGTATTAATAACATTTACCAGCCTGAATGTCCGAGAAATTTTCATAGAAAATAGGCGTCCTCCAACAGGAATCGAACCTTTATTCTATACGAAAACGCCATATAGCCTAACGTGCTCTTAACCGATCGAGCCACGGAGAATAGTCAATTAGCACGGTCGAATTTACTGCCTTTAAACATCAATCTTCTATGAATCTCTCACGTATATTCATATCTACTCAAAGCGTACCAAATGTAAACAAATGACGTCACACATTATGAAATGGACAAAGTCAGACAATTATTTGAAGACATTTTTATGTTTATACATTCTTTTTATAGATACAAATATTTAAGTAAATGCTCTGTTTTATAATAAACAGTATTAACAACATTTACCAGCCTGAATGTCCGAGAAATTTTCATAGAAATAGCGCACGTCAGGCTAAATGACGGTTCCATTTAGGACACAGGTTCGTTTCCTGTCAGAGGACGAATATTTTCTATGAAAAACTGTCCATTTTGTGTTATAACAGGTGTTGGCAACCTTTTGTTAACTATGTGCTAACTTAGGGTTTTAAAATCATTCAGTGTGCCAACAGCATACGTATTTTTATACAAGTCAAGGTCAATATACCTGTTGTACAATATATTTTATAGAGTAATATATACAATAATATGTAAACATCATTAATAGAAATAAACTGTTTATAAAAGTTTTTTTTAAAAAGTTTTTATTATTAATGGGAGTCCAATGAGTGAGCAGTTTCGAAACAGCTAAATATCTTTGCGTTGTAATAGTTATTGGTTCGGACTTTGTGAGGTTATTTGCATCTGTGTGCCATTGGTAATTGCTTAGCGTGACACGCGTGACGTAGGTTGCCGACTCATCGTTTATAACACAAAATGAACTTTATCCACAACTTCGTATTATACTTAATACTATTCGAAAATTTGAAACATACAATAAAAAACAAAACATTTTTGGTTCTTTTTTAATCAAACTTGTTTCTATGAATACTTGCTAAATTATATATATCATAATTAAGTAATTCATCGAGTCTAAAAGAAACCTCAACAGAATGCAGAAAGCACTGGACGGCCGTTTCGTCTTATATTTGTGACGCATCAGCAGTACGCATCCACTACCGAGAATTGAAACCCGAACAGTTACCGAGAACTGTTGGTACAGTTGGTATGGCGTTTGCCTCCTATCTGCATTCTATTGAGTTTTCTTCTAGACTCGATGAATTAATTATGATTCTTTCAAATCCTCCTAATTATTTATCTCTCTCTTTATATATATGTATTACGTGGGATCTAATAACGATTTTCCCTTTCTATAGCAGGATTTCTCGAATATTCAGGCTGGTTGATGTAAATAAATAAATATACTGTTTAATAAATAAATAAAAACATAGCATCTACTCAAAAACGATTACCATTAAAAACGTTTAAATAAAGAATATGTTGGATTTAATCCATTTCCATATATATATATATATATATATATATATATATATATATATATATATATATATATGCTTTAAAATTAGGAGATAAATTTTTAAAGTTAAAAGCTGTACGTGTTATTTCTTAGTTTTATTTTTTTCATATGTGTATTTTGCACTTTTTAATACTACTGTTTCCTGCTTATATATATATATATATATATATATATATGTGTGTGTGTGTGTGTGTGTGTGTGTGTATGTGTGTGTGCGTGCGTGTACTTCTAAATTTGACATTTTTATTACTTCAAATGTTATCATATTATAGTAAATACTCGTATTTGAAATAGACGCCGAATCCTGGATTAACCATTAATCAAAATATGCCCGTGTCTAGATCCTCAAGGAAAGGGGCACCACAGAAATTATGATATGAACTTATTGTATACCACTAAAGAAACAAGTCCAACACAACTTTTCAATCTACCGGGTGCCATTACGAACTTGCAGACGACTGACCCGCGGCGAATTTTTACTGCGCTTCTGATTGGTTACTAAGGGAATGGGCTAAGGGAGATAATTAAGTTTGTTTTTAGTCAATATATCACGTCTTCCCTGTTGAATTGGTATTACTAACTAACTTCATGAAAATTAATTTTTGTTAATAATCGCAGGGTTAGTCTACCCTCATTTTCGTTAGGCATTATTCTGGCCATATACTTTCGGTATTTTTCTAAGAGTAGCTTACAAGGCCGAAAGTATAGGGAACCCAGTGAGCATAGAACTCATTATTCAGTCGTAATTGATCTATCGAGACGAGCTCGTTAACCATTACACCACGTCGAAGTGTCCGGCCAGATGCTTATGTGATTCTGTAACATGCTGATTTGTGGATTAGATGACCACTTTTGGTCACAGTTCTGTTAGAATTTGGTCATGGCTCATTTGACAGTGGCTGCACAGCTGTGATTGGTTCTTTCTGATTGAGTTCCCAGGGCATTGATGCTCTTCGGGGTTGAAATTGGTGATCAGCCTCTCTCGATGGACGTATGTGCTTTTGTTTTATTCTATATTTATTCCCAGCTGGCGTTTCCACTGTGTACGTTCTCGGCTGATGTTCTTAACAAATTTTACAAAAACTCGAAAATCGCCGTTCTGAAATCTGCTCTTTGCTTCATTTGTGTAACAAAAACGACCCATGTTTTTCTGATCACATTAAGGCGTGTGATGAAAAGTGGATCCTATACAACAACAGGTGACCTTCCTTGTCGTGGTTGGACCAAGATGAAGCTACTCCACAGTTCTCAAACTGAAGTTACACCGAACAGAAAAAGCTTATGTTGATTAATAGTCTTCAATTGGGTTCATTTAGTACAGCTTTTTGAATACTGGCGAGACAATCAAAAGAGATAAATATGGTCACGAAATCGATGAAATGCATAAAAAATTGTAGCGCATGAAACCGTCAAATCGTCTTGCAGGAGATTGCTCGACATTCATTGTTAATTTTCATGGGGAAGAAATTAAGAATATTAGATCCTAATTAAGAGCTTCAACATAGCCGCACGTGATTATGATTTGGAAGTGTATAAAGTTTGAAAACTTATTGGTTGTAAAACAAAAATACACAATTATCCTTATCTGGGCCTTGAAGAGCAAAACTCCAAGTTGAACTTTGATATGAATTGTGAACATTGAATATTTTGATATGTAGATATATATCCATGTACGCACACACACACGCACACACACATATGAATTAGCTATATATATATATATATATATATATATATATATATATATATATATATATATATATATATATATATATCATCTGTTCGTTTACTGCTTCAATTGTAGGAGGGGCCTAAAGGAAAAAGAAACAGACAGCCGCCCCCAGGATCACCTGTTGTCATGTCCGTCCACTCTTTGATGATATCTGGCCAAGTTTGGCGTTGCTATCTCTGCTTTTGGTCGCACTCAGCAGTGCCTTGCATGGGGTTCGTTCAAAGGCTGTTATGCCGTGTAATGTAGCCAAACCAAATAGTGGGGAGAAGAGATTCCTGTCGGTCTATCTATCTATCTATTTATCTATCTATCTATCTATCTATCTATCTATCTATCTATCTATATATATATATATAAATAACATCTGTTCGTTTACTGCTTCAATTGTAGGAGGGGCCTAAAGGAAAAAGAAATGTCCAGGAAAGAGTAAGAATATAATATAAAAGGCTCAAACACTAATAATCCATGGTTATAATTTATTACATTGGAATCGTAATCACGATCCAACACACACACACACACACACACACACACACACACACACACACACACACATATATATATATATATATATATATATATATATATATACGAAGAAATAGAGTTGTAAGGTGTGCTATATTTATGGGATAAAGTGCTCAATATCAGAGATAGAGCGTGTGCAAATATAAAAGTGAACATTGAAGTCAACACAATCAGGGCGTCATTTGCATATTGCTTGCAGAGACAATGGAGTTATCCTTCTACGTAACACCAATCCACAACAAACTGGCCAGTTTAGGAAAAACCACTTCAGATTCGTCAAGAATCACGAACTAAATATCACCAGTAATACCAACGCCATGGGGATCATCTTTCTGGAAACTACTTTCGATCAATCCAGAGGAGTGCACATGCCTTAGACTGAAAAACGTTAAAACCATAGATACATTAGCAAATAATTTAACCATCCAAACAGCAACAAAATTATTTCTATATATTTCTGAGATGAGGTATTATGTACATTATTTACATTATTCGGACTATTGTCCTCATCTTTGTCGTCATATTTATTACAACGCTTCGGCCCTTCAGTATCTGTCTATATTTCTGAGAGGAGGTATTATGTACATTATTTACATTATTCGGACTATTGTCCTCATCTTTGTCACCATATTTATTACAAAGTTTCGACCTATCAGTATCTGTATATATTTATGAGATGAGGTATTATGTACATTATTTACATTATTCGGACTATTGTCCTCATCTTTGTCGTCATATTTATTACAACGCTTCGGCACTTCAGTATCTGTCTATATTTCTGAGATGAGGTATTATGTATATTATTTACATTATTCGGACTATTGTCTTCATCTTTGTCGTCATATTTATTACAACGCTTCGGCACTTCAGTATCTGTCTATATTTCTGAGATGAGGTATTATGTACACTATTTACATTATTCGGACTATTGTCCTCATCTTTGTCGTCATATTTAATACAACGCTTCGGCCCTTCAGTATCTGTCTATATTTCTGAGATTAGGTATTATGTACACTATTTACATTATTCGGACAATTGTCCTCATCTTTGTCGTCATATTTATTACAACGCTTCGGCCCTTCAGTATCTGTCTATTTTTCTGAGATGAGGTATTATGTACACTATTTACATTATTCGGACTATTGTCCTCATCTTTGTCGTCATATTTATTACAACGCTTCGGCCCTTCAGTATCTGTCTATATTTCTGAGATGAGGTATTATGTACACTATTTACATTATTCGGACTATTGTCCTCATCTTTGTCCCCATATATATTACAACGCTTCAGCCCTTCAGTATCTGTCTATATATCTGAGATGAGGTATTATGTATATTATTTACATTATTCGGACTATTGTCCTCATCTTTGTCGTCATATTTAATACAACGCTTCGGCCCTTCAGTATCTGTCTATATTTCTGAGATGAGGTATTATGTACACTATTTACATTATTCGGACTATTGGCCTCATCTTTGTCGTCATATTTATTACAACGCTTCGGCCCTTCAGTATCTCTCTATATTTCTGAGATGAGGTATTATGTACACTATTTACATTATTCAGACAATTGTCCTCATCTTTGTCGTCATATTTATTACAAAGCTTCAGCCCTTCAGTATTTGTCTATATTTCTGAGATGAAGTATTATGTACATTAATTACATTATTCGGACTATTGTCCTCATCTTTGTCGCCATATTTATTACAACGCTTCGGCCCTTCAGTATCTGTCTATATTTCTGAGATGAGGTATTATGTACACTATTTACATTATTCGGACTATTGTCCTCATCTTTGTCGCCATATTTATTACAACGCTTCGGCCCTTCAGTATCTGTCTATATTTCTGAGATGAGGTATTATGTACACTATTTATATTATTCGGACCATCATCCTCACGATATTCATTACAAGGTTTCGTCTGTTGTACGCTTCTACCTTTCTCCAGGTGGTTGGTATGTCGAAATTAACCTTTTATTTCGCTCACTTGGGGAGACTGTACTAGTTCCACGTGCCATGTTTAATGGATGTCAGTTATCTGTTATCTCCTGTTAATTTCCCGCTCCAAGTTCTCCACTGCCTTAACCGGGTATTGAACTCACACTATTTGGGTTCCGTCACTGACACATGGCCCAGTGGTAGTGATTTAAATGGTGATAAGAGTTTATATTTATATTGCATATAGTTCTCTTGTTAACAATGACTACCACGAAAAAAATTCATTTTTATAATATGTGGAAATATCTACTTTGCTTGAAGAAGGTCGTGAAACCAGAAACTCGTGTAGCAGAATTATGGAAAATAGAGTCTAATATATATCTTCAACCAAAAACATTTACGGCTTTTCTTAAATAATTGTCGGACATTGTCCATTTCATAATGTATGACGTCATTTGTTTACATTTGGATACGCATTGAGCAGATATGAATAAATAAGAGAAAATCATGGAGAATTGCGTTTAAAAATAGTAAAATCGACCTTACTAAACGGACTCTTCACTGTGGTCCCATCGGTTAAGGCTCGTCAGGTTATATGAAGATTCCGTATAGGATACATGTTCGATTCCTGTCGGAGGACACACATTTTCTATGAAATTTCTCGGACATTCAGGCCGGTAAATGTTGTTAATACTGCTTATTATAATCAGAGAATTTACTTAAATATTTGTATCTATAAAAATAACGTCGCAATTAGTTCATTTCATTATATATATATAGTAATGATAAAATATGGTAATCTGTATGGAATTTCCAGGGAGGTCAAAACAGAGCAAGATTTCATTTGGTTGTAGGTCTCGAAGATTGAGAGCTGCTGCTTTTTTTTAGAGCTCTCACGAAATGAAAATTATTACCTATGGGATTTTAAGTGTTTGATATTCTTTAAATAATAATAATAACAACAACAACAATAATATATATATATATATATATATATATATATATATATATATATATATATATATATATATAATGGAACGTCAATTGTCATATTGCTGCTTCAACTTCTTTTATCATCTTTTTTTTTCACTCCTAATAACCTCTCGCATCTTGGTGTCTTTTATCGTCTTGCTTGGTATGGAATGATTAAAAAGAACACATATATGAAGTAGCTTTATATATGCCTAAATTTACATAAAAATAATATATATAAATATATTTCTCCTTCATTAATATGTGTGCGCGCGCATAAAAATAATTACTTGCTATAGAAGTCATAAGCTCCAGAAACCCGAGTAATGTGGATAGGAATTCGATTTGCCTGTTCGGCCGCAACATATTAACTTCCCGTTACCGAGTGAAAGGCTTGGAATCACAATAGAAATATTTGTTCATTCATTCCCACCGCAGCCACTTATTCTGAGACACGCGCACTTGCTTCGAAGACACCTGCTCGTCTATGACACGTCAAAGAAAACACATTTAACCGTAAAACATAGAAAAACACATGAAAAAAATGTAGTTCCTTGAGTTTCGTATTTGTTAGGCTTTATCAATGTGGCCGGGCAATAAAGAGTCGACATTTTTATAGAAAATCAAATGCACAGGCTAATTGCTTCTGATTTTTACATTAAAAGTTGCTACATATCTGTTGGAATAACAAGGAAGGTTAATAATACAGAAGCGAACAGAAGAAATGAACTCATCCAGGTAAAAATAAAATATTGATTAATGTTTTTTTTTCTTTTTTTTTACTCTCAGAAGCTGTAAGTATTCAACAAGATTCTTTCAGTGTCTATATTTATTGAGGACAATATTAGCATTTGTTGTATTCACATGAGGACGGTATGGAGGGGACATACAGATCTAAAAACATTGGGATACTGAAAATAAAACAGGCAAAAGTTACGAGCCCCTTGACACCCCGCAAGGTTAACAATGTTCTAGATTGCATACACATTTCTCATGTTGAATATTGAAACATATTGTTTAAAATCTGAAGCTTTCAACTTGTCTTTTTACGTTTTTAAGTTTCAAAATGAGAAGAGTGTGATTGAAGAACAGGATGAAAAATAATAATAATCTTCATCCTCTTGAATGAAGATCTGCTGCCTAAATATATACACACACATTGTAGACCGAAATTCTGACTTGAAATATTTGACCTTTAGCGTTGCGTCTTGCACGTTCCAATATTATATAACCGTTAATAAATAACACATTCTTAAAAAAAAAATCTTTCGGTCTGCAACACATTTATTTCATCTTCAAGTTTTGATTTTAAAGGAAAAAAATTACAGCCTGATGATGAGGACATGAAGTCCTTGAAAGTACTTGCTGCTCTAAAAAATACACCAGATCCATCTGACAACAATTTTATGCATAAGGATCGCATCATTCAGTGGATTGTTAGTAGGTTAATGCTTAGATTAAGTCTGTTAGAGAAGAGATTTCGCCATTAATGACATTAATATTGCTCATTGATTCAATGTATGATTATTTCTTTATAATATATATATATATATATATATATATATAGGGAAAAGGTTATAGTTGTTTCAACGATAGAAAAATGTATATTTTTAAAAAGAAGGTAAACCGGAAACGTTTTTGGTTGAAATGTAGATTTTTTTATTTCAAAATATATATTTTACACTATTTTCCATAATTCGGCTACACGGGTTTCTGGTTTTGTGATATGAAAATTTTTACGTGGTAGGGATTCAAATGTTTTTCTTGGACTGGTGATAAGAGTTTATATTTATATTGCATATAGTTCTCTTGTTAACAATGACTACCACGAAAAAAATTCATTTTTATAATATGTGGAAATATCTACTTTGCTTGAAGAAGGTCGTGAAACCCGAAACTCGTGTAGCAGAATTATGGAAAATAGAGTATAATATATGTCTTCAACCAAAAACATTTACTGCTTTTCTTAAATAACTTTGTCCATTTCATAATGTATGACGTCATTTGTTTACATTTGGATACGCATTGAGCAGATATGAATGAATGAGAGAAAATCATGGAGAACTGTATTTAAAAATAGTAAAATCGACCCTGCTAACCGAAACGCTACTCTGTGGCCCAATCGGTTAAGGCATGTCAGGCTATATGACGATTCCGTATAGGATACAGTTTCGATTCCTGTCGGAGGACGCATATTTTCTATGAAAATTTCTCGGATATTCAGGCCGGTAAATTTTGTTAATATTGTTTATTTACTTAAATATTTCTATTTATAAAAAGAATGTATAAACATAAAAAAGTCTTAAAGATTCTCATGCTTTAAAGATATGAAATCGGCAATAAATAGTTGGTCTGAGGTGAATTATTAAATTATGGTTATGTGACCCTTGTTTGGCTTGTAAAGTGCATAGTCCGGCATGATTCTGGAAACAAGCCTGCCGCAAAATCGGTGGTATGCCGAATTACTATTGTTAAAAAAGCATCTCTAAGCTAAAGATGGATTTAGTATTGAAGGCATAATTTACGTTGAGAATATTCTCCATTCTTATAAAATGTTTGAACAAAGTAACTATAAAGAAAATGTTTGTTTTTTTTTTTTTTGCTATTCTCTGTCAGCCGCAATGATGGAGAAAGCATTACCTCGAACCATCGCCAGTGAGACAAGATGCAAGAGCCACTCCGTTTCACGAGGCTCGTCCCTTAATCGAGACGCAATCGCGCCAATCCTCCGAAGGAACGCCATCGAACGAGGGCCAATAATCCCAGAAGTCCCCACTGCCACAGGAGTAAAAAAAAATCTATCAGCAAGAGAAGAATATTTAACTATTTTTTTAAAAATCTCTGCGTCCCGGGCGATGGACCCCGGCTCAACCGCGGACCGTAAATGTAATCGCACAGGTCGCATCCGACTTCCCCATTTTAAAAGGGAAAATGGTCATGCCATCCGGCCGCCTTCCATCACCACGGTGGAGGCCTACGGGTTCGATTTGGGAAGGGAACCCAGCTGCATTCAGGCCTCTTCTGATGATGTCGTTTATTGCTGCATGCCGTATTCTTTAATATGAAATATGCAAAATAAATTATGGTTACGTCACGAGAATTAATGAAAAACAGCGACTAACCTACAAGGACTGAGATGTTAAAGAGCCAAAGGTAATAAAAACAGACAGGTGGTGGTGGAGAGTTGTACTCACCATCTGATATGATATTTAAAGACGTAGATTAAGTTCAGGAACAAAAGGCGACTAAAATATTAGTGTATCTTTTTTTAAGCATATCACCCCAAGGAAGGCAGGAGTGCCACTAGCACGAAAGGGGTTACAGAGAGTGAGAGCAAGAGTAAAGAGGGGGGTGTTTGATGAAAGGATATAGAGAAGGACGGGGACCAGGATCAAGGTATCAGAAGATGTCGATTGGCATTACATTTGAATATTTGAAGATTATAGCTATCAAGGAAGCAGTAAGAGGAAGGGAGTTTCACTGTTTGGAAGTGCGAGGTAGGGAGCTGTTGGAGTAGAAGAGACGGCTACATTTAACCGTTTAGACAGATCTAGTAGCATGTTTAAATTCATGCAGTTGGGGTATCAGTAAAAATAGAGCATCAGAGAAGTTGCCATGAAAATATTTGTAGAAAAGACAGAGGGAAGCCACAGCACGTCTGTGAGAAAGTGACTGTAGACGAGATGCCAGATCAGGACCTATCAAATATTTCGTCCCAAAAACTATTAATTACAAAATTTTAACGTTTATAATTTAAGGAATAATAAAAATATTTGTTAGCTTTTAATAATTCTATTAAAAAGCGATAGAAAGTGAAGATCTCGTTTATAAACGAGATTTGAAGGGCAACCTATGAATTTTGCCACTGTTGATTCCTTGAAAGAAGCTTGGACTATGTATCGTTTGTATGTAAGAAAATTTGAGATTTAAGATTAGAAGCAGATCTTCGGATGAACGTTAAAATCAGTAATAAAAAGAATCTATCACAATCAATACGGAAATACGAGAAAAATAATAATAAGAAAGCAACTGCTGTTGTTAAGTACTTTTTCATTGCAGCGCTGAAGTGAACGGCGTATTTTGAGGCGGAGATCGGCCATCAGAAATCGGCTGCTCTTTCATTTTACTCTTACCTCAGGATCGGTTATTATATCAAGAGTAATCTTTTCAAATAGCTGCGGACTCTGATAAGCACACGAAAAAAAAAAACACAACAAAATACCTTGAAAAATAGAAAAGAAACACGTCAACACCCAACGGCGGGAAATGGAAAAACAGTTGATCATACAAATGTGATAACACGTTCGAACTTCTTGAAGGAAAAAAAGAAAAAAGGAAATACATAGAAAGTTTCACAAATACCGTATATTATCGTGTATACGTCGATTTCTATTTAAGTGAAAGGCACAAATGGTCTCAGAATGGTGGTCTAACGATATACATGGGTAATAGTTTATTTTAGAATCTGTTAGCAAGGTATGAAAATATTTACCGTCGTCGTATTGCAATAGTATTATATATATATATAGGGCGAGTTAAGAAAAAACTATTTGCTTTCCACACTACTTTAAATAAAAGGTTAGCAAGGAAATTCCCACCAATACTGGATATAGAAAAAAAACAGTCACTTGATTTGAGAAAGCTATTTTCCTAAAAAATTGTTCTAAAAGAAAGACCTTATAAATTTCCAACCAAAAGCAATACTGGCAGTTGCGTCAATGAATGCCAAATGTTTCCTTGTAGGGAAATCATTGCCATAACCGTTAGATTCAGACATGAAACATATTTACTAGTTTCTAGTTATATAAAAATTGCTGTATCACAATATATTAAAAGGCATTTTGCATATTACATAGGTAATAATTTTGATAAGACCAAGGAATAATTAAAAGTATTTATTAACTTTTATTAAATCGATTCAAAGAAAAGTATTGATAAATGAAGAAGCTCCCATTTTTAAAATGAGATTTGAAACCAACATCTATGTAGTATATGTTAGGTACAAATCTTATTTCAAAATAAGAAGGCTTTTCTTTTTGTTATATTGGCATGAATTGTCCTGACGAGTTACTCTTCGGGGTTTCAATGATGATTTTAGCGCGTGCAGTCTCCAAAGGTAAATGGGTTATTTAAGGTCGAAAAGATTTTTATTGTTGGTAATATTTTTTCCAAAAATGTATTACTGGAAATATTTTTTTCTTCAAAAATGTATTGCTGATAATAATATATTTCTAGTAATAAATATTTACGAAAATGTATTGCTGGTAATATTTTTCCTTCCAAAATGTATTGCTAGTAATAATTTATCTTCAAAAATGTATTGCTGGTAATAATATATTGCTGGTAATAATTTTTGACAAAATGTATAGCTGGAAACATTTATTCTTTCAAAATGATTTGCTGGTAATATTTTTTTCCTTCAAAAATGTATTGTAGGTAATACTTATTTTTATTGAAAATGTATTGCAGGTAATATCTTTTCTTTAAAAATATATTGCTGGTAATAATGTATTGCTGGTAATAATTATATACAAAAATGTATTGCGTTTAAAATTTTTTCTCCAAAAATATATTGCTGGTAATAATATATTGCTGGTAAAAATTATTTACAAAATGTATTACTGGCAACACTTTTTCTTCCAAAATGTATTGCTGTTAATATTTTTTCCTTCAAAAATGTATTTCTGGTTATATTTTTTTAAAACTATATTGCTGGTAATAATGCATTGCTGGAAATAATTATTTACAAAAGTGTATTGCTGGTTATATTTTTTCTTCCAAAATGTATTGCTGGTAATAGTCTTTTCTTCGAAAATGTATTGCTGGTAATATTTTTCTTTAGACTTATATTGCTGGTAATAATGTATTGCTGTTAATAATTATTTACAAAATGTATTGCTGGCAACATTTTTTCTTCAAAAATGTATTGCTGGTAATATTTTTTCTTTAAAAATATATTGCAGGCAAAAATGTATTTCTGGTTATAATTATTTACAAAAATGTATTGCTGGTAATATTTTTCTTCCAAAATTTATTGTTGCTAATATTACTTCCTCAAAAATGAATTGATGGTAATGATATATTTCTGGTAATAATTATTCAAAAAATATATTGCTGGCTACATATTTCCTTCCAAAATGTATTGCTGGCAATAATTCTTCTTCCAAAATATATTGCTGGTAATAATATATTGCTGGTAATAATTGTTTATGAAAATGTATTGCTGGTAATATTTTTTTCTTAAAAAGGTATTGCTGGTAATATATGTTTTCTTCAAAAATGTATTGCTGGTAATATTTCTTCTTTAAAAATATATTGCTGGCAATAATGTATTGCTGGTAATATTTATTTACAAAAAATATTGCTGATAATATTTTTTCTTCCAAAATGTATCCCTCGTAATATTTTTTCTTCCAAAGTGTATCCCTCGTAATATTTTTTTCTTTCAAAATGTATTGCTGGCAATATTTTTCGTCCAAAATATATTGTTGGTAATAATATATTGCTGGTAATAATTATTTACAAAATTTATTGCTGGTAACAGTCTTTCTTCCAAAATATATTGCTGGTAATATTTCTTGCTGTTAATATTTTTTCTTTAAAAAATATAATAAGTATTGCTGGTAACAATTATTCACAAAATATATTGCTGGCAACAGTCTTTCTTCAAAAATATATTGCTGGTAATGTTTTTTCTTTCAAAAATATATTGCTGGTAATATTTTTTCTTTAAAAATATAATGCTCGTAATAATATATTGCTGGCAATAATTATTTACAAAATGTATTGCAGGTAATATTTTTTATCCCAAAATGTATTGCTGGTAATAATTTTTTCTTCCAAAATGTATTGCTGTTAACATTTTTTCTTTAAAAATGTATTGTTAGTAATAATATATTGCTGGTAATAATTATTTATAAAATGTATTGCTGGCAACATTTGTCTTTTCAAAAACTTATTACTGGTAATATTTTTTGCATGAAAAATATATTGCTGGTAATGTTTTTTCTTTAAAAATATATTGCTGATATTATATATTGCTGGTAATAATTATTTACAAAAATGTATTCATGGTAATATTTTTTCTTCCATAATGTATTGCTGGTAATAATCTATTCCTGGTAATATTCCTTTACAAAATGTATTGATGATAATATTTTTTCTTCCAAAATGTACTGCTGCTAATAATCTATTGCTCGTAATAATCATTTACATAATGTATTGCTGGTAACATCTTTTCTTCCAAAATGTATTGCTGGAAATATTTTTTACTTAAAAAAATGTATTGCTGGTAATATTTTTCTTTAAAAATATTTTGATGGTAATAATGTTTTGCTGGTAATTTTTATTTACATATTGTATTACTGGTAAATTTTTTTCCAAAATGTATTGCTGGTAAAATTTTTTTTCATCAAAAATGCATGGCTGGTAATAATGTATTACTGGTAATATTTTTTCCTTGAAAAATGTATTGCTGGTAATATTTTTGTTTACAAATAGATTGCTGATGATAATGTATTGCTGGTAATAAATATTTACAAAAATATATTGTTGTTAATATTTTTCTTCCAAAATGTATAGATGGTAATATTTTGTTGTCTAAAATATATTGCTGGTAATATTTTTTCTTCAATAATATATTACTGCTTATAATATATTGCTAGTAATAATTATTTACAAAATGTATTGCTGGCAAGATTTTTTATTCCAAATTGTATTTCTGGTAATATTTTTCCTTCAAAAATGTATTGCTGGTAATATTCTTTCTTTAAAAATACATTGCTTTTATTATGTAGTGCTGGTAATAATTATTTACAAAAATTTATTTATGTTAATATTTTTTCTTGCAAGATGTATTGCTGGTAATATTATTCTTCCAAAATGTATTGCTGGTAAAAATACATTGTTGTTATTATGTAGAACAGGTAATAATTATTTACAAAAATGTATTTATATTAACATTTTTTGTTCCAAAGTGTATTGCTGGTAATATTTTCTCTTCCAAAATGTATTGCCGGTAATTATATATTGCTGTTAATAATAATTTACAAAATGTATAGCTGGCAACATTTTTTCGTCCAAAATGTATTGCTGGTATTATTTTTTCCTTCAAAAATTTATCGCTGGTAATATTTTTTCTTTGAAAATATACTGATGGCAACAATTATTTCAAATATATGTTTATGTTGTTGGTAATATTTTTTCTTCCAAAATATATTGCTGGTAAGATTTTTTTCTTGAAAAATGTATTGCTGGTTATAATATATTTTTCGTAATAATTATTTACGAAAATGTATTGCTGGTAATATTTTTACTTAAAATATATATTGCTGGTAATACTTATTTTCTCAAAATATAATGCTGGTAATAATTTTTTTTCAATAAATATATTGCTTTTATTTAAAACCTATGTTTACACTTTTACTTTCTTTTGACCCCAGGTTGGGCGTTAACTATTTGCCCATAGCTAGCACCCTTGCAGGTGTTACCACCCCGTGTCAGGGTGGACCTGGGAACACCAGCAATTAAGAGGTGGTCCCATGCTCCTGAAAACCTCCTGATGAGAAGCCTTGCTGTCGGATGCAGTTTATTGTCTTACCAGGACGAAATATCTTCATGTATGTGTAATGTAATTCTTATTGTTGCAGAGCGGCGAATCAGCGGGTTGAGTTCATATTCCGACCTCGCCTGTTTCTTTCACTTTTGCACAACTGCTCTATAAACTACATCTGCGTCCTGTGTAAGACTATAAACTACATCCGCGTCATTGGTAAGACTATAAACTACATCCGCGTCCTGGGTAAGACTATAAACTACATCCGCGTCCTGGGTAAGACTATAAACTACATCCTCGTCATTGGTAAGACGATAAACTACATCCGCGCCCTGGGTAAACTATTTCCGACAGGAGGTTTTGAGGAGCGTGGACCCAAATCTTAATTGTTACTGTTCCCAGTACCACGCTTCACATTTTTACTTTTCCGTTTTTTGTTACTCTATGCAAACGACAAAATCGATAGTCGATTCAAAAGTTTTACTTCGTCGATATCCACTTGACAATACTAGACTCTATATATTTTGCATACATTCTACATATAAAGAATCATTACAAACAAATAATTACGAAATATATTTGGCAGTAATTGGAATTTTCACCGATACAACTCTTTCTTCATTACTTTATCGTTTGAGGCAAACTCCATGAAAAATTGTAATCAGTAGCTTCCATTTTAATTTTTAAAAAAATATAGTTGAATTGCAAAATTTTGAAGAAAAAAGTCACTAGTGGACATTAAATTTGAAATTACTTAGGTCACGATTTAAATACGTCTATCATCGAAAAAAATTTTGACAACTAATAAATTTCATTCCCATCTGGCAATATTATAAGATTTAGTTTTCCATAATATCGCAATGAAAGCGTAAAGCAGAAGAGATAAGAAATTGTGGCTTCCATTGTTAATATGGTGTCTGCTGAATATGTGGGAATGATTAAGTCGAGAAGAAAGGTTATCGTTATTAGAATTTGACACTTAAAATCAATATTTTCTTGGAATGAAAAACAGATTGAATTTTTTTGGAATAATTCAGGAAGGAATTTAAAATCTGTGGGAAAATTGTCACATTTGAATAATTTGAAAATAAACAAATTTTGATGGATTTGAGATGAAGATATTGAAAAGCGTTATTGACGAACAAAACAATATTTTTGCGCGCACAAATTTGTACATGTAAAGTTTGCAATATAAATTTACATACTATTTGGTATTAGTAATAGTATTAAGAAACGACTGGTTAGTGTTAAGACAGGGTTTGCACAGAACTAGGTTAATATCAGGTTGGTGAAGCTCGTTAACAATACAAATAAATTAAACTCTTGATTCTAGCTGCCACTTCGAATCCAATAGATACATGACTATCGATTCCTTCTATGTGTCGAGTTCGTTCAAGGAGTTAGCTGTCTATCGTTTTGTATTACAAACAATGCATACTACTTTTAGGATAACTTTTCAACTTCATAAAGATTTATTGCTTCATCCATTCTAAAAACTTGTTAACATGTTACTCGTTGATTTTGGCTGCTAACACTTACATTTGATGTGTTCTGATAGTGTTAATCTCTCCAAGAATTACTCATCTTAACTTTGACTTGAGCTGTGTGTGTTAAATTCTCCAAGACATTTTCCTCTGCTTCCCTTACATTTGATGTTTCCTGCTAGTGTTAATCTCTCCAAGCATTTCTCCACTTAAATTGAGCTGACCTGTGAGAGTTAAAATCGCCAAGACATTTTCCTCTGCTTCTGTTATCTTTGATGTTTCCTGCTAAATCTTATCTTTCCAAGCATTTCTCCACTTAAATTTAGATGACCTATCTGAGTCAAAATCTCCAAGACATTTTCCTTTGTTTGTTTCCTGCTAGTGCTAATCTCTCCAAGCATTCCTCCTCTTAACTTAGTGCTGTCCTCTGTGTTAAATTCTCCAAGACTTTTCCTCCTGATTTTCTTACGTTTGATATTTCCTGCTAGTGTTTTTCTCTCGAAACATTTCTCTTGTTAAATTAGAGCTGCAACCATTTTCCTTCTTCTTCTCTTCTCTTTTATGTGTCCTGTTAGTGTGAAATTATTGCACTTGGTATTTGTATAAATATGAATCTTTAACTGACTTTTCTCGATTTCGCCCATTAAGACCTTTTACAATATACGTCGTCACCTTTCAGAAACTATTTAAACAAGATGCATAAAAAATGTGATTATGTCCAAGACAAAAGTAAGACGTCCTTTAATAGCATTAGTATTGTTATGGTCCTGTTCCTTGTACCACGGTGATAGTCCAAGGTAGAACCAATAAAAAAGAACTCCAACACGGATATGGAATAACACAGATATATTACAAACAGGAATATATACAGAGGTGTAGAAAGTGTTAGTACGAACAATCAGGTTTAGTAGGGAGAACAATGTAGTCTCGACCAGTATCACTATTCCAATGTCTTGTAGTAATTGTATGAACGCGGCTCTGTTTGGACTGCCTCTGACTTGACTGACTGACTCGCTCGCTCTGACTGAATGACAGACTCCTGACGGACTTCACTCCAGACTTCAGACTGAACAGTATTTAGTACCCCCCCCCTTACGAGGGTATCATGTGGCACAAGGCCGGTTTAAGATGGGATCTCCGAGCCCGTGGGCTCGGCCAAAAATATACCCTTTGAACCCGTATAAACGGGTTCAGGGTCGGTTTACCTCCCCGAAAGAGACTCCGCCCTTCGGCGTAGCCTCGTTTGGGTTCTTCCCCGCACGAAGGCAGAGAGTTCAACCGATCAGCCGGTCAGCCGGTCGTCCGACTTCAGACTGCACTCCCTGCTTCCTCTTGAGGCGCAGTATTACGTATTTATTACATTATGTTATTATGGGTAAGGTCTCATAACAAGTATTTAAAAGCTTTAATGTTTTCTAATCAATGCGTCCTCTACTAAATGTGTCTGATTTAATTTTTGTACTTCTATCACCTTAGGTTGGCCAATATTTAAAATCAGTTTACAAATTCGATTTAACTCAGGATATGAGAGTAAAAATTCATTCTTAAAATTAAATATATTATAAGTTCATATATCTGACTGCTTTATATGAGAAATATTAATATTTTCCTTTCTTTTACTTTTCCTGCTTTCCTTAGGAACTCTTGATTACAACATCAATCTTTCTAAATTGTAATCATGATGTTCCGCATGTGGAAGTGATGGTAGTTTAAGGATTATTAACAGGGAAGGAGAAATGGGCGCCAATACATATGGGAAAGGTGGGAATTCACCTTTTCTCCACCAGCTACGGGTTAATTAGTAGGAATTGTATCAGTAAATCATTATTGTATCAATAAAAATACTTACAATCTAAAAGAAATAATTTATGGCTTTAAATAACAAGCAAAGGGTTGATAAGCCGTAAAAAAAACAAATCAATATTAATCCGCTTCTTCAGAGAGCATATATGGGAAAAATAACTCCATGGTTGCCAAAAATATTAAAAGAAAGGAATATATTTTTAAAATATTTTATATTAACGGCAGCTTGAGATTATTGCAGAAAATGCCAAAAACATTATCTTGAAAAGATTCTGAGGAGTTGGTTTTACTGAGAAGGCTGTGTAGAAGTATTTGTTTCGAAGATTGTCTTTTTTGTTGGCTTGCATTTAATAATTGAAGGGCTCTACTTGAATGCCGTTGAACACGGAATTGCTGCATCATTTAAATATTAAAAGCAATTTGGAAGCGAAGATAAATCGTGAAAATGTGGCAAGAGAATCTGTCATTAGTTCCTCAAACTAAGAAGGAAAAGGAAAAAAAACGTTAATTTCAAAAGCAGTGAGAGATAATAAAAGAAATAACAGAGGATGTTATAATAATAATAATAATAATAATGCTAATGATGAGGAGAAGTGTACAAAGAAGAAGAAAAGTAGAGAAAAGGAAAAGAAAAAGCGAAAGAAGACGAAGACGAAGAAATAAGATAAAGAAAGTCAAGAAAAGAAGGTTAAAGAAGATGTAGAAAAAGAAGAAAAAATAGAAGAACTAAAGGAAGAAGGAGAATAAAACGGCGAAGAAGTAAAGAAAGAAAAGAAAGAAAAGACGAAAGAGAAGAAAAAAAAAGAAGAAAATTAAAAAGAAGAGAAGGGAGAAATAATTGAACAAAAGAAGATCCAGTAATTTGCCTAAAAATACCCAAAACAAACTAAAAACAAGAATGATTGGGTAGGGACAGCCATACACAAGGAATTATGCAAAAAATTAGATTCCAATCACGTACGAACACTAGACTGTGTCCTGGAAAATAAAAGCAATAAAATACTCTGGGATTTTGAGATCCAGACCATTTGTGACATTGAATCAAAAAGACTGAATATGTCCCTTATGAGAGCAAAACCACAAAATGCAGGCAAGAATGCAGATAATCTCAAGGAGGAAACAAAAGGAAACGAAAATTATGAAAAACAAAACAAAACAGGATATCACCCGGGTGCTTATGAAGCTATAGTGTAAACGTACAACAGTCTCTCCAGTCGTCCAAGACTTCCAAAACCGCGGCTGATTGATGAAGATTGCTTCGATCTCAGGCTTTCCCTATCCCACGTTGTGATTAAAGTTTGATCATAAGGCAGCCAAGACCGAATCGTCGCAGATATCTTCGTGTTGGGCGGGTCCAAGCAAGGCGATGACGTACAGCTAAAAAAATAATACTCGAATAAATTGAATAAAAGTAAATGCTGCTTTTATATCAGTCGTCCGTAGAATAATTGGTTATTTCAAAGTTCGTATGCAGTTAATTATCAGCCCAGTCCGCGTCTAAATCGGAAGTGATACTATTGTCTCCTTGGTAAAATCTGGTTTGCTGTTGTTGGTAACGTTTGGCACAAGGCTGAAGACGGAGGCTTTCGTCAGCAGATAATCATGTGGGCTTCTCTCCTGTCTCTGGTCTTGTCTCCGTCTCTTCTGCTTCTCTTCTCTCTTCTGACTTATTCGCTTCGCGCATTCGTATTTATGGACATTCACCCAAAGTAGCGAAGTCAGAGAATTCAATAATTCTGGGAAATTCCATACTTCCACCCTCTCATATTACCTCTCACTAAATCTCCTCAGTGAACGTGGGTGACTTATCCACCACTTTCTGGTATTCCAACTCAACCTTCGACCAGGGGAATCAACTCCAAATTCGTTGTTTAAGAAAAAAGGAAATTTTCGCTTTACAGCTTGCATTTTCAGCTGCGTAGAAAACTGACATGTTTTCTAGGCAGCTGAAAATCTGCGTCACTTTTCTATAGTTCAAACTGCTCGACATACAATTCAAGTCGTTTATGTGTGAATTAAATCATCATTTCTTCCCATGGGTTTTTAATATTAACAATTCTCGTTTCAATGTTTCTCAGCACTTAAAATTTTCTTCCGTTTTACGGCGGCAACTACAAATAGTATCACAATAGATTATAAAGGGTACAGTTGTTCCCACATCAACTGTCACTTGGAAACGTGTTATAATCAATAGAATCGATACTGGCTATATCAGAGGGGGAATTTTCTGGTCGTCGGTAGTACCAGGATGTGCAAGGATAATGTGTAAAGTGCGAAAGATTTATAGATATCGGCCACCAAGAATAACTGCTCTATTCATGGTTAGCACCCTAGCGGCAGTTATTAGATCGCTCATCTTTTTAGTTTCTATCTGGGGCAACATATGAAGTGCGATCGATATTGGGTCTGGGATTCCATGCACAAATAGCAGGTTTACCATCCTCTCCGCACACCTTCCCATGAACTTTGCTAATCTCGTCAATCGCCTTATGTTAGCATAAACATCAATGGATTCGCTAGCCCATTTGGGTTTTATTAATTTTCCATATGCTACGAAAGGTCCATCCGTAAAGGCCTTGAGTAGCATTGAATCAATCAACTCAGCATCTGTCATATCAATCTCATTCATCTCCATATAAAGACCCAGAGCATACCCGCCAAGGTACAACTGGATCAGAGGGGATCAGACTTGCCAGGTCAGTGATATATTACAAGTTAGCAACCAATTTCACTTTTGTGAGCCATGCTACTACTTCTCCCTCAAAAGGTCTAATCATGTTCACACGAATTCTCTCCCTCTCACCTTCCATGGAGAAATGCCGAAATAGATTGTTGTCTCGCTGATATGCAAAAATGATAGAGAAAAAAGAAAAACTCTTCCTCTTCCTTTTACTCTTTCTCTAGTCCTTTCTTTACTGTCCTTCACTCACCGACACCCTTTGCAAAGGATAAGAAAAATCTTCCCGCCCATCATTCTTTCCGGCTTTTATACAACCACCACTCACCCATAATGCATTGGCACTTCCCTATATAAGTGTTATTTCCACTTTCCTAGCTTTTCCGATTCCGTCGTTGATAAGTTTTCACTTTTCTTTCTCTCATCTCTTTGCCACACATACAAAAGAAAAAGAAGAATTTGAAAATCATGAAGGCTGATCAGGCGAAGATACAGAGGCATGAAGAGCTGACAGGGTTTTAAAATACAGAGCTTCGAAGATCTGGCAGGGCAAATACAGAGGTTCGAAGACCTGACAGTGCAAATACAGAGGTTCGAAGACCTGGCAGGGCAAAGACAGAGGTTCGAAGATCTAACAGGGCAAATACAGAGGTTCGAAGACCTGGCAGGGCGAAAACAGATGTTCGAAGACCTGGTAGGGCAAATACAGATGTTCGAAGACCTGGCAGGGCAATTACAGATGTTCGAAGACCTGGTAGTGCAAAGACAGAAGTACGAAGACCTTACAGGGCAAATACAGAGGTACGAAGACTTGGCAGTGCAAATACAGAGGTTCGAAGACCTGGTAGCGAGGTTTGAACTAAGGCAAATTTAGAAATAACTTCGGCTGTGCTTAACGTGGTCTGGTAGAAGGCAGCGGAAAGAGATTTTGTAACGTGGACTGTAGTTTTCTCTCTGGATTAAAAGTGATTCTGGGCAATCAATAGACCATCTGTACTAGGAAGACCAGAGAACATAGCGGCAGAAATACAGCGATGTAAAAAAAAAAAATAAAGATGAGCACAATAAATCACCGAATAATCAGAATATTTCACTGCAAACGAGAATTGTGAGAGAATATCTCATTCAAAAGGTAGGGATCAACACAACAAAACCAGCAAACTAGTCCAAATAATTCCTAGAATAGTAACATATTAGAACTTCAGCTAATTTTGGAAAACCCAGAGAGACAACTAGTTAAAACGTAATGATCAAAACAGTGAGGAGGATACTAGTCTGAATGATTCACTAAAAAACGCTACTATTCAGAATTCCAGACAGCAGCAGAAGGATCAAGAATTGCACCGGCCGAAGTATAGAACTTCTATAGCGAAGGTTTTAAGAACGCTACATCGGATAATGACATCGATTCATTTCAGAAATCCGGCCAGTAGTTATAGATATTTAATTTGTACTGCGTCTACATTTGCTTTTGAAACACGCTATCATTCACTCTTGCCCGTAACAGACGCAGCCTTCAACGTATTACCGTATTTTCCGGTTTACAAGACGTAATTTTTCCTAAAAAATACCTTGAAAAATAAGTGTGCGTCTTCCAAGACGAACGTAAGGCAACGTCCAGGTTCAAGTAAGCCTGGACGGTCACCTAATTGATGGGACGTGGATTTGTATGTTGAGTCATTACGCTATAATGTTAGCTATCTAATTCAGCTTTTTATATGATAAACTCAGTACTTAGCTGTTACAAGTATTTCCAAAACTATAAACCTTCCTGGAGCCGAGCCACAAGCTTAAACATACTCTGTTTATTAGCAGCGGCGGGAGCCTTTCTGCTCTTGATTAGTATGTCATTGCCATACAAACAAAATCGGACGAGTGATTAATATAAATAATACGTGGCGCCAGTATGTGAGGGATGGATGGTGAATGTGTTGTTGTATGAGAATGACTTTTTTTTTCTTAGAAATTTCTTTCCAATATTAGGGTGCGTCTTCGAAGCCGCAGCGTATAGAAAACCAGAAAATGCCGTAATTCCGACCACTTCATTAGTTACAAGTTAATCAGAAGGAATTATCACTGAATAAATATAGTGAACCAATGTGTGAGAAAATAAGAGAAAGGTTTTTATGATGATGATTTCTAAGTCAAAACTAACAAATATTATGGAACAAAACTGTAAGCAAACATATTTTGTCTTAACGATAAAGAAAAAAAAAAAAATCGTTTGAACGGATTTAACGTACTGGAAGCGAAATGGTCGCCGGGATACAGTAATTACTGCATATCGAAATGTAACTAAACTATATTTATTTACCTTTGAATATCAACACCAAAGGGAAGATCTCAGATATCCTTACTGTTTACTCATTCACTTATGTGCCTTGCGTGATACAGTCTTAGGCGATCATCTATCTTTCGATACATGACTGTCGATGCAGATTTTTTTTCCCGTAGTAGGTTGCCATTTTTTCTGCGGTAGACCAGTTGCCATCCAAGGCTATAGAACCCGGTCTGTCCTGCTATTTACACATAACTGGGGGGAGAAGAAGAGGATTCATATCTTTCATTAGGGTAAAAGCACGTAAGTGAATGTAATGGATTTGACTGGAATTCGAACCCGGCTCTCCGATTCCTCAATCCGAGACGCTCTCCATTGCTCCATCGTGCCCCCACCAAATACTGTTTACTACCGGGGTAATTTTCAGATATGGCTTTATCGTTTCAGATTTAAAAATACAGAGATACTTATCAATTTTGTTAAGCTATGCTTGGATAAGATTACGTATTTATCATTTTGTAGAGAAGGTCACAAGATGCTTAGACATGTCAGCCGATGTCATTCTCTGATCAAGAATATTAAAAAGTTATTGTTTTCAATGATCGATTGGGTCTACACCATTATAAAGCAGCTCAGACAATAATAAAATTCTCTCCTGATTTATTTATTGTACTAGGATATCTTCTTCTACTTGCCGTAACTTTTCAGGACGTGGGCGATCAATGCTCTCCACAACTTCCTGTCCTTTGTAACTCTTAGTAAGCTTTTTGATATCTCTCCTAATCTCTGTCCTGCCAACCATTTGCACAAACGCGTAAGGTATGTTATGCGTTGTTTTCCTCTCTCTCTTACCTTCAGTATCCCTTGTATGTGTCAAATTCTCCAAGCCTGCTTTCCTCTGCCCTAGAAATTTCAATTCTCTTTTTTTATTTTAAGTGCGTGCTAGTTTTGTTTACATTTTCTTAAAAATTCGTTGTTACTCACAAGTTCAGTTCACAGTATTCTCAGCATCGTTCTGTAGATCCAGATTTCTATTGCTTGAAGCGCCTGCCTAAGTTATTCCTATGATCTCTAACGTTAATAAAATCAAGAAGGACACTTATATTTAGAATCAGAAAGAGATAGTTGAAATTTCTGGGATATATAATGAGGAAAAAAGGTTTCGTGAATTTGATACTCACAAGGTGTATTAAAGGCAGGAGAGATATCGGGAAACAGCGAATAAACTACGTAACGAGCTAGTCTAATTAGATGGCAGAAGATAGAGTGAGAAGGATAGAAAAAACTGTTGAGCTATACAGGATAGGATGTTGTGGAGATCCATAATAGCTCAGGAACCTGCAGGAACACGGTACATAGAAGAAGAACGTTGACAAAAGATATCGAAAATTTCGATACAATTCATATTTATAAAGCATCTCTTACTGAAACTGAAACCACTTCCTTCACTACAAACTAATCAGAAGAAATATTCCCATGACCCCCCCCCCCAAAAAAAAGAAATGAATTAAAAAATAAAGAGAATAAAATCCTAAAAATTATACTAAGACTTTAGTTATTTTTATTATTTATGGTAAACTGATACAGAAGTTATTTTTATGATCGCTATAACATAAGATATCAAAGATTTAGGAGACAATTAGATAGAATTGATGTTTATAAAGCATATTTTTCTTTTACTGAAATTAAAACCACTTCATTTGCTACACACTAATCAGAAGAAATAGCCACAAGATAATATTCCAGCACCAAAAACAAAATAAGGAAAATGAAATCCTAAAAATTATACCAAAACATTAGTAGATAAACATTGTAGAGATTCCTAAGTTATCTTTGGAGTGAATCCAATATTTTGGAACATATGAAGAGAAGCAGAACTTTTATATATTTGCTTTTAAATATTGACACCAGAAAGGCAATCTTATTTTGTTGTTTTGTTCATGACACAGACATCTTGGAGATAGGGTGCCATTGTTTTATCAGCCAAATCTCAACAGTAGACACTGAAAGTTGGTAAATAACTATGGTCGATAACAGCGGGAAAGTTTACCGGTGACGATTTTTAAGACATTTTGCCAGAATCGGTCTGTGTGCAAGGCTTTAAATAGTTTGCTTTTAAAAATACTTACTACAAGCAACAGACTCAAACGAGAAAAGACAACCGCAATATTTTCTACCGTCCAAAATCAAGCGATAATCACACTGAACCCTGAGGACATTTCTCGTAAAATGTTCACAGTTGGTAGAGTTGCAGGTTTAATAAAAAAAAGAGTTCATAGATTTCCTTTTTTAAATTTTTGGAAAGACAAAATGGTTCCTCATTTTGTAAAGATCAATAAAATCGTTGTCTAAATCCTGAGACCGGGTACGCAGAAAAACGGATATTTTATTTATTTTCTAAAGCATTCTATAATGCATATCACGTTAGTGTTTTTATGTATATTTCAAGTTTAGTTTACGAAGAAATAATGATATCCTTACATTACCAGTCGAATATGAATAAAAGCATTAAACATGTTTAGCAGCACCTCTTTATAATCATATGAAAGCTTAAAACTTTTATTTTAACGACAGAGATAATGGCCGTTTTTTAAACGCAAGTAATAAATTCTTTTGAGATCAATACAACGGTAGATATTTCGAAGTCTCTTCGACACGTGATATAACTTAATTTTCTTTTTTCAATAATACACTCAATCAATATTTTTCAGGTCTTTTTCTTTCGAAAACAACTATTATAAACTACGTGGCAGTAGATTTTAAAATATTCTGCTCTTTCAAAAACTGATTAGAAAACATGAGTCTGTTTGACGTCTAAGCTGAAGAAAGATGAATGATTGAAAAGAATTGTTTTGAGACAATTCATTTAATCCAAAATATCTACCGAATGTGAGCAAACGTCTACGTTGTTATTATTAGAATTATGGTCATTTGAAGAACCAATGTCTTTCCAATTTAAGAACATCTCTTAAACCAGGAAAAAATAGCAAATTTCACCCTGAAAAGATTTCTGTTTTTCAAAGAAATTCTAGCTCTTTAAAAAGTGTTAATTATAATCCAGCCTTGTGCCAAACTTGGTTTGACTCTTCCAAAGTATTCAAACCAAAAGAAACCTTTTGTAAACAATTAATAATTTTTTTTATATTTATTTATATATGTGAGAAAGAAGAAGATTGGGGTAAATAATGAGTGTTTCAATAAATGTGAATTAAGTTTAAGCGTCTAATGATTTTTTTCTTTTTCTTTTAGATTTGGCGGACATTTGGGCGATATTATTTTTTACACATAATTGCCATGACTTAAATAACATGATCCAATACAGAAATAAATAAATTTTGACCAATGACACTGATTTATTTACTGCTGACTTTGATCCCTCTTAATGAAACACCCTTTATATATAATCCACCTTAATGAAACACACTTTAGAATTAAAACAAATGTAGGCGTAGGAAATAAAAGAAAGAAAACGCTATGAAAATGAGAAAAGAAAAGGGAAATAAAATGATACAATTGAGAGAGAGAGAGAGAGAGAGAGAGAGAGAGAGAGAGAGAAGGTAAAAAAAAAAGATAATAAATTAAAGAGGGAAATCAATGCAATTGCAAAAAGAATGCAAATCAAATAGAATGAAATGAGGAAAATGGCAGGATACGCTGAAGTAAAAATAAGAGAAGAAAAAAAATGAGAGAAGGAAGGAAATAATAAAAATATTCAAAAGAATAAAGAAATAAAAAGATAAAAAATAAAAAGAGGCGCAAATGACAAAAGAAAAAATCTATTTTAAAATAGCGATTAGAGCGATTTGAAAAAATGCGAAATGTTCATATTCTTTGAATAAACATTTTATTCAAAATTGAGCCAACTCCGATTCGTTCACTTTTAAATAATCTCCTATGACTGACGGAGGCAATTTCATTCCAATTTTCAGATAAAAATACTCTTCTGCAGTTCATTCTGACAACGGAACCGTTAACGCGAAAGAATTTTCTTGTCTTGTCGAATCGTCTCATTATATTTGACATCGCTGCTGCTGCTGCTTCTACAGCCACAAATTCTCGGATCTTTCAATAAGTTTCTACAATCGACTGATTCAAGAAATCTGTCGTTATTTAGAAAAGTCTCACGTGACTTAAAGCAACATCACTTGTAATTTGACTCAGTATTTTGGTTAAACGATTGAACAACAATTTTCAGTGAATGTGAAAAGTTAAAGATTTGAATTCATTTTTTTTTGTCCTAAAAAGAGCGGATATATTTTAATATATACATTTTATGGAAAACTTTTCGAGAAATCGTTTTATTTAACGCATTAATATATATATTTTTTTGTAACCGGAAAGGCAAATTATAAAATACTCTCGATAACTCTCACAAGAAAAATTTGTTTGAATAGGAAATGACACAAGTGACCGTAGGAAAAAAAACGCCTTCCGTATCGGTCATAACCAATTTAAATAACGACTTTCTTTATATGGGAAGTGTTTTAACAGAGAATGGAAAGGGTAACACGCGAATCCGAAGGCCCGTTGAGATAGCCAAAGATGTCTTTCAAAAGCTAAGCAGAGTATTAAGAAATAGAAAATTTTTGTTAAAAACATAGAAA
The DNA here is from genome assembly GCA_903632075.3 of Acanthosepion pharaonis. NCBI lineage: Eukaryota > Metazoa > Mollusca > Cephalopoda > Sepiida > Sepiidae > Acanthosepion > Acanthosepion pharaonis. Next base: position 364,879 of record CAHIKZ030000453.1, read on the forward strand.
AGAGTATTTAACTGAAAGGTGATATCTGTTCTCCTATGTTGCAGTGAGTGCTAAACAATCTCCTCAAAGATGAAGAGACTTGAAGTAACAGAAATGTTCTACAGCAGGATGATGAGGATATCAAGGATTGAGTAAGTGAGCAATGACGAAGTTTTAGAGAAAATGGAAACAGAAAGGAAACTTATACTTAAAACCAGGAAGAGACAGTTGAGTCTTCTATAGCCCATAATAAGGAAAGTGGGCTTGGAAAATCTGATACTCACAGGACAGATTGACGGCCCAAAGGAAAACGGCGCATGACATACTTTGTGAGTTTGTGCAAATGGATGGCGGAACAGGGTTTCGGAGAAATGACGAAAAGACAAAGATTTATTAAAAGCTACGAAGGACAGGAAATTGTGGAGAGCCATAATCGCCTCCGTCCTGAAACTTTTTGTCACAATGTTGTTATTGTTGTTATTGTCACAATGTTCCGGCCGTTTTAACCTCCGGTCATTAGCAAGTGCTTGTCGATCAAACCCTTTTTTAATCTACGGGGTCCAGTAGAGCCAGGGCAGTTTATCCGATTAGATTAAAGATTAAAGTCTACCTATGACATGTTGCCATCCACAGCAAATCTTGTTCATTGGAAAGTTTCAGTGTAAGTGCAGTGAAAATGGTACACTAAGATATATCCTTTCTGCCTGTTGAAAGAAAGATACACGTAGTGACATAATCAAATCTTGAAAGAGTTTTAACTTTCCATCAGGAAGAACATTGATGATATCAATGAAGGAAAGGGACTTACCAAACAAGTGATGACTAAAGTATAGTTTCACAATGAAGGCAAAAAGGCCACCATTAAAGGATCTCAAATGGAAACAATTGTTGATGAAAAGTGGTCAGGAGTATGGCGGATGAAAGATGGTAAGGAGTATGGCGGATGAAAGATGGTAAGGAGTATGGCGGATGAAAGATGATGAGGAGAATGGAAAGAAAGATACACGTGGTGACATAATCAAGTCTTGAAAGTATTTTACCTTTCCTTCAGGAAGATGATTGATGATATCAATTGTTATGGGACCTTACCCATAATAACATAATGGACTATTCCATACGTAATAAATACTGCGCCTCAAAAGGAAGCAGGGAGTTCAGTACGAAGTCAAGCGACCGGCAGACCGGCTGATCGGTTGAACTCTCTGCCTTCGGGCGGGGAGGAACCCGAACGAGGCTACGCCGAAGGGCGGAGTCTCTTTCGGGGAGGTAAACCGACCCTGAACCCGTTTATACGGGTTCAAAGGTCATATTTTTGTCCGAGCCCACGGGCTCGGAGATCCCACGTTAAACCGGCCTTGTGCCACATGATGTTCTCGTGGGGGGGGGACTAAATACCGTTCAGTCTGAAGTCTGGGGTGAAGTCCGTCAGGAGTCTGTCAGTCAGTCAGAGTGAGCGAGTCAGTCAGTCGAGTCAGAGGCAGTTCAAAACAGAGTCGCGTTCAGACAATTACTACTAAACCTGATTGTTCGTACTAACACTTTCTATTGTATATTCTATTTGTATATTTGTATATATTCCTGTTTGTAATATATCTGTGTTATTCCATATATGTGTTCGAGTTCTTCTTTATTGGTTCTACCTTGGACTATCACCGTGGTACAAGGAACCGGACCATAACATCAATGAACGAAAGGGACTTACCAAGCAATTGATGATTAAAGTACAGTTTCACAAAGGAGGCAGAAAGGCCACCATTAATCTAAAATGGAAACGATGGCGGATGAAAGATGGTCAGGAGAATGGCGGATGAAAGATGGTCAGGGGAATGGAAAATAACAGCAGACCTTGATTCTGTACTTGTCTTTCTTATTGTAGCAACAAGCCAACGGCCAGACCCAGTATTATGGAATGAAAATGATAAAAAGAATTCAACCGATCAGCCGGTCGTCCGACTTCAGACTGAACAGTATTTAATCACCCCCCCCAACGAGGGCATCATGTGGCACAAGGCCGGTTTAACGTGGGATATCCGAGCCCGTGGGCTCGGCCAAAAATATGCTCTTCAAAAATATATTGCTGGTAATAATTTTTCCTAAAAAATATTGATGGTATTAAATTTTTACATTTTCATAGTGTTTTGACCCCAGTTTGGGGGTTAGCTATTCGCATATAGCTGGGATCCTAACAGGTGCTACCACCCCGGGTCAAGGTGTACCTGAGAATACCCGCAATTGAGGTGGTTCCACGCTCCTCAAAACCTCCTTACTGTCGGATGTAGTTTATCATCTTACCCAGGACGCGAAAATTTTCGTTGATAACACGGTCGTCCATCATATACGAATACTAATTGGCGGTTTATCGAGAGTAGCTGAGTAAGTCAGTTATACAAGATAAATAAAAAATTGTATTAAATTAACTAATATTAAATTTTCGAAAATGAAACTATTTGACAAGCTCTTAAAACTCGTAAAATAAACATAAAATTTAAGGGAACTGTTCAAAAATATAATAATTTTTAAAATTATATTTGCTGAGGAAGTTTACAGGAAACTTTATTTTCCGGTTGACGGAATAAAAAAAAAACGTCTAAATGTTTTTGCTTTCAGATCATCGGCAAATATCCCATTACCTGTTCTCGTCGATCTAAATTCCGATCTATTAAAGTTTGATGGAGAGGATGATTAAATGTTTGCTTTTGGCGTCACTCAGTTACAATGCTTGGAGATAAACGTTGAGAAAGACAAATGATTTAATGTGAAACGAAATGGCGGCGGGGAAAAACTTCTTGGAGTCTTCAGTTAATCAAAGGGACACAACTCATTCAACATACCGTTTTATATGATTTTGAACACTCTCCACGTTTCATAAAACTTTTAATGAGAACTTAACGTCCTTTTCTAATAAGATACTTTTGTTGAAGTCGTTGCATCTAGGTTGACATGTAAAACTGGATTTCTTCCACAGTTCAACAAGAATCTATTCTAAAAAGGAAATTTTAATAGATTCTCCTTTTTTTTTTGCACCGTATAGCTAATTACGAAGAGGAAATATAAAATACTATATTTCAAATATAAATATCATATATTTCAATCTAATTCTTCCTTGTTGGATACTGAATATCCAGGAATAAAGTGTCGCTGCCGATACTCGAGTTTGAACAGAGATCGCCAGAGAGAAAACACAGGCGATCCCATTATTGAATTATGTAGACCACGTGATCATATAGGAAAGGCATAAATGTAGGAAGTAACTGACAACTAACGAGCGCTATATTCTAGTCTAACGTTTTGTAGGTCTCCATGAGAGTATGCGGTATTATGGTATACGGAGGATTGATTGATATATATTAATGAATCATTCATACAAAAAGTAGATTAGTAAAGTTAATGATATAAAATGGCGGAATCATTTCGCAAACAAAATTTTAAAGTTGCATTAACCTACAAATCATGATCCTTGTTTTTAAAAATTATAAGCTGTATAAGGTCTTTCTTTAATGTGCAAGTACTTTCAACTGTACATTCAGTCATCTTCAGGCACGGAAATTATTTTGTTTTTGGTAAAATTCAGAGAAGAAAAAAATATAATACGAATCGAAATATGTTTTTTTTTTTTAAAAAATGTGTTGTTAACGGATACAAACTTTTGGAGCGTGCAGTCGCAACGCTAAAGTTGAATTTTTTTTGAAAATTTAAGAGATTGCGTTTTTCACTAATAATATGGCAATTTGAGAATTTTTTCTTTGTTGTTGTAAGAGTTTATTAGTCAATGTGGCATGAACTAAATTGTTCAATGAATAGAGTAAAAAAAAAACATTTTAAGGGCACGAGAGATAGGAGAAAGGAGCGAGCAACTTAACTGACAAGCTAGTGTGAATGGATAATGGAACGGAGGTGCGTACAAAAAGAGAAAAACTGCTGAGAACCACACTAGATAGAAAGTTGTGGAGGGCCATCATCGCCTATGTTCTGAAAAGAAGGCGACATATAGACTATTTACTACATGTCCTGCTAAAATTCACCAGTGGTTAACATGATTAGAAAGGATAAGCCAAATTTTAAATTTAATGTCCTGTAGTTTCAGTGTTTGTAATGTCCACTTTTATCTTCATAATTCATTGACATTTTTTAAAATGGCACCTGAAAAGATAAAAAAAAGGAACCAGGGATAAAAGCTCATCGGAACAGATCGAAAGCCGTAGTCACCACGTTTGGCCAATTACGGGTTGGTGATTTTAAATTCATTGTAGTCCTTCTCCTAGACCGCGTCCTGGGCAAGACGATAGACTACATCCGCGTCCTGGGTAAGACAATAAACTACATCCAACAGCAAGGCCTCTGATCAGGAGGTTTTGAGGAGCGTGGAACCACCTCTTAATTGCTGGTGTACCCAGGTCCACCTGGGAAGCACCTGTTAGGGTCCCACCTATGGGAAAATAGTTTGTAGCACTTGTTAGGGTCCCAGCTATGGGCAAATAGTTAACTATTACCAGCAATACTCTTTTGAAAAAAATATTACCAGCAATACAATTTTGAAGGAAAAATATTACCAGAAAAAGATTTTTGACAAAACAAAATATTACCAGCAATAAAAAATGTTGTCGGCATTAAATAACCCATTGAGGTGTTGATATGAAGTAAAACAATATAAACCAAACCAAACCAAACCTTCTCCTAGACCGGTTACGAGCAAAGTATATAGTACCCAGTTTGCTTTAATATTAGCCTATAGCTGGGTGGCGGGTGGAAGAGATGAATTTATTCTTGTCCCAAGGGTATTTGCATGTAAGTGAATGGTGCAAACCCGACTTGAATTCGAACTCTGCTCTCCGATAGCTTAAACGGAACGCTAGCAATTGCTCTACTATGCTTCCACTATTAAAGATACAAGAAAAAATACTTGCAAAAGAAACAATAAATGTCGATATTTTTCTGTTATTAGCAATAAATTCGGTTATTCTTTAATTCCCTTCTCCGACCAGTTCTATTATCGTAAACCGACAATCTGAAAGAATTCATTAAAAATATAGAAACATTCCGTGGGATAGTGCACGACTGGGAGAAAAAATGTCACGATGGATGGAGGAAAAAGGACACTGATGAATTATTGGAAAACTAAAAGAAAAAATGCGGAAGAATTCAAGTAGAAAAACAAGAAAAGAGGAAGAAAAACGAAGAAGCAAGAAAAAGACTAGAAAAGAATTAAAAGAGAAGAAAAAGAGACAAAAATTTAGAAAAAGGGAAAAAAAAAGGAGAAACCGAGAAAAAAGAAAAATGGCGAATAAAAGAGAAGATAAAAAACAGAAAACGTGAGAAAGAATAGAAAACAAGAGAAAAGTTAATTCGAAAATAGAAAAAGGAAAAGAAGAAGAAGAAAAAAGCGGGGAAAGGAAGGAATTAGAATGTAAGGATAAAAGAAGCTTTAGAAAAAAGATAGAAGATTTTTAAAAAGAAAAAGAGGAGATTTAGAAAAAGATAGAGAGAACAAAAAAAAGTAAGATTTAGAAAAAGACAGAAGGATTAAGAAAAAATAACGGGAGAAGAATTAAAAAAAGAAAGAGAGAAAATTTAGAAAAAGAAAGAGAGAAGAATTAAAAAAGAAAGAGAGGAGGATTAAGAAAAAGAAAGAAAGAAGAATTAAGAAGAAGAAAGAAGAATTTAGAAAAAGAAAGAGAGAAGAATTAAAAAAGAAAGAGAGGAGGATTAAGAAAAAGAAAGAGAGGAGGATTAAGAAAAAGTAACAAGAGAAGATTTGAAAGGTAATTGCGATATTAACCATTTCATTCTAAGGAAACATTTACCATTCATCGGATTTTCGAGGCACTGCTACTGCATATTTAAATCTATAAAAGCTTTCTCTAAAAACAATTTTTCAGGAAAATAGGTTTTTCAAGTCCAGTAGCAGTTAATCCAGTGGGGCTTTCCTTCTTAGCCTTTTGTTTGCGATAGTGTGGATAATGATAATGTCATTAGTCTCTCTTCTAGTTAAATTGGCTATCCATTTTAGTTGTTGCTAGTGTTGAAAATCCTCAAGTGAAATGATTTTTAATATCAGGTATAATTTGTCAATATGTAACTCCAATCCACGTGGTTTGAGAAACAATGATCTTCGCTGAAGCCTAAATGTTTCGTTTGCTGGAAGCCATTTTTAACCATCGATTTGAGAAAACGGGTATTTCTGGGTTTCGCGCCTAGCATGACGTCCATATGAAAGTCTTGTTCTAACAATTTGGCATGTTCAACGAAACAGCCCCCGTCAGAGCCAATTTTACGTTCAATCCCCTTATTTCTTATCTTAAATTATTAATTAATCCATACACTGATGTATTTGAAATATTTTTTACGAAGGACTCGGACGTCATCGTTGTCTTAAATCCACTTTCAGATTAATGTTTCTTTTTTCAAAATGTTTATACTTTTATCTTGGAATATTTGGTAGAGGATGCTAATTTTTGGTTCAAGATCATTCTTGTCCCAACTATGAATGCAAATATCAACAACATATATCCGTCATCTTTTGTATATTGGCCTAAGGAATGGAATCAGGAAGGTTTTTTTTTCTATTAATATATTAATTTCAGATACAGTATGGAATATTTAAGTAATTAGTGCCCATCTCTTCACATCTGTGCCTGAACACATGCAGAGCATTATCTAGTAAGAGATTAAATAAATTAGGGCTCTCCTTTCTTTTTTGTCGTACTCCAGGTTAGGTACACTGCACCAGAGGGAGGGATCGGTGCTCGCATCGAGGTCAGCGCATCGAGGTTGTTCCTGTCCCGGGTGTACGCGTTCGGGTCCCCACCTAAAAAATAGACCTTGTGTCATCCCATTCTCGTGGTGGTGAGGACAGAGTAAATACTTACACCAGGTTAGGTTTACAATGTGTCGTGGAGATGAATCCATCTCTCTAGAATAGGACTTGGACTCGTTCAAATACATACAGACTGACGCTAGAATCGTCAGCAGGAGAAGAAAAAAAAAAAGCTAGAGATCTCTAGCCTATTTGCCTACAACCGATTTCAGCAAAACTATGACGACTACAGGCGATGTTCTATTTTATGACTGTGTTATCTTTATTCAATGCAATGAAGAGATAACAATGCTGCAACACTGAAGTCCTTACCCGACATATACGACTTTCTGGACCAATATAGTTTTATCGGATCTAGACGTCCAGTAGATTCGGGGTTTAGAATACGCTTTTTAATGGATGAGAAGAAGGCGTCTCTATTGATATGGTCGGATGCTGCTGTGTGGTCTCCATAACAGGTACATAATTTTCTCTTGGAGAGCTAAGCAATTTCCTTGGAGTTGTTTGATGATATATATAGCATCATTACGGCCCTTATCAGAGCGGAAGTCAAAGTAGATGTCGTGGGGTTGGTTTTCATAGAACAGTGAGAAAGTACAAAGGTAAAAACAAAAAGAATAGAGAGAAAATATCTAGAAATGAAGAAAAGAGAAAAAATGAGAGAGAATTAATTCGAAAGAAGAGAGAAAATCATTCAGAGACAAGAACCATAAAAAAGAAAGAAGTAGAAAGAAAAGAAGAAGGAAGAAGGTCAGAACTAGAAAGCAATAGCAAGAAGAAGAAGAAGAAGAAGAGAGAGAGGGGAAAGAATGGAAAAAAAGGAATGAATGAAGAATTAGTAAAAATGAAGAGAGAAAAAAAGAAAAAAGGAAGAATTAGAAAGAAAATTAGAAGAAAGAAAAGAGAGAAGAATTAATATAAAGAGAGATAAATCAGAGGAAGGAAAACAGAGAGAAAGAAAAATACGAAGAAAGAAAAGAAATCGAGAGAATAATAAAGAAAACAGAAAAGGAAAAAGAGGGAAGAATTTGAAAGTACAATAAAAAGTGAGAAATTAGGAAGATTTGAGATAATTGAGTAATGCATCTAGTTTAAAAGAAACCTCAACCGAAAACACTGGACGGCCGTTTCGTCCTATATTTGGGACACACCAGCAGTGCGCATCCGCTACCGAGAATTGAAAGCCGGACGGTTAGGTTATCAGGCAAAAGTCATACCAACTGTTCCAATGGGCCTTGCGGGAAGAAGAGGTAACAAATCAAACTTGATATAACTTCGATCGATCCCATATTCCGCTCATTATCTATCTATCTATCTATCTATCTATCTATCTCAGTCTGTTTATGTGTCTATATCAGTCTCTTCATATCTATCTATCTATCTATCTATCTATCTATCTATCTATCTCAGTCTGTTTATGTGTCTATATCAGTCTCTTCATATCTATCTATCTATCTATCTATCTATCTATCTATCTATCTATCTATCTCAGTCTGTTTATGTGTCTATATCAGTCTCTTCATATCTATCTATCTATCTATCTATCTATCTATCTATCTATCTATCTATGTCTTTGCATTCATATCTCGATATCTGTTCATATTTGTCTAAGGCATTATTGTCACAATAAATGGTATCGTCAGCCCGATTTCTATTTTTCAATTTTCAGTAATACCTTCGAGGAAGGCTTGAATTCTCTCTTCCCTGCGTACTGTACCATCGCCAGAAAGAATTGATTAAATGTCTTTGTGGTGGTTGATAGAAAAGCAAAGAAATAAAAGAAAAATCATTGATGAGTTAGAGAGAGAGAGAGAGAGAGAGAGAGAGAGGGAGAGAGAGAGAGAGGGAGAAAGAGAAACAATGAATGAAAAAGAAACAAAGAGCGAGAAAACGAGAGAAAGAAAAAGAGAGAAACAAAGAGAAAGAAACAATGGGAGTTGAGAGAGAAAGACAGTAAGAGAGAGAGAGAGGGGGGAAGAGACAGAGAGAGAGAGAGGGGGAGGCAGAGAGAGAGAGAGAGCGTGTGAAAGAGAAAGTAAAAGAAATAGAGAGAAGGAAAGAGAGAGAAAGAGAAACAAAGAGAGTTGAGAGACGAAGACAGAAAAACAGTAAGAGAGAGGGAGAGAGAGAGAGGGAGAGAGAGAGAGGGAGAGAGAGAGAGGGAGAGAGAGAGGGAGAGATAGCGTGAGAAAGAGAAACAATGAGAGAAAGAAAAAGAAACAGAGAGAGAAAGAGAGAGAAACAAAGAGAGTTGAGAGGGAAAGACAGTAAGAGAGAGAGAGAGAGAGAGAGAGAGAGAGAGAGAGAGAGAGATGTAGACGAGACAATTAATATCTGTCTATATCTCTGAGATGAGGTATTATGATTACTTGCATTATTTACATTATTCGGACTGTTATCCTCATCTTCATTGCCATATTCACAACGTTTCGGCCGTTGCATACTCCGGCCTTTTTCAGGGGAATGGAATTTCGAACCGAACCCTTTATTTCGTCCACCCGGATAGATTGTTCTAGTTTCACGTGCCATGCCTCTTCCGGATGTCTCAGTTATTTCCCTTTAACTCAGCTCTCCAGGCTCAGTGGATAAAGGTGTTGGTTAGATCCAGTGACAAGACCCAAAGGGTTGTGAGTTCAATACCAGGCCACCTGAACCAAAACTTAGAGAGTTGAATTAAAGGGAAATAACTGAGACATCCGGAAGTGGCATGGCACGTGGAACTAGAACAGTCTACCCCGGTGGACGAAATAAAGGGTTGGGTTTGAAATTCTAATCACCTGAAGAAGGCCGGAGCGTACAACGTTTTGAAGATGGCAATGAAAATGATGTAAATAAACGTGACAATTATTTATCAAATAAGATGAGCATGATTTCTTAATCAAAGACTTTGCAATTCCTGCAAAGAAAATAAGCGTGAATAATCGCCAATGAAGATTAAACAATTCTAAGTGTGTTCAAAGGCTCAGTTGATTCGACTGTTCAGCTGCAACCTTTCAAAACAGACCTTGATCGTCGTCTTGTTGCACAAAATAAACAACTGAGCGAACGATGACATTTCGCCATAGAGATGAAACGGACAAAAAGATCATCTCTACACTTTGATTCTCACCGTGTTTCTTTTTTTTTACCTTTAAATTGATTTTTATTTCCAACTCAGAACGACGGCTGTTTTACGAGGCAGACACCAATTGTCGATGTTTTTAAAGGAATTAATTATTGATCAATACACGAACAGATGTATACTTGAGAATATTAAATGCTGTAAACAACGAAGGAAATTACCGCCTTTTCCAATTACTTATTGGAAAAGGCGGTTATCAACCAGAAAAAGGTTGCGTGTGTGGGTTTGTGTGATAGACAATTAATAAATTAATAAATTTACTTGTTTACGTACCAGAGGATGCATATCTAAATGTAATGGAGGTAACTAATGTGCAATTGTTTGTATATAAACGGGCAGACTTATGGCTGTTATCAATATCAAGGGAATATGGCTGTTTATTCTGTCTTTTTACTCGGCGCTTGAACATTACGATATTAATCTAAACGGATCATACCACTTAAATTTAATCAAACATGTATTATTATATTGTATTTCGTTAAATTGGAGAGAAAAAAAATTAAAACTTAACGATTTATCAAGTGCAGTTAAAATCTATCTGTCGTCTGTTCATTATCTATCTATCTATCTATCTATCTATCTATCTATCTATCTATCTATCTATAAATAGTCTGTTCATTATCTATCTATCTATCTGTTATGGTCCGGTTCCTTGTACCACGGTGATAGTCCAAGGTAGAACCAATAAAGAAGCACTCGAATACGGATATGAAATAACACAGATATATTACAAACAGGAATATATACAGAGAAATAGAAAAAGTGTTAGTACGAACAATCAGGTTTAGTAGTAATTGTCTGAACGCGACTCTGTTTCGGACTGCCTCTGACTCGACTGACTGACTCGCTCGCTCTGACTGACTGACAGACTTCTGACGGACTTCACCCCAGACTTCAGACTGAACGGTATTTAGTCACTCCCCCACGAGGGCATCATGTGGCACAAGGCCGGTTTAACGTGGGATCTCCGAGCCTGTGTGCTCGGCCAAAAAAATAAATGGGTTCAGAGTCGGTTTACCTCCCCGAAAGAGACTCTGCCATTCGGCGTAGCCTCGTTCGGGTTCCTCCCCGCCCGAAGGCAGAGAGTTCAACCGATCAGCCTGTCAGCCGGTCGCCCGACTTCAGACTGCACTCCCTGTTTCCTCTTGAGGCGCAGTATTTATTATGTATGGAATAGTTCATTATTTTATTATGGGTAAGGTCCCCTAACACTATCTATCATCAGTTCGTTACCTATCTATCTATCTATCTATCTATCTATCTATCTATCTATCTATCTATACTCGCCGCTTGAACATTACGATATTACGCAAAACGGATCATACCAGTTAAATTTAATCAAAGACGAAGAGTGCACATCCTACGCATGTCCCACCAAAATATTACCATGCCCAACAGTGGGCCATGAGCCCCATGTTGGGAATCACAAAAATGGAGTATTGCTGTCATATTTGGGTTGGAGCTGTTCAGTCTTCATTTCCTAGGTATTCCAATTGTAAGGAGGAAGTTTCACTTAGTCAGCTTTGTAGAACAGACTCTTACAAGGACGTTTCCTTCAAGTCTGCAACCGTAATCCTTTTCAATCCAAGGATCAACGCTTATCTATCTTCCTTATCCTCAAACTCTTTATTTCCGTCTATCTAATCGTGATTTTCATATCTCGCAACTCGTTCAGTCAGCCTCTACATTGACTGCTTCTCGAGCTTTTCACTGGGTGAAATTTAGCATTAAAAATATTATCATTGGGAATTTGTCACCTGCAACCAAATATTCCGTTTTATAAGTTAAACTTATAAAAGCGAATTAAGTTTTCCTCAAATTTATGCCGTTACAAAGAAACATTGGAGAATAATTTATCTTAGAGATTTGTTTAAAAAATCTCTATTTCAACGAGAAAGATATTTTATTATGAAAAATTAATAAAAATAGAATCTTGAATAATGACATTTTGAGCGAACTCAAATTACTTTTGAAAATAACGCATTTCTGTACGCATTTCATCGATGGCTGAATTTATCTACAAACAAATTATTCTGCAAAAACAAAACAAAAGCCCCCTCATCGAAAAAAAAAACCCCAAAACAAACACAAGAAAAACAAAAGAAAACAATAAAAAAATGAATTATTTACATTGTTCAGACTGTTTTCGTCATCTTTATTGCAATATTCTCCAATAAATATGGTAATAAAGATGAGGACAACAGTTCGAACGATGTAAATTGTGTAAATAATTACAATACCTCATCTCAGAAATAGAGACAGATAAAAAACGAATTTAGCATATGTTTTCTTTAAGCGCTTTAACAAATAACGTAGAATGTACCACCAAAATCTAAAGGTGTATTGCGATAGCGAAAGATGCCTTCCAAAAGCTAAGCAAAGTATTAAGAAAAAGGAAAATTCATTAAAAACAAAGAAAAGAGTTTTAAATTGTTGCACAATACTAATCTCCCTATAGGCAGTGAATGCTAGACGATCTCCTCACAGACAAAGTTGTAGCGACAGAAACGCGGTTCTACAGAAGGATGTTGAGAATAACAAGGATGCAGCATATGAGCGACGAGGATATTTTAAGGTAAATAGAAAGGCAAAAGCCATTTCTGCTTAGAATCAGAAAGAAAGAGTTTCTATTTCTGTGGCACGTGACGAGAAATGAGGGTTTGGAGAATTTGCCACTCACAAGGCATATTGAAGACAGGAACGATCTACGTAAAACCTTTATTTAAAGGAATAGCAAAACAGGGAGTGGGAAGGCCAGTAAAAAATTGTTAAGAGCTAGAAAAAATTTGAGGACCCATTGCACAGTGGATTTATCATTCCTATTCATCCTATTCCTCAAGGACACACGGCACAGTGGATAAAGGCGTTGGTTAGATCTAGTGACAGGACCCAAAGAGTGTGAGTTCAATACCCGGTTAAGGCAGTGGAGAACTTTCAGAGGGGAATTAACAGGAGGTAACTGATAATTGACATCCATTAAACATGGCGAAAAAGATGAGGACATTAGACCAAATAATGTAAATAGTGTACATAATACCTCATCTCAGAAATATAGAGAGATACTAAATGGCCGAAACGTTGTAATAAATATGGCGACAAAGATGAGGACAATAGTCCGAATAATGTAAATAGTGTACATAATACCTCATCTCATAAATGTAGACAGATACACAAAATCCTATTAAAAAAACATTCTGCAAGGAATGTTTGATTCCTGGAACAATCTTTATTTTTTCTTGACTACGCTGTCTTTACAAGAGTCAGATGAGCCCCGCCCGTAGTACCAAATATCTGGGCCAGGAATCAGACAGAAAAATCCCAATCCTCTCTTTCCAACATCAAAAAAAGAATGTTTACGCGGCATAATAATTGATGCATATAATTTCTCACCCTACAACCCCTTTTCCCTCAGTCGCAAGGTCGCAAGTCTATTGCTATTTCCATGGCAAATGTTCTGTCAATCTACAATATCTAGTTTCGCCAGTTCAGACCTTTGCAGCTAAGACACGCCATGCCATGGACACAGTGTTGAACTATCTTCATTTTTTTTTTTAATATTCTTTTGGTAAAAAGGAAGTTCAATTCGGAGAGCTCCTTCCCAAAGGCCGCTGACTCTCGAGACTCCTGAGGGCATATTTCCTCTTGAAGTATAGAGTCAACCGTTATCTATCCTACATATCCTCGTAATCTATATTTCTTATGTCCATAGAAACAACCCTATTCAGTACGCCTCTACCTTGAGTGGCTGTTACGTGGACAACAGTGCTCAAAAATAATCTTGCTGTGGAAAAGATCATTTGAAAATAAGCTTCGTGCTGGGGAAAAAGAAATGAATGAAACGATTTAATCAGATCGACATTTATATTTTTACACAAGCGTATATTAAATCCATATTTTGCAAGTATTACTTCAACGTATGTGTTGGTTTCTCACGTTGTTTATGTGGTTGACATTGTTTGTAAGCAATTACACGACAGATCTGTTTACTAACATATTTATGCAAAACCACTATTCAGAAACCTTTAATATTGTATGAAATAAACTATGAGTTTGACAGCATATATACTTAAGAGATACGACATTGTTCACGTGGCTAAATGTATTTGTCAATTGTTAAAAGCAAAATCCCAGTCGGCAAAGTAAAGATCTTATTTAATTGTGGGGTTCTTGATATAGGCTTCGAAAGCCCGAAGCATATTTTTTACAGTTTATTTCTATAATATAAAGAAATTAAAAACATAATTCCTTATTATTGGTGTATCTTCTTTAACCAAAATTGTATTGATGAAAGGCTATTGTACAAAAACACATTTAGGGGCGACTTAAAAACACTGGAAATAATGGTTTTATAGCCATAAAACGTCTTTCAATAAGAGACAGTACAAAAATAACACACCGCAGTCAAATTGTGTATGGGAGGGGAAAGACAGATAGGGTAAATGCTTTGTAGTCGAATGAAAAGGAAAAAAAAGGTAACTTCGAGCTCATAAAACAATGTTCAGGGTTTCGATGGCTAAGATGAACAATTGTGTTTATCTGAAATAAATTTTTGCTTTTGTGGTTAAAATCCCGGACATGCACAAAGTCATAAACGGTGATTTTTAAATTTTTTCATGTTGTAAAATGTTTTTGTAAGGGAGGTAACTGTTAAAAATTGAATTCTTGTTAGAAGATTATAATTTGCTTGTTTTTAAAAAACTGTTTAGTTCAAACTGTTTAGTTCAAACTGTTTAGTTTAAACGCAGGAATGTTTTTGCAAGTTTTGTGCAAAGGACGATGAACCATTCATGTGTACAGTGAGCCTTCTTGATAACATTATTGCAGAATAACCAACATATACATTAGCTTTTTCTCTCAGAGATGCAATATCCCAAGGGACATTTAAATTTATTTATATGTTGGTTTTCTGCAATACGTTAACTGGTGGGGGGTAATTATTACGGATGATTTTATCTATGATCTATGCTATTTTAGCATAGTATATAATTAATTTTATTTATTTACTGACATTTGTGGAAGATATATCAGTATTTATAACTTATCTTGTTTATATTTAAAATGCATCTGATTACGATTGATGTGTTTAGGTTTAATTGACGACACATTATGTTCTATTTGATTTATATTAAAATTTCTAATAGATCACTTTGTCGGAGTTATTTCCTCCTTAATTCCGCAATTGTTCACTAGGGGTCGTTCTCCCTACACTATAAATACTGGGCGATTTCTTGCCTCGTTCTCTTTTTTCACTTTGCATTTCAGCGGACACATTAAAAAATGTAATCTCTCGTAGAAATCCGCGTTTTGCCCACTTATGGGAAAAGGCTATGAAACACAAACGTACGTACGAACATTCACCAAAGAACAAACTCTTTACGTCCACACACAAACACAAATATTAATATCTTTGTCACTTGTAAATTTGTTGTTTAATACATATGATTGTTGATATATATATATATATATATATATATATATATATATATATATATATATATATATATATATATAAGTGAATATAGACGTCAACAGTTAGGTGACAGTCTGTTTCATTCTAGATGCAATCGTCAGGTCACCAATTGCATCTAGCATGAAACAGACTGTCGCCTCTAAGTGTTGACTTCTATGTTCACTTTTATATTTACACACGCTCTATCTCTGATATTGAGCACTTTATCCCATAAATATAGCACATCTTAAGACTATATTTCTTCATATATATATATATATATATATATATATATATATATAAGTAAAAGAGTAAGTATAAGTAAAAGACTAAAAGACAGTATGGGCATGGGAATCATCACTGCATGGTGATAATCAATTACAAATTGCAATGCTATCTTCAGATCTTGGTTATAGAGTCACCATGTTCACACTATCAATGTTTATAAACACTCTCCGCCATTGACCATTGAGCACTATTCCCCTATAAATATAGAAAATTTTAACACACACACACTAACGTACACACACACACACACACATATATATATATGCACGTGTAGTGTAATAAACGATACCGGCTCATTAATCTCACTAATTCTGGGCCAATTCTCTGTATTCGATCCTTCCTAAATGTGTGGCTGGTTCTGCACAAGACTTCACCAGTAGAATTGAAATCACATGTGCGGTTAGACAAGCTGTTCAGTTCTAAGAACTGAACTACCTGGCCTTCATACATCGAAAACAATGGGGGAATCTATCTATCTATCTATCTATCTATCTATCTATCTATCTATCTATCTATCTCAGTCTGTCCATATCTATCTATCTATCTATCTATCTATCTATCTATCTATCTAGCTAGCTAGCTAGCTATCTATCTCAGTCTGTCCGTATCTATCTATCTATCTATCTATCTATCTATTTATCACAGTCGGTTCATATCTATCTATCTATCTATCTATCTATCTATCTATCTATCTATCTATCTATCTATCTCAGTCGGTTCATATCTATCTATCTATCTAAGTCGGTTCATATCTATCTATCTATCTATCTCTCTATCTATCTATCTCAGTCGGTTCATATCTATCTATCTATCTATCTATCTATCTATCACAGTCGGTTGATATCTATCTATCTATCTATCTATCTAAGTCGGTTCATATCTATCTATCTATCTATCTATCTATCTATCTATCTATCTCACTTTGCTTCCATCTCTTTTTTTCATCTCTAGATTGTTAGATAGATGCAGCAGTAGATAATAGAATGTCAATTTTTTGACAAATAGTTCAATAAAACAAGAATGTCGTATCTATGTGGAAGCTCAGTAAGAGAAAAATGAATCACTTTTCGAACATATCAATTGTGTCGATTTCTGATAACAGCGAGTCTATAACATTTCATCAATATTATATAATTGCAACGCAGATTCTTTTCTGTACAGAATATGTCATCTTGAATGTTGTGGGTTTTCCCTGAGTGATACCAAATATTAATTTATCGTTCAGCAGACAATTTTGATCATTAAATGAAGTGTTGTCGGTTAACACGAGAAAGAAAGGGAACTGAAGTCAAGAGTAATGATTGGTAAAATTTACGATTCACACGAAGAGAATGAAAATAGTGAAAAATTTCTTCGTAAAATTTAATTTCGAAAAGGCCAAACAATTATATCTGTTTGCTTGTTTGTCATATATTTATTCAACTAGGACTGTCTGTTGCTTTGAGCTGAAATAATTGAAAATCTTTGGTAATGAACGTTGACCAAGAATCGAGTGTTCCTCTGATCTCTTTTCTTCAATATGGTGATTTTCTAAGCGTAGCTTAGATGTAGCACAAGACTGAAGGTACGGGGCACCGAGTGAGGATCAAAATCTCTATTCAGTCGTAAGTGATCTTAAAAGATAAGCTTGTTAATCATTACGCCATATCGAAGTGCCAAACTTCTCTGCATTATGCCCAGTGAGCGTCAAATTTTTCAGGTTTTCTTTTCCTCAGTATTTGTTCCGGAAATGTCAACTGTCTCTGACTGATTTTATGTATAATTGTCGCGTTTATTTTCCATTATCCTGAAAACCTAATCGTTCCTCCCATGATTCCCTCCATAGTACTTGTCCCGTGTAAGACGTTAAACTACATCCACGTCCTGGGTAAGACTTTAAACTACGTCCAACAGCAAGCCCTCTGATCAGGAGGTTTTGAGGAGCGTGGAACCCCCTCTCAATTGCTGGTGTTTCCAGGTCCACCCTGACCTGGGGTGGTAGCACCTGTTAGGGCCCCAGATATGGGCAAATAGTTAAATATTACCAGCAATACTTTTTTGAAAAAAATATTACCAGCAATACAATTTTGAAAGAAAATATAATACCAAAAACAGTTTTTCGACAAAACAAAATATTACCAGCAATAAAAAATGTTGTCGGCATTAAATAACCCATTGAGGTTGATATGCCGTAAAACAAAATAAACAAAACCAATCTAAGCCAAAGAATACATATTTTATTCATATGTATCTATCCTAAAAATGTTGTTGCCATTAAATAAAACATTGATATGCCATAAAACAAAATAAACCAAACCAAACCCTGCCGTAGTACTCTCTCTCTCTCTCTCTCTCTCTCTCTCTCTCTCTTCACCTCTGCGGAAGTTATCCAGCATTCACTGCCATTTAAGAGAATTGATATCATATAGCAGATCAGCACTCTTTGTTTTGAATGAACTTTTCGTATTTCTTCATACTTTGCTTAGCTTGTCGAAGGCACTTTTGCTATTACAATACACCTTCGAATTTCGGTGATACAATTATCGTCATCTTCCAAGATATATGTCTATATTTCTGAGATGACTATTGTCCTCTTCTTTGTCGTCATATTTATTACAACGTTTCGGCCGTTCAGTATCTGTCTAGATTTCTGAGATGAGATATTATGTACACTATTTACATTATTTTCCCACTTCCCCTCGTGTTACAGTTTTCTGGTGTTCTTGAAGCCTTACCTTAAGGGAGCGGCCTGTCTCCCCTTTATATTTCTTTCCGCAGCTGCACGGGATGGCGTACACACAGTCTTTAGTCATGTTCTCCTCTATGGGCGGTGGTCTTACTCAGGTGTACAGTAATTCAAATATCTTCCAAGATATTTGAATTACTATATTTGTTTGATTTCGATGCCTTTAATTCGTACATCGGTTGTTGGATTTTTCTCTCTTGTGTTTTTACAATTAATAGTTAGTCTTTTCTTCATGCTTTCCTTTATTATCTTCTGTAGGAGATCCTGTTGTTTTGTCTGCTATCAACGCAGCGCCATCTGCGTATCTCATAATTTTAAGACAGTGCCCACCGTTAATAAATCCTAGCAGGATCTTGATCTATTTTTGAAAATACTTTTCAGTTGTATCACAGACATTAAAAAAATAGACTGAGCAATCTCGTAAAAATAAATTCACGTAAGGAAGAGTGCGAGGTTTGGGATAAAAACAAATTGAACTATTTGTTTTTGAGTTATAACTGAATATTTAGCTACATGATTTACGAAAGATAAACTAGTTTGACACAAGGCCAGTAGGGACCGATCTCACCAGTTACGATCTGTAAGAAAACCTTATTATAAATTACATCATCAACTAAGTGTCCAGATTACTTTATCACACTCTCCTTAATAAGATGATATTTTATTTCAAAATGGGTTTTACCAAATTGACGCTTTAAGCTAAAGTCAAAGATAGATGTTGATATTGAGAAAGTACGTGATATGTTTAATAAAGCCACTAAGACGCGAGGGCGGAGTGTTGAGTGGTAGAAAATATCAAGAAGAAAACACTATTAAGGAGGTAGAACAATCAAGGAAAAGGAATTAAGAAAACAGACGATAATGATTGATATTGCATTTCAATTTTTGAAGATCAAAGTTGACTGGGAAACAAGATGATGGAAGAGAGTTCCATAAGCGAGAAGTCCGTGATCAAATAAGCGAAAAGTGAGATGTAACTGAATATAATCCATATATAAGAAATATCTATCTATCTATCTATCTATCTATCTATCTATCTATCTATCTATCTCAATGTGCTCATCTCTCTCTATGTGCGTTTAGTAATACATTACAATTATGGAAAACAAAAATTAAATATATATATATATATATATAATGAATTTTAATTTATGTATATACATATATTTGTATATTTGAATTATATTTGCGTATATATGTGTACTATACTGAAAATATCGATTTAAAAAAAAAATATATTGAATTTGGATATGTATGTGTTTTCTCACATTTGTTTTTGGTAATATATATATATATATATATATATATATATATATATATTAATCTATATGTTTTTGCATTTAATCCATTCTTTACAAATATATTTATATATATTTTACATAAGTAAATAGACGGGTCCACTTTAATAGCAGCAGCTTATAAATATTAATATTTAAATTCTACAACGGTCAGTTTTCAAGTGCCTTAAACTCAGAGTTGTACCGAACGGCGTGGAACAAAATTTTGATTTATTTTATAACATATATATATATATATATATATATATATATATATATATATATATATATATATATATATTGAGACACGTTTCGTAGAATAGCTTGGACAAGTTTTGTCTGCTTATTTTCAACAGGATCCGTTCATATTATCGGATGAGCTTTCTGGTGTAAGTAAAGAAAAGAGAAAATTGCCGTGTTGATACATATTGTTTTATTAAAAAAGAACTCTTCACACATTATAATTAGTTATCTCCACTAGAGCTTGACATGAACCGCATAGCATAAAAACTAGCGATCCTCACTCCACATGTAAAATTTTAACTTTCAGAAGAACATAGCAATTTTGTCTTTGGAAATAATGAACACTGCAATTTTTGTCTTAAAAACACACCCTGAGGATGACATTGTGTTAATGTCGAAAGTACTCGGAATAAAACAATATGTATCAACATGTAAGCAATTGCCGTTTAAGGGACATTTGTTCTTTAGTTGAGTACAAAACAATGAAATATACGAAGCCACGGTAAGATCATCAGATAGCGAAAAAAATATACATAGGAATAACTGAGGGACCCTGGAAACAACGAAATTACGCACACAAAACATTAAATAGTAAATACGCTGGGAAATTAAAAACTAAAAGCAAATCACACCAAAATACCATAGAAAATAAGGAAAAGAGCATCAGACTACAACAATCAACCCAAACTCTGTAAACTATGCTTGGAGAAAAATAGCTATAATTATCTTCTCAGAAGAAAACAAAAGACTAAATAAACGATCAGATCTCATATCAAAATGCAGAAACGAAAAGAAATTTTTACTACGTTACTTAAAAATCGAAAACGGAAAAAAATAAATAAAAACAAACAAAAACAAGTAAAATAAATTAATCCAAATAAATAAAATAATAAATAAATTAACAAACCACTCTCGCCAAAATAACCGTTAGAATAGACTACCCAAAATGCATCAATGACCCGAATATATACATAGTGAGAAAAACACAACGCATGTAGCCTGACGATTGCGTTTAGCATGAAACATTTGTCGCGTCTGAATGTTGACTTCAATGTCCACTTATATATATATATATATATATATATATATATATATATATATATATATCAGTTCCTTATAACTATAAACGTTACTTTATGTTTGAGTTGCTATCCCTGTTGCTTATTTTATTTTATTAAACAGTGCAATTTATGACAACTGGCTTAAATTAAGAAGTCCTGCTATACAAAGATTATGCCTGCGTGTTGGACTTCGCAATTTAAGCAGATGGTTTATTATTTTCACTGTTTAATAAAATAAACAAAAGGAAAACCAACTGAAACGCAAGTACCCACTACAAATAATGTTTATAATAATAATAAATAATGTCGAATAAAAAGAAATTCTTGGAGTATGTGTGTATATGTATTAAAATTTAATGTTGAACTGTTTTGTCTCTACTTTGAGATTCGTGTCCATTACATTCTCTCTTCAGGAGACTTGATTGGATTTATTCTAAGAAATTATTATTATTATTGTTATTATATATAAATCCTATAGAACGAATGTCATTTCCGCTAAACGGAAAACTGAGAAAACATAAGGGATATCCATTGATAGAGACGCTTGAATAGGTGAACAAAGTCCAAAGGGAAATTATTCGACAGCCTTATAACACGAGATAGTTCATTTTTTTTGTTAATATTAAGTGGATCGATACATTGGTTTGAAGCCTTCGACATTTTCATGAGAGAAAACCTGAAAATTAATTCATTGTTCAAATCGTTTGGTGCAAAAAGAAATATGGCAGCTAAAATCTTGACCAAGGCTGATTTACGTTTTTTTTTTTTTTTTTTTTTCCTTTTTTTCAGAAAAGAAAAACTTTAAAAGCCAAATTAATCATTTATCATTACGACTCTACACCAAACGGTTCACGGTCACATCGCATTAAAAGCTCTGTTCCCGTACGATCAACAAAGTTAAGCAACGTCGAGTCTGGTTCGTACCTAGATGGGTGACCGCCTGCGAATACCACGTACTGTAAGTTTGGGTGTCATAGTGTAATGGATAATGGCTCAGAATTGTTAATCGGAGAACCGTGTTCCAATTCCAGTCGGATTCATTATGTTCGCTTACGCTCAAATACCCTTGGGAAAGGTATGACTCCATATCTTCTCCCTCAGCTATGGGTTAATTAATAAGACTTATATCACTAAAACCTATTAGCTCAAAAAAAGACTTTTAAAAAATAAAATTGCATACATAATATTTATATTATTTTAAATAACCCATAGAGGTGTTGATATGTCGCTAAACAAAAACAACTAATCAAATTTCGAAACGTTAGAGGTTTCAGCAAAAATATTCTACTTTTTCAATTAAATCATTTACGATAATTTTCTTTTAACTGCTGAATACTATTTGATGTCGGAAGCAAAGACTTGCTCTGGCTAATTTCTATCCTATAGGTCGATTGATTCACAGGTTTTTCTTAAAACATTGATCTTATAAACTCGACCTATAAACGAATATATACGGAAATTAATTTTATTTGCTGCTTATGCTACATTTTCTTTCGTTTATTTTACCTATTTTTTACATCATTTTCGATCAGTTTTTCAACTTCTCACTGCAAAACTTCATTATCATCCATCATGCTAAAAGCGAATCCTCCATTTTTTTGTCACATTCACGCTAATAGCCAAACGCTGCTTCTTTTTCAGGTTCCTTCATCGATGGCCTCCAAAAAACGCAATTCACGAGTGGGAATATATCAATAAAACACAGCTGTCAGTTGAACCGTCCTGCAGATCTCCTGAGTGCAAAATGGCCGTCTCTTTTGAGAGAATTCAGTTTCTTACACCACCGCCGTCAAATTACATATCCGGTCGGTCGTTGGGCGAAATCTGTTTGTTTTGATACGTTTAGGTGTGTTCTGCATTGTTGTTGACTAAAATCGAAAGACACTTTGGGAAATTCATTACAAGACAAAACAATAAAGCAATATGGCTATGGAGTGTGGGTGTTATTAAAAAGAAGGTTTATAATCAGTAGAGATATTCTGTTTAGTATGAGCGCTTTTCTTTGTCCACGTCACTAGTTGGGATAAAAAGAGTTATGGCGAAATAACAGATCACAATCCGGATGGAAGAAACCTGCTCACAACGTCTCTTGTTAGATAGCGTCTCCGACACTCTGGTATTGATGGCCGGAACGTCACGATATCGATTGGAAATGGCAAATAAAGCCACAAACTAAAGCTTTCTCTGCTGAAGACATATTTCACATTCCCGGGTTTATTGTTTCCGGTCAAACCTATGAAACGAGGGCAACAAAAAAGACTTTTATTGATCCATCGACGATATTTGTTTTCCTTGGATTTTCTCTGTGTCATGCAAGAAATATAAATGAGAAAATATACATAAAAAAAAATGGACGAACTATTGGATACTGCAACGACCTGTCTCCTTACATTGTAAAGATCCGGTTTAACCTTGAAGAATGTATAGCGCCGGCAGCTAATCCAAACATATGCACAAGAGTGAAAATAAAATACTACAGAAAGAAAACCCAAGCTATCGGAAAATATGGAGTCATAAAACAAAATCATACACTGACTATTATATATCTTTATGTATTCTCTTATGTGCCGTCTTTAGGATGTGAGCGATCATGGCTCTCCATAATTTCTTTGTAGCCCTTAGCAATGTTTCTCTTTTTACTATTCTTCCCAATTTCTCTTTAGCTATCCCTCCCACTTTCTCTTTTGTTATCCCTCCCACTTTTTCTTTTGCTATCCCTCCAAATTTCTCTTTTGCTATCCCTCCCACTTTCTCTTTTGGTATCCCTCCTTCTTTCTCTTTTGCTATCTCTCACACTTTCTCTTTTGCTATCCCTCTCACTTTCTCTTTTGCTATTCCTCACACTTTTACTTTTGCTATCCCTCCCATTTTCTCTTTTGTTATCCCTCCTACTTCCTCTTTTGCTATCCCTCCCACTTTCTATTTTGCTATCCCTCCCACTTTTTTCTTTTGCTATCCCTCCCTCTTTTTCTGTTGCTATTCCTCCCACTTTCTCTTTTGTTATCCCTCCTACTTTCTCTTTTGCTATCCCTGCCTCTTTTTCTGTTGCTATTCCTCCCACTTTCTCTTTTGCTATTCCTCCCACTTTCTCTTTTGTTATCCCTCCTACTTTCTCTTTTGCTATCCCTGCCTCTTTTTCTGTTGCTATTCCTCCCACTTTCTCTTTTGCTATTCTTCCCACTTTCTCTTTTACTATACCTCCCACTTTCTCTTTTGCTATTTCCTCCCACTTTCTCTTTTGCTATTTCCTCCCACTTTCTCTTTTACTATCCCTCCCACTTTTTTTGCTATCCCTCCCACTTTCTATTTTGCTATTCCTCCCACTTTCTCTTTTCCTCGTTAGGTAGATTTACTCTAACCAAAAATCAAAAAGTTTGAGGCTTCAGTGGAAATCCAAACCTGATCAATTCGTGAACTTTTTCTTCGTTTATGTGTTTATTATACACAGCTATAAATAGTGATGAAGAATGGATATTTTACAAGAATATAAAGAGGTGCAGACATTCTCTTAGTGGAAACGAACGGGCTAAATCGCAGACTAAATTGGAACTTCAGCCAAAGACATTTTTCTTAGTATTAGTAGGATTTCGTGTCCCCCCCCCCTAAAAAAAAACAAAAAAAAATAAATAACAGAAATGATTAGGTGATGTGTGTACTTAATTTCTGGGAGTAGTTCAACTGAAAGAATGACATGACATTTAAATTTTTGAAGATCAAAGTTGACTGGAAAGCAAGAAGCCGCAAAAGAGCTCCACAAGGGAGGAGTGAGAAAGAAGAAAATGTTAACATAGAACTTACGGTTGCATCTCGCCATTTCAACTGTAAAATGAGAACTTACCACAAATCTAATACTGTGCTTAAAGTCGATCTAACATAGAAGAAGGTTTATTATAACAAAATAAAAGCTCCCTCGTCTTATATATATATATATATATATATATATATATATATATATATATATATGTAAAAGGATGGTCACGTGACCAAGTGATTAAAACGTTCGCATCCTATCATCAGGTCCATCGTACATTACCCATGATTCATCCGTGAAAATTACTTTAGAAAAGTCGGTTTTCTTTTAATCTCTTGCAAAATTGTCATGCTTTAAAATATTTTCTCTAATGAGAGCAGTTTGCCTGGGAAATTTCTTGATAGATCCTAATTTGCAAATTATTTTACTCATTTTTCCCTTCTTGACTCCCTCAAATCCAGCATGTTTAAAGATTTGAGCACTGGTAAAAAAAAAAGTGCTTATTTCGCTATAAATCGATTGAGTTGACCTTCACCTCAAGGAGACAAGTTCCTCAAGACTTTTCATTTGCTTTTAGTTCTCTCCTTAATTATATTTTCATCAGTTCTCCTTATCGTTTGATGATCGTTACAAAGCTCCTTTGATATCACCAATATGGACATTCCCTCAATCAATAACTTTGTAATTTTCTGTTTTTCAACATTTCTTAGATCTTTTTCCATTACCCATCTTTCAACATATGGGAAAAAAAATAATATTTATTAAATTTCAGAGACCTTAAACTAATATTAGTTTAATTTACCTAATCACTTCAGACTGTAGTTTTTATAATAAATCCAATAACATTAATGAAATATGTCAAAACTAACTAAAAATCTATATTTCTGAGATGAGGTATTGTAATTATTTACATTGTTTGGTTAACTTAAAGAGTCGGTTGGAGAGCGTAGTCTCTGGCTGTGTGCGACTTCTGTCGAACTCTCTGTTTTGGCAGAGAGGAACACGGACGAAGCTTTGCCGAAGGGCAAAGTTTCGTCCGGGGAGGTAGACAGATCCCGAATCCTCTTATGCGGGTCTTAAGGGAGTATTTTTGGCAGGCTCGGAGAAATCCACGTTAAACTCGGCCTTGTGACACATACATTGATCGTGGGGGAACTGTTAAATATAGCAGTCTCTGACTGTGTGCGACTTCTGTCGAACTCTCTGCTTCGGCGGAGAGGAACCCGTAGAAAGCTCTACCGAAGGGAAGAGTTTTGTCCGGGGAGTTAGACAGAGCCTGAACCCGTTTATACGGGTTCTAAGGCAATAATTTTGGCCGTGCGTACGGTCTCGGAGAACCCACGGTAAACTCGGCCTTGTGCTACATACACCCCTCGTGTGTGCGTGTGTGTATGGGGGTGGGCTGTTACATATAGCGGACACGCATTGTTAACTTACCGTTCGGACGTCCACCTCTATCTGCTCATTACTAACACTCTTTCTTTGTATATAGTGATTTTCCAAGCGTAGCTCAGATGTGGCACACGGCCGAAAGTATGGGGCACCCAGTGAGGATCGAACTCACTACTCAGGCGTAATTGTTCTAGCGAGACAAGCCTGCTAACCATTACACCACCTCGAGGTGCCCCTCTTTCTTTGTATATATCTGTTATTTCAATAAACTTGTTCAACCGACCTTCGTCTTCCGTGTCTTTCTTTCTGGCCCCTATACAGGCCACAACATTTGGACAGTTGTCCTCATCTTTATTGTCATATTCACGACGTTTCGGACGTTGTACGCTCTTTACTTCGTCAGGGACTATCTATATTTTTGAGATGAGGCATTGTAACTGTTTAGACTATTTACTTTGTTCAATCTGTTTTCTGCATCTTTATTGTCAAATCCACAGCTTTTTGGCCGTTGTACGCTCCGGCCCTCTTCAGTATCGGTCTATATTTCTAAGACGAGACATTGTAATTATTTTCATTAGTTACATTGTTGTCCTCGTCTTTATTGCTATATGAATATGGCAATAAAGTTGAGACTAACAGTCCGAACAATGTGAATAGTGAGAATAACTCAAGGTTTGTTTTGATATGTACATTAATCTTTTTTAATTGACAAAAAATTGTCCAGGCAAATTAAAAGGCATTTATTGAGGTTTATGTGAGTTGCTTAATAATTTCAGGTGGGCTTCTTTATATATATATATATATATATATATATATATAGTCATCCACAGACTGTTTCGCTGTATCCCAGCTCACTGTGGTTAGACACCCGATTGCTTCAAGCAAGGATCTAAACCCGACCGATTTGGCATGTCAGAGATTCTACCCACAAGCTGACGTCGCACGGGGAGGGGATTTTAATATTTTTATTATGCGAAAGAAGTCAGTAGGTAGAAGAGCTAAATTTGAGTAGAAGAGCATTGCATAAGCAGCAGCAGCCAATGTTATATATTTATATATATTTATAATAAACAGTATTAACAACATTTACCGGCGTGAATGGCCGAGAAATTTCATAGAAAATATGTGCCCTTCGACAGGGTATATATATTTGTCGGAGGACATATATTTGTCGGTGGACACATATTTTTTATGAAATTTCTCGGACATTCAGGGCGGTGAATGTTGTTAATACTGTTTTTTATAAACAGAGCATTTACTTAAACATTTTGTATCAATAAAAATAACGTATACACAATAAATATATTAAAATAATTGTCGGACTTAGTCCATTTCCTAAAATATAAAAACATACATAAAAATATATCTCCGCTGATATTATCAAAATTATTATATCTGATATATTTACATTATTTGTAAGGAATTAATGGCTTTTATTTTTAATATGATATCATATTACTTTAAATATTACCTTTTAGTGGATGCATGTGTTTTTTTTAACACTGTGCATTTTATCTACCGACTTGCGCATTCGAGAGTCTTAATAAAGGAAATGAGTTATCCAGCAAAGTTCAAACCTACATCAGCCCTTTTTAGAGTAAATGGCCGTTTCACACCGCTCGGCTACATTGAACTTCACGACTCAGCAAGCTTCAATTACCCTATAAGTCACATTCTCCCCTTTCGATTTTTGATCGTCTTTCATCGCAATGTAATTTGCGCTATTAAAAAAATCTTCCAAAATAAAATCTACAAAAATAGGTACATTTATACACATAGAAAAAATAAAGAATTTGTTGTTTGATTATTTGTACTAAGCTTTTCCATTTGTGATTAGTAAATTATTTTTTTACTTAATAATATCATCTAATATCATCTAAATTAATACAGTATTTTAAAAGATTTAAAACTTAACTACTAACTTAAATTATTCTAATTAAAATAAAAAAAATGAAAATTCTTGTAAAAATTAATTATTCATCGAAAATTTTTTCTCTTAAGACAATGGTATCCTTAATATATCTTATTTATAAAAACAATAATAGGCTGTTCAAATTAAATAATATCAAACTTTTGTTGCATTTTTTTATTTTACAATTCAGAGCAGATTTTCGGCAAATGGTGTTACTGTTTAAAAAATTATTTAAATTCTGCAAGGAGTCCTGTTTTTAACTACTATAAATGTGAAGGGGGTGAAAGAGAGGGTAACAGATAAAAAAATTGCCAAGATTTTCTAAAAAGAAAATTCAAAATTAATTTCATTCATTTGTGAATAATTCCTAAAAATCACATTAAAATACGACAATTATTTGATTTTTGCAAGAATTTCGAAATTAATGTTTTTTATCGCAAAAAAGATGCTTAAATTTCCTGTTCTAATCTTGACTCCCCACTTTCGAATGTTCTAGAGAGGATTAAAAAATAAAATAATAAAGAATAATAAAGAAATATTTTGGTCTTTACTCTTAATAATAAAATTAACATTTTGACGATAAAACTTTGTTTTTATGATGTATGTTTGTTTTTCTTCATGGCATACTTTTTTCAGTGAATGAGTGTAGTTACATTATTTAATAAAGTAACTGAGCCTTGCTGGCGTGTGGAACTCTAACTCTGTGTCTAGGCAGTCTAAAGCACACCGGATCAGATAGATCCCCCCACCCCTAGAAAGGCACACACATGTTCGGACTCTGCTGGACAGGACAGCTTTAGAACTGTAGAATTCACAAGCCGGTAGATGTAATGAATGAAACGTCGTGGTTGTTTTTTCTCTTCTTGAATGGTCCCTCAGTAGCACCGATGTAGTACATTGTGCTGTTGTTTGCACTTTGGTTTTATATATTATATTCATTTGTTGGCAATTTCCTTGGAGTGGACATATTGTTTTATTTTTGCAGTTGCATTCAGATTCTTTGGTTGCATTATTGCAGGTTGTTACTTTTTTGTTGTGGCTTTTTATTATTTGCGATATATTTTTGTGCAGCTGTAATAATTTTAACGTTATTTTTGTTGAATATTTTTACCAATCGGCTTGCTTCAAGGAAGTGCTTTTCTATTAAGTTTAGAAATGTCCTTCCTATGTTTGTTTTGACGGTTTTGTTGTATGGTGGGTTAAACCAGATAATGCTTCTTTTCCTGTTTTTGCGTTTCGGTTGTGGAGGTGTGTATTGTAATTGGCTAAGACCTAATTTTTCCCTTATCCTGGTGTTGATAGTTTATAATATGTTTTTGCTTTTTTTACTACATCGGTGCCACTGAGGGACCATTCAAGAAAAGAAAAAACAATCACGACCTTTCATTCTCCAACAGAAAATACTCAAAAAAGCTACACTAGATACATATGGCATCTAAAAGACAGAAATATTACACAAGAATAAGCTGGAAAATATTGGAAAAGGCATCTGCCTACAACAACATTACAAAGAAATGCCTAATTTGCCTATACGAAAAGGTAGCAATAATTTCTCATACCCAACAAAAGAATTTACTAAATATATGATCAGAAATAATTTCTAAATGCAGACATAAAAACAAATACCTATTATCGGAATTTATGCCAAATGGCTAAAAAAAAAATACCAACACTACTACATAAACCACCACTGACATAATAAACATGAAAAGAGAAACCACTGACACCATAACACTATCAATTATTTTCTAGTTCAAACCACCATCATAATAATTATAATTATTGTTATTATCATTCCACCACCATTACTACGATCACTTCTACCACTTTAAAATAACTATTTTCTGCTACAATTGTTATTATCATCACCCGCTCCATCCACAATTACTACCACATCACAATGACCATTGCCGTATTAGTCCACAATTACTACGGCACCACAATTACCATTACCGTATCAATCCACAATTATACTTACTTCTCCCTCCTCCAGCAAAATTAATACCACCACATAAATACTAATAAGTATTACAAATTGGAATTTCTACCATTTACATATGCGCAATCGCCAAAAAACAAGCAAATAACTGGCTTTAAAATAAAAAAAACAGATTAAAAAATTAAAATTAATATAAATTTTTACCTATCATAGACTTACATAGACCCCATCATACGTATATACGTGCGTGCGAGAAAACATTATTCAGCGAACAAAATAGAAAAACGGTCTGCGCGTTGACAGTGCAACAAACAAAAAATATTCGCTACACAATTCAACATTGAATACAGCGACGTATGTACACAACGACACATGGATGCACGTATATGCCCAGTCTCATACTGTTCACATATGTTTATGTTTGTGTGAGCTCCAGTGAGTGAGCGTACGTGTATGTGTGCGTCTGCGTGCGTCAATGAGTGTACGTGCGTGTATGTATGTTTGGGTAAGTATGAGTGGCGTTCCGACGACAATGTTTACTCCCACTTCCATAAAAACACTGATATACCCAACCATAATATAAATCCAATATTTAAAAATTAATCAGTTTGTCTGACGATCGCAAACAGCGTGAAACCCAGAGTCACAAACTCACATCAATCCAACTAAATATGTTAGCTCTATCACTGATTTTGAGCGCTTTTCAATAAGTACCGCGCATAGATAATATATAAATAATATGTATATATATATATAAAATTGTATATTCTATTAAAATGCCCTCATTTTTAATTTGCGAGCCCCGCCCATTTTTCCCTCTCCCTCATCTTCTCTTTTCTGGTATACATAAGTTTAGTAATGCAAAGCAGACGGAAAATTTTCACATATACATTGGCAGTATGAATTGGCTGGATTTTAAGTTTAGATCATATCGTTTTTTATTGTGCGTAGTGTCGCTACAAATGTATCCACACGTTTCCGGTGTCTGTTTCTTAATTTTAATTTTAGGTCAGCGAATCGGTAGCGAATTATGCATCTGAAAATAATTCATATTTATTTGTATCTCACTCATTTAAACCGTTATTTAACTCCTCTCTTTAAAACTTCTCTCTGTTAAATTTTAATCCCCACCTTCACCTTTAGGCCTTCCTGTTCTTCTTTCTTCTGTTACACCCCCTCTCTAGAGCTTTCATACATTTCCCTCTCACACTTGTTTCCCACTCCCACACATACACTCTCACAAAAATTTTGTTTTTATACCCGGAGTTTATTTTATATTTGTAGGTCTGATGAATGGAATTATGATTACGATTCCAATGTAATAAATTATAAACATGGAATATTAGTGTTTGAGACTTTTATATTATGTTCTTACTCTGTCGTTGACATTGCGTTCTAACTGGATTCTATCCTCTTGGGAATATATATATATATTCAAGAGTTGTATATGGTGTTCGTTGACCTCACGAAGGCGTTTGACACAGTGAACCGTGCTGCCCTGTGGAAGGTTTTGAGGAAATTGGGAATACCGGAAAATATGTTAATGGTCATTATCTCTTTCCATGATGGAATGAAGGCTGAGGTGGTGTCAAATGGTGAAACATCAGATTTCTTTTCTGTGACGAATGGCACAAAGCAAGGTTGTGTTATGGCCCCTGTTCTTTTTGCCCTCTACTTTTCTGTCATGCTGAAACATGCATTTGCAGGAGTGGAAGACGGCGTTAAACTTAAGTTTAGAACAAGTGGGTGCCTTTTCAATCACCAGAGATTCAAAGCCAAAACTCTGACAAGGATCGGCATAATCCGTAATCTTCTGTTTGCAGATGATGCTGCGCTGGTAGCAACTTCTTTTGAAGAAGCTCAACGCCTGATGGACATTCTCTCTGCTGCTTGCAAAGCATTCGGTCTTACCATCAGCATCTCAAAAACAGAAGTTGTTCACCAGCCTGCACTTACACCCAAGCAAGTGCGAGGCGTGAAACAAAACCCTCCTGCTCACAGGTTCCCTGATATACTGATTCGTGTTGACGAAAATGACCTCAAGTATGTGAAGAATTTTAACTACCTAGGCAGTAAAGTGAATGCAAGTGGAACTCTACTCTTTTGTATGGATCAGAGGCCTGGATCCTGTATCGTAAGCAGATTCAGCAATTAGATGTCTTTCACAAAGGATGTCTCCGAGCAATCTGTGGACTAACCCTGCAGGACAAAAAATCCAATGCCGACCTTCTAACGATGTGTAACATTGACGGAATTGAGAGCTTCCTCATG
Source organism: Acanthosepion pharaonis (assembly GCA_903632075.3). Classification (NCBI taxonomy): domain Eukaryota; kingdom Metazoa; phylum Mollusca; class Cephalopoda; order Sepiida; family Sepiidae; genus Acanthosepion; species Acanthosepion pharaonis. The sequence continues at coordinate 397,101 of CAHIKZ030000453.1, forward strand.
AGGGCACAGTTACGATGGGCCGGTCATGTTGTGCGGATGCAAGATGGTAGAATTCCAAAGATTCTCATGTACAGCCAGCTTGAAGGTGGTCAACGGAATGTTGGCCGACCCTTGCTCAGGTTTAAAGATAAGCTGAAAAGTAACCTTGCAGCTGCAAATATTGCACACACTGATTTGGAGAATACTGTCTTGGATCGCAAAGCTTGGAAAAGTGTAACTTACACTGGAATCAGGAATTTTTCGGCGGCAAGCGTTGTCAAGCTCCGTGAAGCAAGAGAAAGGAAAAAAGCCTCAGAAGGTGCCAGAGAAGTGCACCCTCTTTGCTGACACGCTTGCCCAATCTGTGGTTTTCTTTGCAAGTCATTAGCAGGTCTGAAATGTCACTCTAGATTCAAACATAAGGGTCATTAAAAGTTGTCGGAACCTCATACGTCGAAATCGACGGGAGAGTCCATCCATCATATATATATACATATATATATATATATATATATATATATATATATATATATATATATATATTAAAAAGAAGAGGGTGCCGCAAACGTTTTTTGGTTGTAATATGGATTTATTGAGAATCCGAATTTTGTTTTAGATAATTTCACGACACGTGTTTCTGGTCTGGTCTCGCAACCGTCTTCAGGTGAAAGTGGAGATTTTTACATATTATTAAAATAATTAATTTTTCTTCATGTTCAATGTGGAATATTCTCGATAAGAACATTCTGTTTGTGTGTTGGCAATCAGAATTTTCTTTCTAGAATTGTCACTAAAACATTAAAAGAATTAATTAATGCCGATAAATTACTCGCTGGACAAACCTTAATTGTTTTGATGACCCTTCACGCAGAACTCGTTTGAAATTGACAATTCTAGAAAGAAAATTTACTTTCCACATTGTAAAAAAAAACGTTTGGAACCTCTCGTTGGAACCACTACAACATATTTCTTTTTATATATATATATATATAACAATTTATATTACATGAATCATTCATACAAAAAGTTGATTAGTAAAGTTAATGATATAAATAGCAAAAAAAAAAAAATTCTCAAATTACCATATTACTAAAAAAAGACACTCTTAAATTTTCAAAAAATTCAACCTTAGCGTTGTGACTGCACGATCCATAAGTTTGTATCCTTTAAAAATAACATATTTCTGAAAAAACATATTTCGATTCGCATTTAATTTTTCGTGTCCGCTATTACCTGGATTTTACTAAAAATAAAATAATTTCCATGCCTGAGGATGGCTGAATGTACAGCCGAAAGTACTAGCAGATTAAAAAAAAGACCTTATACAATTTGAAGTTATTAAAAACAAGGATTATAACATTCATCGAGTGATTCGAAGGTTAATGCAACTTTAAAATTGTTCGTGAAGATGTTTTTCGCCATTTATAGCTTTAACTTTACTAATCTACATTTTGTATTGATTCATGTAATATATATATATATATATATATATATATTGAGCAATAAAATTATCTATCTATCTATCTATCTATCTATCTATCTATATATATATATATATATATATATATATATATATATATATATACTCGCGCATCATGCAACTTTTGAAGACCTTATTTTGAAGCTAATTTGATAAGGAAATGGATAGATAGTTTGGTCAACGACGTCAACGACGTAGCCAGTGCCAGCAGTACATACGCTAATTTTATACCACGTGTATGATGCGACCCCCTTAAAATTAGCTTCAAAATTAGGTCTTCAAAAGTCGCATGAGACGCGAGTATAGACGGTATATATTTTGCGATATATTCTATTTATAAGTCTATATATTGTCCTCATTTGACACCAGATGCAATCTGATTTTGACCAGCCGCGCTCATAAGTCTACCATGTTCAAGATTATGTCATATTTGTCTCGTTTAAAAACCAGACAATGACAGCTTTTCTCCCTAATCCTTTTATTGAAGACAGATTTATAGTTTATGACAGTAAATTTGAAGAGGAATGAATATTGAATGCAATGCACCCGACCAAAAAAAAAAAAAAAAAAGAAAAAGAAAAAGTGGAACGATTTTTAAAAAGTCAGTAGCAAAATAAAAGAAGAAAAAGAAAATAGACGATATCTGGAATAAGAAATGAGCTTACGAAATCCATAATCCTTAAATGAAGTCCATCAAATGCATGTCATTACAAAAAAAAAAAGGATGTGAGGGCGGGGAGATTTTGCTGAATAACTTCCGGATTCTCGTCGTAATGCCAACTTCCTGTAATCTGTCGGATAGATATAAAGTACATTACGTCGAGAAGAAAAGAGTTTATAATAAAATGTGGTGGATTGGTTAGCAAACTTTTCTCGCTAGATCATTTACAGCCGAGTAGTGAGTTTGACCCACCCTGGGTGTCCCTTATTTTCAGCCTTGTGCTACATGCAGGCAACGCTTACTAAATCAACATTATAACAAAACAAATTTGCGAACTTCGATGTAGTGAAGCGTTAGAAAGCTTGTTTCGCTAGGTAAGGTACGTCAGAGTACGCTTCTCACTGGGTGCTTCATATGTTCAGCTTTGTGCAACATGAAAGCTACGCTATTATCGCCTTGCCCCAAATGTAGGCTACGCTTAGTAAATCCCTATTATGGCCTTGTGCTCCATGTAAGCTACGCTTAGTAAATCGCTATTATGGCCTTGTGCCACGTGTAAGCACACTTAATAAATGGCTATTATGGCCTTGTGCTCCATGTAAGCTACGCTTAATAAATCGCTATTATGGCCTTGTGCTCCATGTAAGCTACGCTTAATAAATCGCTATTATGGCCTTGTGCTCCATGTAAGCTACGCTTAATAAATCGCTATTATGGCCTTGTGCTCCATGTAAGCTACGCTTAATAAATCGCTATTATGGCCTTGTGCTCCATGTAAGCAATCAATCAAGAAATATGGTGGATAACACATTCTGATGAAATTCTTTTTGATTAAATGAAAAGCCGGTCAAAATAAGTAAGGTCATCTTACAGGATTTATACATATTAAATAGATTGAATGAAATATACAGATAATCCGTATAAAATATTTTAATTAATTGTGGCTATAAATTAAATGGTCGAAATGTGGGAGCTGCAGCCGAGACTGAAAAAAAATACTGACAAACAATGCGAATAAAATGTTTTCATTAAATTCTATTTAGAATAAAAGCTCAAAATACACTAACAAATCATAAATAGGAATAAAATTTAATAAATTTAAAGAGGAATAACTGTGACATCCGTGAGAGGCATCTATCACGGTTAACGAAATAAAGGGTTCGTTCGAAATTTCAATTACCTGAAGAAGGCCGGACCGTAAAACGGCCGAAACGTTGTGAATATGACAATAAAGATGAGGATAACAGTTCGAATAATGTAAATAATGCAAGTAATCATCATATCTTATATCAGAGATATAGACAGAAATATAGAGAGACATAGACATAAAGGTCGGATCACATAACGGCCGAAACATTATGAATATGGCAATGAAGATGAGGATAACTGTCCGAATAATGTAAATAATGCAAGTAAACATAATACCTCATCTCAAGGATATAGAGGCTGAAACGTTGTGAATATAGCAATGATGATTAGGATAACAATCCGAATAATGTAAATAATGCAAGTATTAAAATGCTGGATGGAATTTTGGGGAAGCGTGTGGGCATGTATGTCGTGTCTTCTTATTAGCATAACCATATAAATGAGAGCGATCCTGCACATGTCCATAAATCAAATCTAATTTTATTCGTTAGAGAATTGAGGCTGAAGCCGGAAATAAGCGAAAGTAAAATAATAACAAGACTCCTTGAGTAATTATTGAATTTATTTATGATCATTTCAGAAGCAGACGACACTTTTATTTTCCCGCGGGCCGCACATTTTTATTCCGTAGCATTCCCCAGTTTCCTCTTGCGATGATAATTCAAAGTTATATCTGATTTTCTTTGGTATTCATCAAGACACGGAGCGTTTTTTAATCTCCTTCATTTCCGGCGGCTAAACAATTTTGTTTGCCAAGTCGTCATTGTTTATACGAGCAACAACGAAGCCGTTCCTAAACAGACAGCATTGTCTAATTGATACTAAAGAAAAGACCACTAAAGGCGAAAAATATTGTCATTAGGATAAATAAAGTTATTTTCTCGAGCGTTTATATTATTACTTTGCTGAATCGGATCCACTTTCTGCATGGTGGCACAGAAAGATTATTTCCAGTATCTTGACACTTCCTGTTTGAAAGTACAGAATTTAATATTGATTTACATTTCATCAATACTCGTGTATAAGACGAGGTTTAAGACCAAGTTTTTCGAACAAAAATATATATTTCTGTCTGAATTTCTGGCTTGAGGAGATCTTTATTTTTCCTCATCTTCGTTGTTACTATCACAATGTTTCATCAGGTGCTTGTCGAGTCGGGTAGCCTTTAGGGAACTTCGAAATGAATCCTTCATTTAATCTATGCGAGAAGATTGCTCTGGTTTCGCTGACCAAATCTACAGATATCTCATTTTGTTCATATTTCGTAGTACTTAATTATTGCTCAACCTGTTTCCACTGTGTCTAATTACATACTTCAAATTCTATACTTTGACCTGACGCACAAGACAATTACATAGTAAATTAAAATATTGGTTTGTAAATTTAGTGCCAGATAAAACACGAGGAATTGATATTTCTTATCAATATAATATATATATATATATATATATATATATATATATATATATATATATATATATATATATATATATATATATATATATATATATATATATATATATATATATATATATATATATTAATGAATCATTCATACAAAATATATATATATATTACAATGAATCATTCATACAAAAAGTAGATTAGTAAAGTTAATGATATAAAATGGCGAAATCCTTTCGCAAACAAAATTTTAAAAGTGCATTAACCTACAAATCACTCGATGAATGTTATGATCCTTGTTTTTAAAAATTATAAGTCGTATAAGGTCTTTCTTTAATACGAAAGTAGTTTCGAATGTGCCTTGATAAAGTCCCTCAGAGGACGAAACGCGTCGGCTAAAATAGATTATACTCTTCTTGTCTAATTATCCATTCTGTTCCTTTACAAAAACACTCTATTTGAAAATAATTTATATTTATATATATATATATATATGAATTACTTTCAGATAGAGTATATATATATATATATATATATATATATATATATATATATATATATATATATCGTCATTTTTATATATATTTTTATATATTTATATATATATATATATATATATATATATATTGTGTATATTTAGGAAGCAATTTTTATTGATGCATATTTCATTAAATAATATAGACAAGGTTTGTCTATTTATTTTAAGTAAGTTCCTTTCATATTGTCTGATAAGCTTAACATTATCATTGAAAGACGAAAGGAAATCGTCATATTGATACATGTTTAAATCCAATCTAAGCTTTCGGCTTACATAAACCATTATCAAAGAAGACCATTACATTTCAATATATCAAACAATACACGGACGAAACAATAATGATAGTCTGTTTTTCTTGCATGATATTCGCTTCCGCGTCTCGTATACACGAGTTTGTCGTTGCTTTGAAATTTTTCATGTAGCAAAAACAGAATATCATTATTGTTTCGTCCGTGTATTTGAGTTCCACGTGCCATGTTTTAAGGGATGTCAGCTATCAGTTATCTCCTGTTGATTTCCCTCTGAAAGTTCTCCACTGCCTTAGCCGGGTATTGAACTCACACTCTTTGGGTCCTGTCACTGGATTTAACAAAGGCCTTCATGCACTGTGCCATGTGTGCTTGGGGAAATATAGACAGATACTATGTGGAGATTGTTCAGCATTTACTATCATGTAGGGGGGGGGAGACTGATATTACATCAGTACTCTTTTTTCTTTGTTTCTAACGAACTTTTCCTGTTTCTTAATACTTTGCTTGCCGCCATAATAGAATCGATGAGCTGGAGGACACCATTAAAGCATTGGTGAACAATCCATAAATAATTTGAAGATATTACACGCTCATCTTGTTTGTTAAAATTACGTTTTAGTTTCTGATTAATCGATAAAATCGATTCGATAAATACTGAACCTTCGTAAAAAGGATTTCCAAAATTAATTTATGATTAGTCTATCTATATTAGAAAGAAAATCAATATGGTTGCTATGATGATATCAATCCATTTCAAACATTAGATTATTTCTAAAACCAGATTCTCTTGGAGGGACCTTATTGATAATCTGAAGAAAACAAACGTTTTGGGATTCTTGAATGCTCCTATTTGGAATACTTAAATTCTCCAACCCACGCCCATTAAAATCAATAACCAGACAGAAAAAATTTTAGATTTTGGGTTGTTGATTTGAAAGCGTAAAGTTCCGTAAAATATATTGGTTAAATGAATTCAAACGATAGTCACAGTCGCTGAAAGCAATGGTAGAATATAATAATGACTTTCATCTGGTATCTGAACTCTGTTGCAAGTATTGACAGTTCAAGAAGCTTTAGTTGCCTCTTAAGTGTAGCCTTGTGCCAAACGAAATTCGACATCGTTACGTAGATTTCGTTTTCACGACTACACATTTTTATTGGATAGCGGTTATAATTATTTATTAAGCACAGACAAATTTGGTACAAATCATAATAATGAGGGTCTGTGGGGATATAATTGGTCTGCCAGATTAGCTTGCTACTGTTGGTACCTAAATGCATACAGGATGTGGCAGCAAAATCGGACACTTAACAAAAAGAAAAACGAAATAGGCAATAAAAACAAAATTTGTTTATACAGAGGCCCGACAGTTTATTTAGCAACAGTTAGAGTTTCATACGACATTATTTTTCAATGTAACCTCCGCTGGTGGCGACGACCATCTCAAGGCGGTCGCGAAATGAGTCACTCGCTTTGGCCACCATTTTTTAAGCTTTCCACCTCAAGCAAGGCGGGAAGCCACTAGCATGCAAGGGGTTACAGAGAGTTGGAGCGAGAGCGAATAGGAGTCATAGAAGAAAGGATGAAGAGAAGGATAGGGAATAGATCAAGGCATCTAGAGACGTCGATTGATATTATATTTGAATAGCTGGAGGAAGAGGGAGTTCCACGGGCGAGAGGTGCGATTCATGAAGCTATTGGAATAGAAGAGACGGCTACATTTAACAGTTTCGGCAGTGAAATGGTGAGAGCAACATGCCAGCCTAGTTGAATGCTTAAATTCATGAAGTCTGGGAACCAGCGAAAGCAGCTCATCGGAGCAGTTACCGTGAAAGTATTTGTAAAAAAGACAGAGACGACGGCACGTCTGTGAGAGAGCGGCTGCAGACGAGATGCCAGATCAGGGCCAAATACATTGCATATCCGTCTTTGGATTTTATCAAGGACCTTGAGATAATTAAAAGTAGCTCCAGACCATATATGGCAGCAATGCTCCATGCAAGGGCGAATGGTTGATTTGTAGATTTGAAGGATCGACTTCATGTCCATAAAGGCGTGTTATGGGCGTGCTTGTTGGTCTTGGCTTCGATCACGTCCCAGAAGAAATAGTCAAGTGGGTTGCAGTCAGGTGAGGAAATCGGTCACAAATCCGGCGACCAGTGGTGAGGAACATTGTTGAGCGGCCACGCCTGGGTCGTCTTGGCGTTGTGTGCAGCGAGGGGGGCGTTATGCCACCGTTCTTTTTTCAAAAGGGCCTGAGAGTCACTGCTGAGATCTACCAGGATGTGCTGAGGTGCGTGGGGAAGCCCTGGATGGACAAGATAGCCGCCGGACGCCCTTACGTCATCCATCAGGACTCCGCTCCTGCACACAGGGCCAAGACGACCCAGGCGTGGCTGCTCAAAAATGTTCCTCACCTCTGGTCACCGGACTTGTGGCCGCCTTCCTCATCTGACTGCAACCTACTTGACTATTTTTTCTGGGGCGTAATCGAGACTAAGACCAACAAGCACGCCCACAATACGGTCGACTCTCTGAAGGCTGTAATCGTGGAGGCGTTCGCCGCTATAGACAAGGACATGGTCACCAAAGCGTGAGATGGTCGTCAGCGGCAGTTACATTGAAAAGTAATAAATAAGTAGATTTGCTTGTAATTTGAAGACATTAGAAATGAAATGTTCCTGTGTGGGTGTCGGTTGGCTGATCTTTTTTGTGTACCAAATACAAGTTCCGACACGATTCAATTATTTCCTTACCCTCCCCGCCCACGACACTGATTATTTGGTACGGAGCGGTTATTAATTTTTTCTGCGGCACGAATATTTTATTCCATGTTATATAAAATTGTCGGAGGAACGATTATTTGAACCGGTACACTTATTTTATAAAAAGAAAAAAATCCCAAATTCACACCATCATAACATTTCAAGATGTTACTTGTATTTGGTACCAAGAAGTACGATAAATAAGTGGTAGGCTGTCTAAAAATAGGAGAAATTAAAAAAGAAATTTCAGAATCTAGATCTTGAAAGTTTTGAAAATAAAACAAAGTGTGTCTTCAATATCTGTCTATATCTCTGAGATGAGGTATTATTATGATTACTTGCATTATTTGTACTGTTATCCTCATCTTCATTGCCATATTCACAACGTTTCAGCCGTTTTACGCTCCGGCCTTCTTCAGGTGATTGGAATCTCTATTCGACCCCTTTATTTCGTTTACCGGGGTAGGTTGTTCTAGTTCCATGTGCCATGCCTCTTCCGGATGTCTCAGTTATTTCCCTTTAACTAAACTCTCTATGTTTTGGTTCTGCTGTCACCTGGTATTGAACACACAACTCTTTCGGTCGAGTTACTATATCTAACCAACGTCTTTATCCATTGAGCCAGAATAAGCATTAAAAAAAAAAGAAAAAAAAAAGAGAGAAAAAAGAAAACTAAAATAAATCTTGGAACCAAATTCTTCGATTAATCTTCCCGACACGGTCATTAGCAGTAAGAATCTTTAACATGAATTCTTTCACTCACACAGATTTTCGGATAAGTGAACTCACTCTTTTTTGTGGGGATCTTGTTCCCATGAGGTTATGACCAATACAATCTATAGTTTTCTTTAGTTGTACTAATCATATGAATAAAGGCGGTCTATTTTTAGGGGTGCAATTCAATAACACTGTTTGTTACCTGTTTTTTTACATTTTTTAAAAAATTTTTTTAATTTTTTTAATTTTAAAATTTAAAAATTTTTTTTTTAATTAAAAAAATTTTTTTTTCAATTTTTTTGATTTTATTTCATTTGTTTTCACTTTTTTCATTTCTTTTGTAGGAAAAAATTTTTTTTTTAAAAAGAATGAAGGCATTTGTCCGAAACTCTTTTAAAGAAAAGTGAATGCTAAACAATAAAGCATTTTTTTCATTTCCACACCAACATTCGTCTTAACCTATATTTCGTTAAGATCCTCAAAGTTCAATCCTTTCTTGTCAGCCTTGATATTCAACTTAAACTGATATTTAAATTAATAAAGAATAACATTATGAGAGGCAGATTTCATATTGGGGTTTTCATTAATTCCGCTATCTTCAGGACGTTGTCGATCATGGCTCTCCACAGATTCCTTTTCTTTATTATTTGTGAATTACAATTACTTCTTAGGAAGAGTAGTGGATTTGTTTTCTGTTGTCTTCTCTATGGCTCAGAATTCAGTTTTCTCTCTTTTTTCTAAAAGAGCAGGACAGTCCAGTCTATATTGCTAATTAATCCATAGCTGGTGGGAAAAGAGAAGGTTCTCTGAACACTATAAACTTAACCTCTTCAAATGTTAAACTGAATTTATTTACAGATACCATATACATATTAAATTGATAGACCTGGTGTAACAGCAAATAAAGATATCTTGCTGGAATTCTCCGAGGTTTTTATAAAACTATTGCATTCTTATTTGAACAATAAGAACGTATTTAGCTCTAAGGTGATGCCTCTTGCTTTGGTGACCTCCTGATCCAGTTTACCTTTCTAATGTTCCCACTTTTGTAAACGTATTCACCGTTCTCTTGATGGTTCTTGAACAGACATTGAAGAAGGAAGCCAGAATATCAATGTTGGTACCATTACTGAAAGCTTGAATGATATTTTCCTCTCACCATTGCTCAGTTGGGAAGACATAGTGGAGCTGACACTAAATGATTTTAACCTGTTCTCTTTTTAGCTGAATAACTCAATGGTTGTTTTTCCCGTGATTCTTACTGCTAATGGTGTCAACATCTTATCTGAAAATCTGGAAAACAGAAACTCACTTAGTTTACTCGATTTTTAGATATGAAAAAAAAATTGAAGGATGGACAATTAGCGTATGCTGTGACACAATTTGAACAATTTGGCTGTTACACCTGGTATATATATATATATATATATATATATATATATATATATATATATATATATATATATATATATATATATTCAAATCGTGTGACAGCATACGTTAATTGTCCATCCCACAAAATTTTTCATACCTAAAAATATCTATATATATATATATATATATATATATATATATATATATATATATATATATATATACCTGTTACACACACACACACATATATATATATATTATATCTATCTTAAATGCGTTAAATGATCTTCTCTTAAAACGTTAATTTTTATGTCAACATATTTTACATTTGTTCTTTCTTTGAAAGTATTTGGTTAGGTGGAATTGATAATTTTTATATAATCAACGTTCTTCAGTCATCGATAGGAATATATGTAAATTTATTTACATTTTTCATATTGATCCCTTACAGAGAATGCTTGTGTTGAATGCTCATTCGATTTCCTTACAATTACTTACGTGCAAATATACTTGGCAAAGATACGACTCCATCTCCTCTAGTTAAGGGTTATAATAATAGGACTTGTATCTTAAAAATCATACTTATTCTAAAGAATTGTTAATGCAATATTTACTCACAGAAAAAGTATTACTCTTTAAAAAAATCTATAATAGGTTGATAAACCGTAAAAAACACCCCAAACAATTAATGTCTTGAAAGTGTTATTTAATCGTTAACTATCTTCCTTATTGTCATAATTTTCATCTTCTACCATCTTTTCATTCATTCCATTCCTACACATTAATCCTCATTGTAATTGTACTAGTAAGTGCTAACTTGAGGCGTCCTGGGCATAACGATAAACTCCATCCGGCAGCAAGGACTCTCATCGGGAGGTTTTGAGAAACGTGGAACCACCTCTTAATTACTCTTGTTCCCAGGTCCATCCTGACCCGGCGTGGTAACATCGTTTAGGGTACTGGCTATAGACAAATACCTAACTCCGAAACTGGGGTCAAAACCCATGAAAGAGTATAAGCATACATTTTTATAGTAACAATTTCCAGCAATAGATTTTAATATTAAAAAAATACCAAAGCTCTCAAGGAAATTAATTTTCAACATTAAATGACCCATAAGGAGTTGATATGTCATTAAACAAGCCAAACCAAACCAAACTCTACCTTGAGTGACTCTCAAGCTTGTATTGAATGTTTTCTCGTTCTGACGCCTTTTTACATACATTTATCACTTATAAAAGCCTCTTGTGTTGGACGACAGAAATATACAATTTGTTTAAAATTTATTATCACAGATTAAAGATTACGGAGTAAGTAAGAAAACACTTTAAAGATATTTAAGATTCCAATAATACATTTAAATCATATCAAATCTGACTAAATTTGAAAACTAAATTAACAATGAGGACGATTACCGACTATTCGTCAACTTTGAGGTTTTCCCATAATTTTCAGTTCTGTGTTGAAATCACCTCATGGCTTCCTTCGTCGCGGTGAAAGGGATCAACCAATTTCTTAAGGTCAGAAATGACACTGCATTTTGCTTGGTATCGTACGACGCAAAGCCACAAGGGAGATGGAAAAATTATACTGTTTATATTCAATGTTATGAATGCTTAAAATATCGACATTTAATATCTTGAGACTTAAATCCTGAACTGTGATAGCAGGCGGAATTATATTCACAAGTCATGTGAGTAGGAACAGTCTTCCGTGTAAATGTATCAAACCGTTCTGAAATAGCAACATTCTAAATTTCCAGTTTTGACACAAGCTTTAATACTGACATCTGACACCAATGGGAGATGCATGATAATTGTGTTTCAGTCTTAAAACAGGTCACGAGGTTATCAACCCGTGTGAGAAGGAAGTAATTGTTCATTTTAAATCGATGGAAAGTTAATCTGTGTTACGTTTGAGAAAGAAGAGGATTCTTCATCGAGTTTGACACTTCAACGCTTCAACAATGGCACATAGGTGAATTATCGACTGTCTAGTTTCCATGTTGAGAACTGGAGCGTTTCCATCGTTGTTTGATTATTGCTTCTCGAAGCTAATCAATTGTGGAGTATTTCCTTTAGAACACCCAATAATCTGTAACAAAACAAAGAGAAAGAGTAGAATTCTCAAAACTATAACCCAGCATTGAAATAGAAATATCGGATAAAAAGATTTTTCCAGGGTCATAAGATTATATGCTTATTCAACAAGTAATTCCTCGACTTAATTGGCTATTTCAGATTTTCGAAGTATGCAAATGTAAGATGACGAGCATATGTTTAATATTGATATACTTACAAGTCTTTATATGCAGGTTTTATTAAACGCTTTGTCTGTCTGTCCGTCTCTCTCTCTCTCACTGGGAGGAAGTGTGGGTTTGTAAACAGTGACTATTACGGCTAATAATGCAAGACTGTTCGGTAAATCGAATCGAGTTCTTTCAGTCACTGTGTGTTTATTTAAAAATAAATTCACCTTCAACCCTGCCGTGCGTCAACGGCTTAGTGGTAGAATCCAGACTGACGCCAATTCAGTCGGGTTTCGATCCTAGCTAGAGGCAACTGGACGTCTAGCCACACTGATGAGCTGTGATATAGCGAAACAGTCTGTCTGTAGTATATATATATATATACATATATACTACAGACTGACTGTTTTGCTTACACACAAAATACACACACACACACACACACACACACACACACACACACACACACACACACACATATATATATATATAAATGACCCGTATATATAAAAAGCCGAGAAAAATAACACCACTCGTAGCCTGACGAAACAGACTGTTGCCTGTAAGTGTTGACTTCAATGTTCACTTTTATATTTACACACGCTCTATCTCTGATATTGGGCACTTTATCGAATAAATATAGCACATCTTACGACTATATATCTTCATATATATATATATATATATATATATATATATATGTGTGTGTGTGTGTGTGTGTTTGTGTATTTAGCAAGAAAATTCTCTTTTAGACATTACGTCTGCTAATTTTTAACAAAATCCGTTCATACTCACGAATAACCTTCCATGTATTGATTTAAACGAGGCCTTGTGAAAAGGCAGATTGAAAAAATTACTAATAGACAACACAAAAATCCTAAACAACTATAGAACATTTCTCTCATCCTTTAACATCAATACACAGAAGGTTATTCGTGAGTATGAATGGATTTTGTTAAAAATTAGCAGACATAATGCCTGTAATTTATTCAACCACACACACACACACACACACATAAATATATATTTTATATATATATATATAATGTTAATATAATATATTTATATATAATGTTAATATAAAAATATTACTTAACTATTTATATATAATGTTAATATAAAAATATTACTTAACTATCAATATTTTGTTGTTTTTCTCGACTTCGAAGTTTCTTGGTAGATGGGGAGGGTCTGTTTTTAAATGATATTTCCCATGTTTTCAATTTTTCAACGTCTTTTTCACTCCGCTTTTCTACTCTGTTTTTATAAATTTATTAATGATTCAAAATATTGAACGTTTACTTATTGTTGTGGCGTCCACCCTCTAATGAGGCTATTGTGGACTCTTCCAATTACTATAAAGTTAATAGGAAAGTAAGCCTCGAGGAAACGGTGCCAAAACGTTCATGACTGTCAAACTCTCCGCCTCGGTGGAGAGTAACACGGACGAAGCTTTGCCGAGGGCAAAGTTTCGTCCGGGAAGGCAGACAGACCCTGAACCCGTTTATACGGGTTCAAAGGGAATATTTTTGGCCGAGCCAACAGGCTAGGAAAACCCACAATAAACCAGCCTTGTGCCACATACGACCCACGTGGGGGTGGCGTTAAATATAACAGTGCCAAACCGTTCATGACTGTCAAACTCTCCGCCTCGTTGGAGAGGAACCCGGATGAGGCTTTGCCGAAAGGCAACGTTTCTTCCGGGGAGGTAGACGGGCCCTGAACTCGTTTATACGGGTTCAAGGGAATATTTTTGGCAGAGCCTTGTACCACATTCAACCCACGTGGGGGGGCGTTAAATACAACGTTGATATAAACTATTCAACTGTCGAACTCTCTGTCTTTGGCAGAGAGGAACCCGGACGAAGCTGTGCCGAAGGGCAGTTTCGTCCGGGGAGGTAGACAGCCCCGAACTGGCTTTTGCGGGTTCTACGGGAATATTTTTGGCCGAGCCTACGGACTCGGAGAATCCACGGTAAACTCGGCCTTGTGCCACATACATATCTCATGGTGGGGGGGGGCTGTTAAATATTAACGGTGATATGGCCTGAATGCTGGTCAACCGACACACACTTCCAAGTCGTGTAACACACTTCTATTGTATCTATTGTTCAATACACTATTTATCTGCAACTTCTTGTTTTGTTATTCCTTAATCAATTACATTGTCACAACACTTACCAAAACATGTTTACCTTGAATTGGTAAGACGATAAACTACATCCGGCAGCAAGGCCTTTGATCGGGAGGTTTTGAGGATCGTAGAATACCTACAATAAATGTGTGAAACGAGGAAAATATGATCTATTGAATGAAGGTTTTGACATCACAAATGAAAATGTTGAATGTGTAGACAGATGACTCTATCATCTTCAGATCTATAGCAAAGGACGTGTTGGATATACAACGGGAAAGACTGCGTGTTCTAAAACTATTCACTCATTTAAAAGAAGAAAAGTGATTTTGGAGTGAACTTCAACTACATTAACAACAATAACAACAGCTTCAATTTCTGAATAAAAGACTGAATCAAAGAACCAATCATAGAGTGGATACGAAGAATCCAAAGCTTTTGAAGAACAATCCACAAGAAAAAGGAAGAAGAAATATATAAAAACCAAAACTTCAACCAAATTAATAACATATTCAAATTTTTCAACCAGCAGAGTAGCACATATTTATCAGCAGTTATCTCAAGAAGACACCATCGCAATCTGGTATTTACAGATCCACTATTAAAGAAGCTGTCAAACTTAAAGAAGAAATGAAGAAAACACTATACTTAGAAAATTGGGCTTTTAATTTTGATGGTAACCTAATTTATGGCCAGGAATATCAAGTGTTGGTTGTGAAGAATAAAAGAAGAGTAGTTAAGCTAGAAATATTAGATCTACCAAATGGAAAAGCGAATAATGTTGTTAAAGAAATGTTTTTCTGGATGAATACAATTTATGGAATAGAATAAAGATGATTATGGCGGACACTGTGAATGTGAACATTGGAAGCAGAAATGGCATTGTCATTCAGTCTCAAAAGAAACTAGAAGAACCACAATTCATTAGCTTTCAATATCATATTCTTGACCGAATGATTTTTGTAGTAATGGATGACAAACATGGAGGAAATAACACACCGCTCAATATCGAATATCTATTTATACATGAATGTGTAAATAACTCAAGATTTTCAAGAACGGTAAAAAAGAGATTCCTGGGATAGCAGGATGGAATAATGAAATGGAATTTCTATTTCATTTTACTCGAGTTTTCCGTTTTGTCGAAAAAAACTGGAAGATATTCTAAAGTGAATTTTCAAAACATACCTGACTTAAGTAATGCAAGATGGAATTCTAGAATAATACCAGTTCTTTTGGAATTTATTCTTCAACCGGAGAAAAGAGACTCGAAATTTGTAGATTCATTAGTAGATGGGCGGACCATTGGTTTACTGAACAAATCTACAATGCAGATGATTATCTGAAGTATTGTAGCAGCTTGCAGGCTCACATAAAAGCATTAAACTAAACGAAAGGTTTTGGAATCCAGAACTATTTAGACTGGAAATTCCCAGAAAAAAATCAGTGTGTAGAATGGCAATCAAGTGACTTCAAGATCTTTATGATGCCTGTAAAAAGAAGGAGAAAGTTCAGATTAAATTTATTTTGTCTAACAAAATAAAATAATTTTATATTTTGCGATAATTATACAAAATATTCCGCATTCTTTCTCTTTATATAGCTATTCTTATTTTTCGATTTAATTGTATATACGAGTTTACAATTTTGTTTATTTGTAAGCTTGTATGTTATGCTATAGCTATAAACTGTTAAAGTCGTTAAAATACATAATTACTACCCAATTGCTGTTTTTTCTTTATATGTCGTGGCTCTCTACGTTTCTTCTTAATCTTTGAGGAAACTGTCCAGTATTCCCTGTCATACAATAGGACAGATGTCACATAAAAGTTCAGTAATCTTTGCCGACGAAGTTTTTCTATATCATAGCATTTTTAAAACAATTACATCCTTAGCAAATTGAAAAATAAGGCTTCTATAAGTTTGCAATTTTTGTTTATTTGTAAGTTTGTATGTTATACTATAGCTGTAAACTGTTAAATGCGTATATGGTTAATTCGAATTTTCGGTTTGTGGGGGACCATTTTCAAGAACTAAAGGAAATTAATGCTTTTATCATTACTTTTGGACAACTCGCTCAATAACAGGTTAACTAAAATGTCTAGGCATTTAGATCTTAGAATACGTCATTTAGTAAACTCGAAAACGAAAAAAGAATGAATAAATAAGAAAAAGGAAGACGAGGTTTCTTGGATTGAAATATGAGATAGAAGTTTGTATTATACATCTCCAAAAGTTGAAAAGATGGATTCAACCATTTTCCTTTGATTTTTCAACACATTTGTTGTGTATGTTGGCTTGGGAAAGTAGTAATTCTTTTAGAAAAGGTGAGACTGGGAAAAAACGGGGCGTAGATTGATATTTTGATAATATTTGATGGCTGCAGTCTCGAGGAGTTTCCTTCTGAATAAATTACTTTCTGTTTTGATGACTGAAGCATAAAGATCTAAATGCTTAGACATTTCAGTTAATCTGTCATTGAGCGTCTTTAAATTTTAAAATGTCCTTTCGAAGATGCTATGTGATGTAAGCTAGGTTCTAACACTTAAACTTTTCAGTTAATCTTATTTATGAGCGTTCTTATATTTAAAAATTTTGAGTAACTGTCAAATATATCGTGGTTGTAAAATAAAACCATCACATTTGCTTTAATAAATTCCGTCAGATGAGGAAACGCGTCTTTTCACACACACACACACACACACACACACACACACACACACACACACACATATATATATATATATATATGCATTACACAACAAAATACAAAATTATCTGATATAAGGGGATAGATCTATTTCAACCGACGAAAACTACGTCTGTCTTATTCAACCCCGGTGTATAGACTGTGTTAGTGTCAGGATTAGAAATTTAACTTTGACAGCCGTCGAAAAATTGATACAGAATTTTACACCGGGGTTGAACAAGACTGACGTAGCTTTCATCGGTTGAAATAGATCTAGCGTATACGAGATAATTTTGTTTTGTAATTTACAAGCTCTGTTAGAATAAAAACATTGAGTTCTTTTCACGGATCAGTTTTAATATTACTTGGATCCATTTGGATTATAGACCAACGGATTTATTAACTGTACTATATATATATATATATATATATATATATATATATATATATATATATATATATATATATATATATATATCGCAACCTGTGATATCAAGTGTAGGATTTATTTAACAAATAAGTTCAATTGTTGAATTCTTCGAATATACAATAAATTTTGACGTTGTGGAGAAAATGAAAGAAAAAACATTCCTGACTTAAATCCATTTTAGCTGAATTTCTACCAGGTAAAAATCAATTCAGACAAATCACTTCTTGTCGAGGCCCATAGATTTTATCTTCAATCAGCAAATTTATTTTTTGGGACTAAAAAATTAAGTATTCTTTATTTCAGGGTTCAGTCTTCATGCTCTGAGAATGAAGACCAAAAGGAAAAAAGATTTTATTTAAGGCTTATTGTCTAAATAGGATTATGATATATACTCGGTAACTATTTTACTATGGAAAATTTAAATTAAAGAAAAGAATGTCAGAAATTTCTGCAAGAATTTTTCATAGAATAAAGTTATGTTTGATATAAAGATTCACAGGTGATGTAATGGTTACTGGTCGGCTACGAGAAATCAATGAGCCGAAATCGAATTCTAATCGATTTCGTTGCATTCACTTTGAAAATGTCTAACTCTAATACTTCTCAACCTGTCCTATGTATGGATTAAATAGTAGATCTTCAACCTTGGTTGGCAACTGGTCTAGGAGAAGGACAACTCTGGATTCAAAACTGGTTGGTCATGCAGCTATCAACCCAATCCTTTGAAAGGACCTATTTATTATGGAAATCACAGTAACAACGCTTAGCGTGTTGAGGCTGTGTTCCCAAACTTGACAGCTGGTGTGTTAACGGCTTTAAAAAGAGATGTATAATATATTACTAACGATTTTGTCATATAAATGCATTTAAAACCAGGAAGAAATGGATTGTCAGTGGTCAGGAATTAAGATAGTCTATACATATAAATACGTGTTTTCTAGAAAAGCTATATTTTGTTTAATTTTATATTTCGTGACAACGAGATGACAGCCGAGATAAAACGCTTTAAGGTCTCTACCTTTGAGTGTTTCAGCCATATTAGTAAGTTCTAATAAATCGATGACATTAACTGGGGAAATCAATTTAAAAAAAAATAAGAAACATTAAAAGTGTCTTTTGGGAGGGATTACAGTTTCAAAATGCCGAAAATCAAATTTATATTTCAACAGACTACAATAACAGTCTCTCTGTAGACGCCACAACAGCTCAAGACAAGATGGCAGAATAATGGTCGACACATAGATTTCTGGAGGCAACAACATTATGGACAACCGGGGAGTTGATTAGAAACAGAACCAATAAATTCATTCAGTAAAAGACTTAAATAAATAGCTAAAGTTTGAATATAGAAAATAACATACTTTCGTTCATTTCGTTTCAATGGCCAAGTAAAAGAAATTTGTTGTTGAAGACACTGCGTAAGGATATACAGTAGACATTATAACTTCACTTGAAATTCACAAAGTCATTTAACCTCCGCTTCGAGAAACCAACTATATAAATGCAGACAAATATAAGGTTTAAATATAGAAGAGAAATTATTTAAATCTAAACTCCATATGGAGCTTTTATGTACACCATAATCAGTTGACTAACCTCATACTCTCTGGATCAAATAATCTTCTTTTATGTGCCGTGTCCCTTCAAGACGTAGGTGATCATGGCTCTCCACTTCCTCCTATTCCTCGTAACTCTCAATATGTTTTGTCGTTTTGCTACTTCTCCAAATCCTGTCCCGTCATCCACTTGCTTAAGCCCGCTAAGTATATCCCGCTTTTGCTTTTCCTTGTCTCTCTTTCCTTCTATCCACCCTGTGAGTAGCAGATTCTCCACGCCCTTCTTTCTCATTACGTGTTCCAGAAATTTTCGGCTGCCTCTTCCTGATGTTAAGTATAAGCTTCCCCCTTGTTTGAATCTTCTCCAAAACCTCATCGTTGCTCACATGTTCGGTCCATGATATCCTTAGCATCCTTCTATACAACCATACCTCCGTTGCCTGGAATCTCGTATTCATCTTTGAGGAGGCCGTCCAACATTCGCTGCCGTAAAGGAGGACAGATATCACGTAGCAGTTCAATACTCTTTTCTTTGTTACCAACGAAATCATTCTGTCTAGTAATACTCTGTCTAGTTTTTGAAATGCATTTTTGGCCATCCTAATACGTCTTCGGATCTTACCGTTCTCCGTCTAAACACTTCCCAGATATTTAAACTTCCGCACCTGTTTGATTTTAGTGTCTCCAACATGTAAATCTCATTTTGGGCTCATCTTTTTGCTGATTACCATTCATTCTCTCTTCTTATCGTTTATGGTTCTTCCTTTCTCTCGCTCTCTTTCGCTGCTTTCTGTAGGAGGTTTTGCAATTTCTTTTCCGTGTCTGCTATCAGCATTGGGTCATCTTATGTTAAGTTTGTGGCCGCCAATGATGAATCCTGGTAGGATTTCCAGTTCTTTCAGAATTGCCTCGATGTATAAAACCTTTATTAAAAATTCCCACAAAATATGGAAATTAAAACATATTAAGATTACGTCTCGTTTAGTTACCTAGAAAGCTTTGAAACTCAGCATTCGAAAAGTGTTTTTTAAACTTGAACTCAAATACCGACCTCTTTGTACTGTTGGAAAGCACACTGTTACATCAGCCGGAAAGGTTCATCTCTCTTTAATCATTGTAATTTAGTCCGGTAAAAGGCCAAAGTAACGCTTAAACTCACTACAGCAAGAATAGTTTTTTCTAATCATTGTTTTGAAAAACGTTTAAAATATTTACTAAACTTAGCCTGACGGCACAGTGAAGTGATGTATTGCTCTACGGCTTAAAGAATCAGAGTGCCGAGTTAGAATTCCAGTCGAGATCGTTACATTCACTTAGGATGGATTCATACCTCGGGAAAGGCACGAATCTATCTCTTCTCACCCACCAGCTATGGGTTAAATAGCAGGACAGACTGGGACTCTATATCCTTGGGTGGCAACTGGCCTTAGAGAAAGAAAGACTCTAAATTCCAAAACCGCTGCCTTGTAGATCCTGCCACTTAAGGCAAAAGGCTAGAACAAGGGAACTTCAAAGAGAAAATCCATCTCGCATATCATCCTGAAAAAAAAAAACATACTGCCTGCCGCTACTTCGAGCCTCGACCGAAATTAATGAACCCCTTAGTACAGTGGCTAGAACTCTGAGACACGGCGCAGCTCTTTGAACCTCTCTGATGTCGGACATACACACCCACGGCACTCTAGACGACGACGAGTCTGACAGCAAAACAGGGCACTCAGTTAGGATCGTACTCACTAGCGAAATACATTGATTCGAGAATAGAACTATATCTATTGACGCATAACATGGACACAACGCGTGAACAACAAGGGAGTCTTAAAAAATAGAAAGTACAAGAAAACATAGAGAGATATTTAAATATCTAGGACACGGAATGAGAAAAGAGAGCTTAGGGAATTTAAAACTCACAGGACATAATGGAAGCAATAGAAGCTGAGAGGAACGGCGTGTTACCTACTTAAGGGTTTGTGTGAATAGGTGTAGAAAATGATGTAAAGAGGTATAATAAGAGTCAAAAGTGGCTTTGTCACTCTCTCACAGACGTGCCGTCGTCTCTGTCTTTTTTACAAATACTTTCAAGGTAACTGCTCCAATGAGCTGCTTTCGCTGGTTCCCAGATTTTATGAATTTAAGCGTTCTACTAGGCTGGCATCTCGCTTTCACCCTTTCACTGTCGAAACTGTTAAATGTAGCCGTCTCTTCTACTCCAATAACTTCATGTCTCGCACCTCTCGCCTGTGGAACTCCCTCCCCTTTTCCTGTTTCCCTGATAGCTATAATCTCGAACTATTCAAATGTAATGTCAATCGACGTCTCCAGATGCCTTGATCTATACCCTATCCTTCTCTTCATCCTTTCCTCTATCACTCCTCTTTGCTCTCGCTCCAACTCTCTGTAACCCCTTGCGTGCTAGTGGCTTCCCGCCTTGCTTGGGGTGAAACGCTTAAAAAAAATCTTAGAAGAGCAAAAGATACTGTGGAGAGCCATGAAAACCCATATTCTGATGGGAAATGGTATGTAAAAGTATAGCAGGAGCTCATCTCTTTTTCTTTAACCTTTTGCCTTCCATCAGTATGGCTGATGCTAACCACGAGTAGAATAGCTTCTTGCTTCCATGTTCTACACTGGTATGAAGATCGAATCTTGTACGTTTATAAGTCGGTGTATTTAGTCTGCTATATATCTAGAAATTCTTGACAAAATTCGAAGAAGGATCGGTGACATTATCGGTCCTGACCTGGCATCTTGTCTTCAGTTGCTTTTCCCCCGCCATAATTTTGCTTTACTTTGCTTCTTCTATAAATACTTTCACGATAATTGTTCTGATAAGCTTTCATCGTTGGTACCTTAACTTCACGAATGTAAGCGCAGTACCATATTGGCAGTTAGGTCCCATATCACTGTTGAAATTGCTAATTGTAACCATAAGTTCTATATTTTTTATTCTCGTTTGTGGAATTCTCTTTTTAGCTTCATGCTTTCCTGTCAACTTCGATTTTCGAAAATTTAAATGCAATGTCAATTTTCTGTCCTCATTCACTCCTGGTCTTATACAGACATCTTCTGTTTCTTTCACTCTCAGTAAACCCTTGCATCTTAGTGGCTTTATTGCCTTGCTGCGGTGAAATGATTAAAAAAAAGTCGTGTGGCATTAACGCTGTGAAAGCGACTATACAACTGATAACGAGACAACCGGAAGTAAAACCCAAATTATCCCAAGCATATTGAAGCGAACACTAGATAAAAAAACAAAAAAATCTCTATAGCTTGAATAACTTCCGGCATTAGGCGGTAGGCTAGCATTCAAAATGTTGCCATAAAATAACTTCAAACACTTTTAAGGTCCTCTCTGATAACATAAAATCCAATAAAAGGAAAAAAAATACGGTTAGCCACTTTCCATAAAATTGTCTTTAATGAAAACTTCTTTTTATATCTCTTCTACTCGTGGGAGATCATGTCTCTCCACTTCTTATCCCTTATAGATTATAAGCAGCGTCTGTTCTCGTGCTATACTTCCCAGCTTCTGTCATGCTATTCATTTACACAAGCTCGTTAGGGAGTTATTGAAAGTTTCCCTCTGCCTCACTTAACTTTACTAAGTTCTGTGAGTGTTAAATTCATAAAGGCCAATTTTCTCATTGTACTTCCCAGAAAATTCAACTATTTTCGTGTTCTTTTTGCTCCTCATTTCCTAAAGAGTTCCTCATTGATCACATGCCCTGTTCTTAGTATCCACGTCTCTGTTGGTTCAAGTCTCTTCTTCAACCGTAAGGAAATTCTCCCGCATTCATTGCCATAGAGGAAGTGGACTGATTTTGGCATTGTCGATCTCTTCTCTTTTCTCGTTGACTAAACAATTTATCAAGAACATTTTCTTAATGTCCTCTTTAAAATACAAGTAACGTTTATTGGAAATAATTTGTCTATATTAATGAGATGAGGTATAACGTACACTATTTACATTGTTCGGACTATCATCGTCATCTTTGTCGCCATATTTATTACAACGTTTCGGCCGTTTTACGCTCCAGCCTTCTTCAGGTGGTTGGAAAGTCGAACTGAACCCTTTATTTCGCACGCTGGGGTAGACTGTTCTAGTTCCATATGCCATGTCTAATGGATGTCAGTTATCAGTTATCTCCTGTTAATTCCTCTCTGAAAGTTTTCCACTGCCTTAACTGGGTATTGAACTCACAACTCTTTGAGTCCTGTCACTGGATCTATCTAACGCCTTTATCCTGTACCATTTCAACAGGAAAACCGCGGAATTTTTAAGAATGTTGCTAGTTTTCATTATTCCATGAGGAATTCTTCTTACGTTACCAATCTTTATTTCTCTCACGTTCACCACGACCAATTTGGTCAGAACAAGTTCCAGAAGCGAACGAGAAAAAATTGTGGCATGATTGTATTTTTACATCATGACAGAACTCCAGAGAATTTTTGCCAACTTTATACAAACATATTTATGTGAAATTTTTGATTTGTTATAGAAATAAGTCAGTTAAACAACCAGAGTTATGCCCCCTTTGTTACTTTTGTATCTTAAGCCTATAACAATGAGAAGATTTTTTTCCTACGGATACGTGTAAACATTTAAGCTTCTTTCTATTAGACTTCTTTTAAAATTGTTGCCCATTTATTTTTTTTTTATGAATTTATCTCAGCTAATTGGTCCCTTCCTTTTCAGGAAAAAGTCCGCTTGCAGCATTAGGATAAGCCTCAACACCGCCGATTTAATATCAATCTTCTTATACAAAAATAATTTACTTTCTTGCTAATTAGTTGTGTATCCAAACGTCACACGGCGCTAATATTTTTCTAAGAACATTCTTATTTTTATTTTTTATTGTATTTCTTTTTTTAAATTTACTCTGCGTGTGGGGTGCATTTTGTCATGGTGTGTCATAGATATTCGAAGAAGTGAAAAAAAAAACGCCATTCATTATTATATATTATAAATATGCCAAATGTTAGACTGAAAAGTAAAAAAAAATCTGCTTAAAAAGATTCTACAGAGAAATGTTTTTATAAAATGATTTGTGCCTCTCGTGTTATTCGCTATTTCATCAATCTATCGGGTTGTTTCATCGGTCTATCGGATGTCTTCATCGATGTATCGGGTGGTTTCATCGATTTATCGGGTGGTTTCATCGATCTATCGGATGGTTTCATCGGTCTATCGGGTGGCTTTATCAGTGTATCGGGTGGTTTCATCGATCTATCGGGTGGTTTCATCAATCTATTGGATAGTTTCATCTATCTATCGGGTAGTTTTATCGATCAATCGGGTGGTTTCATCGATCTATCGCGTGGCTTCATCGATCAAACGCGTGGCTTCATCGATCAGTCGGGTGGCTTCATCGATCTATCGGGTGGTTTCATCAATCTATTGGATGGTTTCATCTATCTATCGGGTGGTTGCATCGATCAAACGGGTTGTTTCATCGATCTATCGCATGGCTTCATCGATCAATCGGGTGGATTTATCGATCAATCGGGTGGCTTCATCGATCAATCGGGTGGTTTCATAAATCTGTCGGGTGGTTTCATCAATCTACCTGTGTGGTTTCCTCCATCTATCGGGTGGCTTCATCGATCAATCGGGTGGTTTCATCAATCTATCGGGTGGTTCCATGATCAATCGGGTGGTTTCATTGATCTATCCAGTGGCTTCGATTTATCTAGTGCTTTCATCGATCTATGTAATTTGGCATCCACTCTGATCCAACAATATTAAGAACCTATTTCTTGTTTAAATTACCATATTTATGACATCAATATTTTCGAATGTATTTTCACAAAATGCGGGTACTTGCAGGTTATTGGTGCCTTGGTTCAATGGTTAGGCGTCGACATATCGCTTTGGTATTGGTATTCATTTATGTACGGTGCCACTTCAAGGCCATTATCCACTGTACCATGTGTCCTTTAGGACCCAAAGAGTGTGAATTCAATAACTGGTTAAAGCGGCGGAGAACTTGGAGAGGGGAATTAACAGGAGATAACTGATAACTGATATCATGGCACGTGGAACTAGAACGGTCTACCCCAGCGAGGGAAATGAAGGGTTCAGTTCGATATTCCAACCATGTGAAGAAGCCCGGAGCGTACAACTGCTGAAACGTTGTAATAAATATGGCAACAAAGATGAGGACAATAGACCGAATAATGTAAATAGTGTACATAATACCTCATCTCAAAATATATAGGCAGATACTGAAGGGACGAAACTTTGTAATAAATATGGCGAGAAAGATGAGGACAATAGTCGGAATAATGTAAACAGTGTACATAATACCTCATCTAAAAAATATAGACAGATACTGAAGGGCCGAAACGTAATAAATATGGCGAGAAAGATGAGGACAATAGTCGGAATAATGTAAATAGTGTACATAATACCTCATCTCAGAAATATACGCAGAAACTTTATTCTTAAGTTAATTATTGGATAAGGTCCTTGTGAGTTTCAGGATAATAAAATAGTCATGAAAATTTCTGTTTTTCCATTTGAACTTTCTGATGAGTCTTAATTCTTAAGTTAATGATTGGATAAGTTAATGATTAATCATATAATTAGGAATGAGGGCTTGGGGAATTTAACACCCCCAGGGTTAATTGAATGCAAGCGGCGAGTAAACTACTTAACGAGTAAACGGATGGTAATAACTAAAATAAAGAGAAGTTGCAAAAGGACAATAGGTAATTTAAGAGACAAGAAATTGTTGAGGGCCATGATCTTCAACGTCCTGAAATTTCATGATATTTAAAAGGAGAACGTTTATGTGAGAAAAGGTGAGATTTTGTGTCACTGATTCATTTGAATTGTTATTTTAATATTGGTTGTAATAATCAAATTATTACAATTACAACTGAATGCAAAGTTGATTTTTTAAGTTCTCCAAAAACATTGTGAATCTGTTCTTCAATTGAAAGTCATTTGTTTCTTACGAAAGAATATCTTTGGATGAATGAGATTGTGTAATATTTTAATTCCTAAATATTTTCCTAGTAATCAGTTGTAAGTCTTAGCCAAGGTTAATTTATAATATCTGGCATGACAATAACAATAAATCTATGGAAAATAATGAAATCTGTCTCGATATTTTTATGCTTGATATTAGAAATGATATCACGTTGAAAATAATATTTACATCAGATGATAATGAATTTTGGTCGGGTTGTTCGGACAGATCTGTCACAACAGAGCGAAAAAGGGCAAAAAATATGAAACTCTTTTATTCCATTTTGTTGACGATTTAGATTGAAAAATTGGCATCAACCTATGGACGCCATGAATTTACAATTTCTTATCTAAAATTAACTAGGGATCGACTATATATATATATATATATATATATATATATATATATATATATATATATATATATACTGTCATCCACAGACAGACTGTTTCACTGGCGCACGATGCAGTGTTACATTAGAACATGCACATACCCACTACAAAACTGTACATCTTGTTTCAACGTCAAAAAAATTATTTTAACGTTTCATCACGATTACGGCCCTACTTTTGTATTGATCCCTTTTTTAAATTAATGTTTTGAACGCTGAAATCTTATATATATATATATATATATATATATATATATATATATATATATATATATATATATATATATATATATATATATTATAAATTAATTGATTTAAAACATGGTTTTTTCGCTACACAGTTCTAACCATGTTTCAAAAAATGGAAGCTAAAAAGCCACGAATTTAATTTTGCAATTAAATTAAAGACATTAGTTCCATTTCATCCTCAAGCGAATTTTGAGTAACTTTTAAAATTAAATCAATTAATTTATAATATTAATGCTCTAAAAATTTACATCGAGCACTATTTTGTAAAAATAAAATACCTATAAGAACACCGGATTATATATCTTACTGTTCTTTCTTTTATATATATATATATATATATATATATATATATATATATATATATATATATATGTGTGTGTGTGTGTGTGGAGAGCGAGAGAGAGAGAGAGAGCGAGATAGGTAAGTCTTACAGAATATATAATGTTTAAAAATGTACACAATATTGCAGATGGAGACGTTATGCCTATAGACAATGTGACATGAGAATATGTTCTTTGATAAACGGCTTGTGTAAACCAAAAGTTACTCATACTTTAGACAATTTGTACACAAGTTGTCATCGCACACAAGTAGTTCGAAATATAGACAAAACAAACAAAAAACATTTTGAAATAATTTTCGGTGGCCTTTAACTAAACCTGATCCGATCATCAAATGGCTACTCTGCTGATCTGATGAAAGTTTAGGGCGAGAAACTTAATAATGGAAATTTATTAAACCATTAAACCATTTATTAAACCATTAAACCATTTATTAAACTATAGACATAAGACATATATATAAAAGTGGACATTGAAGTCAGCACTTAGAGGCGACAGTCTGTTTCATGCTAGACGCAATCGTCAGGCCATGAATGTTGTTTTTTCCTCGGCTATTTATTTCTACGGGTTAGTGGTGCATTGTGGGTAGTCTATTTTGGCGGTCATTTTGCCGGAAGTCGTTTATTTGTTTATTTATTTACTTGGGTTCGATTTTTAAGTAATGTAGTATTTTTTTCGTTATATAACAGTTATAGCTATGTTTTCCGTCCGATTTTTGGTTTGATTTTTAGAGTCTAACTAATATTTTTGGTCAATTGACTTTTATATTTACACACGCTCTATCTCTGATATTGATCACTTTATCCCATAAATATAGCACACTTTAAAAGTATATTTCTTCATATATATATATATATATATATATATATATATATATATATATATATATATATAGAAAAGGGCCGTTAGGTTAATAATCCAAAGATCTTTAGTATTTTTGTTTTTATTTAAAAAAAAACAGTGCTCAATACAAAAGTAGAGCCTAATTTATAATTATAATAATTTAAAAAAAATATGATTCCTTCGCCACATCAGAGTTCTTATGTTTCAAAAACAGAAGCTAAAAACCAGCTCTATTTCATTCGCTTGAGGATGAAATAGAGCTGATTTTTTAGGTTATTTTTACATCGTAATAACCATGTTTAAAAAAAATGGAAGCTAAAAACTTGAAATTTAATTATATAATTAAATTAAAAGCATTCGTTCCATTTCATCTTCAAGCGAATTTTGGAATAACTTATTTTAAAAATTACTGAGTTTTAAATGCACATATAAATTCATAATTTCCTGTTTCCAAGGATACAGAGAAATCCAATCATTCAGACAGGGTTGGTAGCGTGTTCATTTTTATTAAAAGTTGTTGTATCAATTATGAGCTACGTTTGAAAAAGAGGTTAAGTTTAGCGAGGAGAGGGTTGCATTTTTCAACGAATTCTGACAACCGTTAAATGCATGTCGTCTGGGTTTTTTTTTTTTTTTATTAACGGCAAAATGTTTTTCGACATTTTTTTCTTACTTGTATAATTAAAGATTCTTTTTTGGGGTGTTTGGGTTTTATTTAACTACAATTTTAAAATATTTTAACTCTTAATTACTAATAGAGTTTTTTTTTTTTAAACAAGTAAATGTAATAGAATTACTTAAATTATTTAAAATTATTTTTTTCTTATCAAATATAAGTATGTATATTACCAGCTGACATTTTTTAATTTTCTTTTTAAATATTAAGGAAAATTTTTGAAAATGACGGCAAAAAATAGCTATTTCATTTCTCTGATTCAGCAATTTTTTATTTTTTATAAACTTAGCAACATATAGTTTTTCATGTATGCACAAAGGACATGGGTCATTTAATGACCTACACATTCTAGCTTTTCTTATTAATTTCCATTTTTACTGTAATGCTCTGTAAATTTACATTGATCACTGTTTTGTAAAAATAAAAATAAAAAATACCAATAAGAACACCGGATTATATATCTTACTGTTCTTTCTTTCTTTATATATATATATATATATATATATATATATATATATATATATATATATATATATATATATAGTACCCCCACGCCGACAGTACGACTTTAAGTTTCATGCACTATGCAATCATCACGTGCTAAAAAGAACTGATCAGAATCTGATTAATATTCCTGTGTCTCGCGGTGTTAGTTGGATAAATTGTTACTGTTGTTAAATATTTAATTACACTATAATCTAAATTTGAATTTAAATTTAGGTTCAAACTTACACTTAAAATTCAAAAATAAAAGTTGACATTCCGATTTCAATTTACAATATGACATCTAAGAACGCATTTCATAATAAGCATTTCAGGCATTCCCCAACGCTAATAACATTTTCAATAAAAACATCATTAAAGTTAGTTACAGTTGCGCTAAAAACATTGACCAATATATATATAAACTACGAGACCCCGAAATATTAACCAGATTGTCATCGGTTCTTTTAGTACCCGGTGATTGCATAAAGACATGAAACTCCGAGTCGTACTGTCGGCGTTTGGTATTATGCATATTTTTTATATGTACTTAATAGCTCTATTATTTTGCATTAAGCATTGTTTTATTTACACAAAAAGATATATATATATATATATATATATATATATATATATATATATATATATATATATATATATATAAAGCACAAACACTAATTCCATGGTTATAATTTAATTACATTGGAATCGTAATCACGATTCAATTCATCAGACCAACAAATTTAAAAAGAAATCGGAAAATATAATCCCGGGTATAAAAAACAAAATTTTAGTGACAATGTATATGTGGGAGTGGCAAACAAGTGTGAGAGGGAAATGTATGAAAGCTCTAGAGAGAGGGTGTAACGGAAGAAAGAAGAACAGGAAGAAAAAAGGTGAAGGTGGGGATTAAAATTTAACAGTGAAAAGTTTTTAAAGAGAGGAATTCACGGTTAAAATTTATTTACATACATACATACATATATATATATATATATATATATATATATATATATATATATATAGCTGGCCACCCGTATTCGAGGATACCTGTCTAATAGACCGGATAACCAATCCCTGTTGAAGAGGCTTGCTCAGGTGCATTTGTGTTTATTCAGCACACACAGAGCCCACCTGTGGTTTATAGTGCAACTATGATGAGCAGATCTTATTTACAGTTTCTGGTAGAGAGCGTGTTATCTAGCGTGATCAACAATTTGAACAAAGCCAGCGATGACTTATGACTTCGTGCTAGAACAGCTATCGACGGCCCCGATTTCACTCACAAGGCTTGGATCAACCGGTTTTATTGTTTTCCAGGCACTTTCCAAAGATGCCGCATGCTGGGGATCGACCGATAACAGTACGATACCTCTTCGTCACCGAGGCCCATTGGTAACAATTGCTATGACGCTTGCCTGATAACGTAACTGTCCGGGTTTCAATTCTCGGTAGTGGATGCTCACTGCTGATGAGTCCCAAATAGAGGAGGAAACGGCCGTCCAGTGCTTTCTGCATTCTGTCGAGGTTTCTTCTGGACTCGATGAATTATTTAATTATAATTATCTCAAGTCCTCCTAATTTCTATCACTTGTATATCCTTGCTTGAACCGTCTTCTAATGCTCTGGATTGAGCGGCTTGGGGATAGTACCTGTATCTCGTTGGGGCACAGTCCTATGGTAAAAGAGAAACTCGGATGAGTTCCACCACGAAATATGTGATCTACCAGCAATATATCGAGTCTGATTCACTACCTTTTCGTCACCGAGACCCATTGGAACAGTTGATATATATATATATATATATATATATGAACAAATATAGTTTTAGGTATGCTATATTTATGGAATAAAGTACTTAATATCATGTATATATAAAAGTGAACATTGAAGTCAACACTCAAGGGGGACGGACTGTTTCATTCTAAATGCAATCACCAGGCCATGAAACATAATGTCGCCTCTGGTTTTTTACTTCAGCGTCCAGTTTTATATTTGCATGCGCTCTATCCAATATATTGAATACTTTAATTCATAAATATAGCATACTTTAAAACTATATTTTATCATATATACTTATCTTAGCCGACGCGTTTCGTCCTCTCTGGTACTATCAAGGCAAATGCGTCGATTTCTTTTGTCTTTATTCATATTGTTCATTTCACAGATATACTATAGCTGAAATTTTTACGCACACACATACAAACACCCCCCATATATATATATATATATATATATATATATATATATATATATATTTTGTATTCTCTAATTTGGCAGTGTTGATAGGATCATATTTAAGCCGCGTATTTTTGGATAGTGTTTTAGATCATTGATTGAGAAACCGAATTGCTTTTGCAGTCTGTGAAATCTCACGATAAATTTGCAGAGATTGGCGTCTTTTTCATTGTTCAGGGAACAAAGTTCTAACCCATGACAAGTAATTAACCCTAAGATCTAATCTGTGGCGCGAAGTGGATTTTTGATTTGGTCATGATAGCGAGTTATCGCTTTCTGTAGATGTTAAAATAAAATGTTATAAGCAATGAATAAGGAATTAGCGATCAAACTGCCAGCCGAAGATGTTTGTGTTTACTTAGATTTAATGACTTTGGCAAAAGCAGGGCCCGATTTTTTCTTGCCGTTAGCCCAATATTAGAAATATTAATAATACTTGTTTATGATACGAGGTCTATTGGGACATGCTATAAAAAAAAACTCCAACACACATCAATTCGATATTTAATCTCCTTCGAATTAGTCCCCTCCTCAAGTCACACACTTTATCCAGTATCGTTTACATTGATGGAAGTATTCCTGGAAATTCTTTTTGGGGGACAGCGGGAAGCTGCCACGTTGCATTCTCTTTGATTTCATCGACGTCTTGAAATCTTGTTCCGTTCAATTTTTGAAAGGAAATGTCGAAAGGAGCGAAATCTGGAGAATATGGCGGTTGTTGAATCTGAGGAATGTTTTTATCTTGGCCAGAAGGTGCTGCACAAAATATTGTTACTAATTGAACCTGTGTGGTGCGGTAAGACAACCACACTCTACACACTTCCCTTCCAAACACTGCTATAAACAAAGGAAGTGAGCAAGTTTAAGGTCAATCTGTGGCATTAGCATCACTCAGCGTACCTTAGCTCTGTTACCTTAGCAACACGATACTTTTTGATCAGATTTCATATATCAGGATTAATAGAGTGAGACAGTAGTCATTCTCCTATAATTATCTTACAGGAGGAAGAGATAAGGCGACATTTAATTGGTTACTGCTGCTAAAGTTTAAAGAATGTGTTGAGGGGTCCACCCCTTTTTACACAAATGGACTCACCCAGTATATACATATATTACGGCTACGTGAAGACCCGAGAGAGCAAGACCGAAGAGTCGAGTCGAGTCCAGAGTGACAGAGTAAAAAGTTGTAGGTAACCGGAAGAGTGAGGGGTGAGGTAACAGCGTTGAAGGAGTCACAGTGAGCGAGCACGTAGACTCAGTAAGAAGTCATACAGCGATACTTCAATACCAAAGACTGTATATATATTTTGCTACTAACCCGTATTCCTGGAACTACTAACCTGCTTTACCAGTTTGTATTATTACGTTAATACATTATTTTCATATATTCATTCCTGGCGTTTGTTATTTATTGGTATCGGATTTCAACCCGGTATTTACAACAACTTGGCGACGAGGATATCGAACTCACACGGGAAGAACAAACAACAAAATCCTCCCTCATCGACAACAACTTGGCGACGAGGATATCGAACTCACACGGGACGAACAAAAAAGACAAAATTCTCCCTCGTCAACTTGGCGACGAGGACTTCGAACTCACACGGAAGAAAAAAATTCTCTCTCGTCAACCACAACAACTTTGGCGACGAGGAAATTCGAACTCACACAGGAAGAATACAAAGAAAAATTCTCTCTTGCCGACCATATCGACTTGATGTCGAGAAATTGGGACCTACACGGAAAGAAAAAAATTTCTCTCTTCTCACCACAACAGCTTGGGCGACAAGAATTTGCATTTCTCGGAGACTCAAAAGAGAAAATTGCCGTTTTGTCAGTATCCACAACAACTGGGTAACAAAGTGTTACGAGGATTAAAATACGGAAAATCGAGTTTTTTTGTAAGACTCTTATCATGGAGGATTTTAAAAGTATTTTAGTAGAACTTGTAAAATACCAAAATGAACAGCAATTACAATTCCAAGAAAGAATGGAAAAAATATTGCTACAAACGCAGAAGGAAAATCATGAAAGACAAATGCAAAATGAAGATTACAATTACAACTCCAGGAGCGAACTGTAAAAGTAGCGAGTAATACACAACAACAAAATATTGAAAAAGAGGCGACTTTTTCTCAAGATGCAGTATCGAACACGATAGAAACATTCAAATATTCCCTAGAAGAGGACTTTTTCGGGGACTTTTTCAGACGTCATGACGACATCTTCAACATCGATTGTCAAAACTGGACAGAAGCAAAGAAGCTACGTCTATTACTCAGGAAATTTGGAACGGAAGAATACACAAAATTCGTGGATTACATTTTGCCAAAGAAGACAAATGATTTAACGTTTGAGGAAGCAGTTACATGCCTGAAGGAGCTTTTTAGCCCGAAAACATCACTTTTTCACAAAAGGTGGAAATGTCTTAACCTTCTAAAAGATGAAAATGAGGACTATTCCACGTTCGCCGCAATCGTGAATAAACATTGCGACGATTTCAAGTTGACAGAATCGACTCTAGACAATTTTAAGTGTCTTATTTTTGTACAAGGGTTAGTCTCAGCAAAGGATAGCGAAATGCGCAAAAGAATGCTTTCAAAAATGCAAAATGAACCTGGATTAACACTACAAAAACTATCGGAAGACTGCCAAATATGTCTGAGCATAAAGAAAGACTCGAAGAACATTGTCAAAAGTTTACGTTTTTCACCCTCCCCGGAAAGAAAACAAAAATTCTATAATAATGAAAAAAGTACAACGTACAGGGCAAATAATGACAAAAATCAAAGTAAATATAAGCCCCCCCATCTGCATGTTATCGATGTACACCGGAATAAGGATTGTCGTTTTAAATATAAAAACTGACTTGCGTGTGGAAAAATGGGTCACAAGACATCTCAATGTAGGAACAGAAACTTTACTAGTAGGATAAGAGCTACTAGAATGCATGACGAAGACAATACTAACATAAGGAAATATGTGGAACTTGAAAAAGATAAAATTACAACTTGACACAGGTTCAGATCTGACGATAATTAACCTACAAACATGGAGAAAGCTTAATAGACCAACAATGTTACATACACAGAAAATTGCAAAGTCTGTTACAGGAAAGCGTATAAAATTCGAAGGAGAAGTAACCTTAAATGTAAAATTTCACGGGAAAACTAGAAAACTCAAAATATTCGCAATGAAGGATACAGAAAATCTGGTGTGCACAGACTGGATGCAAAAGTTCGACGTATGGGATTTACCTATCAGTTCTTTTTGTAAAAAGATAAAATGCGAATCATCAGAAGAGAAAAGATAAAGTGCTTCTTTATAGCAGTGTGGAATCATTCCATTTTCTCTGCCAGTTCACTTGTCATTTGACGAGAATTTTCGTGCAAAAGTTGGCTTAATTGCTCTTCATCAAACTCAACTGGACGGCCAGAATGAGGTGCGTCTTTGAGGTCAAAATTTCTATTTTTGAACATGGCATACCAATCACGAACGGTTCTTTCAGTTATGGCATCCTATCCATACACAGCATAAATATAGCGAGCAGCTTTTGCGACCTTAGAACCTTGATAAAATGCAAAAAGAAGGAGGTGTCGAAAATGCACATTTTTCTTAACTTGACATGCCATTTCAATGATCTGAAAACAAGCAGAAAAAATAACTCGAAAACCGTCCATAGATATACATATATATATATATACATATAGAAACATCGCATTAATAAACCAGCGATTTCATGCAACATTTATTATTGAGAGGAAAGTTTTGAGGATTTCTACAGTTACATAATTTTTTTTTCCTTATCTTCTTTTTATTTTAGGATCTAGATGTTTTTGATTTTGGTCTAAGTGTTTACTCAAGATATTAGCATGATGTTTATTGATTATCAATTCCTATGTAGCGATGAAACCATACAAACAATATTGTGGGAATGTATAGCAAACTATACTTAAACATAAAAACAATAAACAAATCTAAAAGTTCTTGAAGCTATATACGTAAAACTGTTGAAACCTAACCTAAACAAAATAAACTATGAAAACTCCACAAATATCCTTAAATGTCTATAATTTGTAACAGAAGCCATTGGTTTATACTAATGGCTTCCCATACTTAATACTTCTCGAATTCACTCTTGTGTGGTCATGTCTGACGTCACGAGCTGCGACGCGATTTTCGTTTTCACGTCTCGTATACACGAGTTGTTCGGAGACCCTGTGGCACGTAGTGCACCGGGTCTCTTTATTCGGCCCTTCAAAAAGTGTGGATGGTCCTGCACAAAACCTTCACCATTATAATCAAATACCATGTGCTGTTGTCGGGCTGTTGGTTTCCTAGGAACAGAGCTGCTTGACCCTCATACGTCGAATTCGACGGAGAGTCGATATATATATATATATATATATATATATATATATATATATATATATATGCGAAATGCAAGATTAACCTGGTTGTAAATTTACGATTAATTATTTAAATGCACTTTCTATATATTCTAAATATAAGACTAACAATAGGTAATTGATTGACAAAATGAGAAACTGACCTATGTAACGCGTTACGTCCTTCAAGGGGACTTCTTCAGAATAAATAATCTTTTTATTGAGCGACTCGTCACAGTCTGATTGTCCGATAAAAATATCAAATTTCTCATTTTGATATGATCAGCTGTCAGAATGGAAAAAAATAGATCCTTCTGCGCATTCTCACAAAGTAATATAAAAATGATTTTTTTTTTTAAAGTAAAAAGCATTTGAATGAAAAAATTTAACTGTTTAAAAAAATAAATATAAAGAAGATCGATAATTGTATTTAATCGATCAGAGATTTGGATGAGATGTCGAATTTTGAACAACTGTCGAAGTGTATAAGTTAAAGATTAAAACTGCAACATTTGGACGTTAAGAGATTATTGAAATTTGTCTGCTGATTGATCGATTGACTCTAGTAGGAGAAGATGTCAAATTTAAATTTTCGATTTTAATCCAGAGCTTTTTTTTACGGGTGGAGGTATCTGTCTCCAGAGCTAAGACTTTTTCCACTTCTCCAACGATTTTATTATTTTTATCATTTCATGGCTGCCATTTTTTTTTTATTCTATCGACAATGAAGGCAGTAAAGAATGGTTATGGTCGATGGCTAACAAAAGTATAGACTGACGGGAGTGCATTTTGATGGAAATAGCTGCATCGGTGAGGTTTCTATTTACAAGCATTCATTGATAAAAATCAGTATTTAAAGATGTCCCTGTTAAAAAAGCGGAAATCGTTGCACAAACAAAAAAATGATTAATAAAATGGCAGCCAATCGTAGTGTGATGATGAGTAAACGTATCTCGTAGGCCAATTCTAGAGTGTAGTGAGTTGGATCCATAATGTGGCTTCGTGCTAAACTAATATAATCTTAGTAAATCATTATTTAAAAATCTTGTAGTAAAGCAATGGTTAGTAAGTTTGTCTTGAAGATTATTATCATTGATGTATAGTTCCATAGGGAGAATATAGTATATACATTGTATATATCAAACTAAAGTTTGTTAACAGAATGACAAAATGAATAAAAAAAAATTATGTAACACATTTGGTCCTTCAAAACGATTTTCTTCAGAATAATGTTTTTATTGAGGGACTCGTATAAATATATGTGTAGGGAGGAGGAAAATATAAACGAAACTAGGTTATAATTAATGATAGCGTGAAAGGCCTAAGATACAATGATACTAAAATTTAAATTTTAAATTTCTGGCATTCATTCACCTTATAACTGATTTTACTTTTTTTTTTTGTTTTACCTCTGGTATTTTTAAATGCCACAACCCCCCCCGTTTTAATGGTACTGGTTTTTGTTAAAAAAGGTGAAATGCGAGATAAACTTGTGTGTAAATTTACGACTAATTATTTAAAGGCACTTTCTATATTCCATGTTACGATTGGCTGTTGGTCAACTTCCAATCAAATGCATGACAGAGTGGTAGGGTTTGCCTAATATAAGTCAGTGTCTGCAGGCTGTTAATTTAGATGGGGTAGGGGCGCATCAGAGACTGATCAGCTCTGATGGGGTCGATTTGGTGAGGGGAGTATGATGTTTGAAAGACCCAATTCAGAACATCACTGACGACGCCCTCTAGCGTTAAAGAGTGTATATTCAAAGTATATATTATATATATTAGATTAAAGACAGGTAATTATATGACAAAATGAAAAAAAAGCTTTACATCTATCGGACTGTTATCCTCACCGCCATTTTCACAACGCTCCGGCCTTTTTCAGGTGATTGGAATTTCGAACTGAAGCCTTTATTCCGTCCACTGTGGAAGATTCTTAGGTTCCACGTGCCATGCCTCTTCCGGATGTCTCACTTATTTCCCTTTACTTCAACTCTTCAAACTTTGGTTCACCACTGCTGTAGCCTAGTATTGAACTCACAACTCTTTTGGGTCTAGTCTCTGGATCTAACCAACGTCTTTATACACTGGGGCCATGTTTACTTGAGGAAATCTGCATATGGACTTTTGGGACTTATAAACCTAATATCTCAGCCTACATTTTTTTTTACCAGTGCTCATATTGCAATTTTTGTTATTATTGCATATTTATTTTTATCAGAGCTTTTATTGCAATTTTTTCTGTTATTATTGTTACTTTTTCGCCAGAGCTTATATTGCAATTTTTGTTGTTATTCATTGTTTTTCTCTAGCACTCCTTACTACTGGTTCCCTTACTGTATTCATTTCTATGCTTGGTCGACTCAGGAGATTTTTGCGGCTTAGCATATGTGCTGATTCCTTAAGTTTTCATATTTTCCAGTGATGCTCTCTGTCTATTATTTCAGCCTCATCCAACGGTGCGATAAATGTAAATAATGCAAGTAATCATAACACCTCATCTCAGAGATATAGACAGATATGATAAAGAAGTTATGCAAATCGTTACGTCATTGAAAGGGACTTCTTCAGGTTAAATAATGTTTTTATTGAGGGATTTATATAATAATATTGGATAAATTATCGTCTAAATTACGCAATAAAGAAAATAACATTGACATCTCATTTTAACAGATATATTTACACAAAAATATCTTGAAATACTAAAGAGTAGATTTATTCAATAAAATCGCTCTTGGCTTCAACAACGGCCACCAGACGACTTCAGAATCTGCTGCAACTCTTCTGGACGATCTTCTTGCTTAAGTTGGTCCGCCCTACAAATAATAATCAAGGGGGTTGCAATCTGGGGAGTTAGGCGGCTAGATGTAAGGGGTGATGTGGTCGCAGAAATTGTCTGACGGCTATGATTGGGTTCTCCTGCGTGTGTGACATAGTGCAGAGTCCTGTTACCAGACATAGGGTCTTCCAGCAGCCACCCTCTTGACCCAAGGCAGTACTACTTCCTCAAGGCACTTGATGTAGACCACTGTGTTGAATCTGAGGCCCCGTGGGAAGATGAATGGAGGCATAACGTCGTCATCATTAGTGATCACTCCAAACACCTTCGTAATCGCCAGTAGACTTATTCAAGTCTCAATCGTTTTCTTCTGTCTTCTTAATACCCGTTCTTTTATTGTTCTTTTTGCCTAATAACGTTTTTTTTTCTCATATTCTATCATCATCAGTAACCCCTTGCATCTTAGTGGCTTTATTGCCTTTCTTGAGGTGAAATGATAAAAAATATAGATAATTTGCTGATTACTCTCTGGACAATCTGCTTTTTCATTTAATTATAAGTAAAATGTTGTTAAACTCATTTTGAACCTTAAAAGGACTCAACAAAAATTTCTCCGTATAAAGCACCTCATTTGTGTGTGTTTGTAAAATGAAGAATTAAGAGTGGTAATTAGGCGAATAACTAAAAAGTATTTAATAATAAACAACATTGTTGTAGAAAATGAATATTTATTGCTCCTTAAAGAGAAAATTATGAAAAGTTAGGCTTAAAAATATTCAAAGCCATAAAAAAAAAAAATATTGATTTATTCCAGTTGTAATGTTGCCGATTTTGGTGATAAAGAAAGAAAAAGATAGAAAAAGAAAGAAAAAGAGAAAAGATAAGAATAAAGAGAGAAACGTAAAAAAGAAATGACGAAAAGAAAAGAATTGGAAAACAATTCTGAAGCAGCAAAAGAATAAATAAAGAAATGAAAAGAGATAAAGAAAGAGAGACGGTTTAGGAATGAGGAGAAAGGGAGAAACTTGAAGATGAAGGAAACTACTAAATGAGTTGAAGGAAGAAAAAAAAAAGAAAAATACAAGAAGAAAGGGAAGAAGGGGAAAAAAAATGGAACGAAGCAGATTTATGATTTGCAAATCAATACATAATAACATCATTTCTTTGGCAATGTTTCATCCTTCGTAACGTTTAATATTGTTTTTAGCAGTTTATTTTTCTAAAACATTTCTCGGCTGTACAATTTTCAGAAAAAAAACTTTCCCGTTTGTCACTCTGTGAAATTATGGGATTTTTTCAATTGGAAAAAAATGTCAACGACTTAAAAATCGACGTTATCTCACCGAAAAGTTGTTAGGAGCTTAAAGCTAAAGATTAAATTTATTGGCGTTTTTGCCGTTTTATTTTAGCCATTAAATATGAATAAAAAAATAACTTGTTTTATTCCTTACATGAAGGTGATGAAAAAGAATTTTTATTCCGTAAATAATCTTTGGCTTGTGTAGCTGTTTCACGAAACAAAATAGTATTTGAGACCACTTCTATAGCAAGTCTGACCCTCATTTGGTGCACTTCCTTAGATTTTCATATATATGCTATGCATAGCACCAAACTTGTTCAGAAATATCTAAATCGTCATATATATATATATATATATATATATATATATATATATATATATATATATATATATATATATATCATTTTTCTCAGATCAATGATTAAAAATGGCTTCGAGCAAATGAATGCTGTAGGTCTTAATGAGGATCATTCTTCTTCGAACCTCGTTGACTGGCACTACAAAATCCTAAAGACCTGTACCAAATAAACGAAACCTGAGG
The DNA here is from genome assembly GCA_903632075.3 of Acanthosepion pharaonis. Taxonomy (NCBI): domain Eukaryota; kingdom Metazoa; phylum Mollusca; class Cephalopoda; order Sepiida; family Sepiidae; genus Acanthosepion; species Acanthosepion pharaonis. The sequence continues at coordinate 437,682 of CAHIKZ030000453.1, forward strand.
ATTTTCAATACGAGTTACAGCTAAAATGGAAATCACATGAAACTTAAACAGAAAATAATAACATAATTAAGATGTTAACATTCCATAGTTCTTTGAACAAAATGTTAAGAAGGAATCCCCCATCAATACTGACAATAGCAGTGAGTGAACTACAGGAAAATATTCTCCTGAAAATTTATTTTAATATATAGAATGATTTTATAAATCTCAACCGAAAGTAACAATGGCTGTTCAGTCAATGAATGCCAAATGTTTCCACATAAGGAAACATTTAATATTACCCTTCTTGTTCCCATTGTGCTAGTCTAAGCCATACCTTACAATATCATCAGATCAGATGCTTTTGTTCTGTTACAAGATACAGATACCAACTTTATGTAGATGGGCCTTTCCTTGATCGCAATATATTTGCAACTTTCCTAATATTGCCAAACCATATTTACAGGTATGCCAAAAGTAAATAAATTATTTGCATCTCACTTTAAAAGGAAATATGCCTCTCTATATTTATACATATAAGCTGCTCGGTCAATGAATACTGAATGTTTCCTTATAAGGAAACAGCTAATATTACTATTATTATTAAAGATGAGAAGAACAGATACTACACTTTGATCTCAGCGTGATGTCCAGGGAGTCAAGAAAAGAGTAACTCTAAGTAGCATTGGCTACTAATATTAACATGACTATTCACATATATTATAAAGCCTACCGTTTTATAACTTACAAAAAATGGTAGAATGTGTAAAAATATGGCGAACAAGCTTCATTAGACCTTTCTTTATCATTTTATTTCATTCTTGTTGTTCCAATAATGAATAACTGACAAAGTATATACAAATTGACATCTGGAAAGCAAGGGTTGTGTGGCCACGAAATACTGACAGATTTTACCGGCTAAAAATATATTTAGATTGCCATAAAATTTGTTTAACTTAATCATTTTTATAACTATTAATCTATTTCGGGTGACTCATTTTAAGTTAAGAAACGTCAGGCCTGGTCAGGGAATACCAGGTGCTGTAAGCTTGGATGTGCGAGTGGTGTAATGGATAATGGAATTGTTAATTGGAGAGCCGAGTTCCACTTCCCATTGGGTACGTTATATTCACTTCTGTATAATTACCCTTGGGAAAGGTATAAATCCACCTCTTCTCGCTTAGCTATGGGTTAAATAGTAAGACTTGTATCACTAAACAACTATTACATCCATTCCACATCAAAAAGAGTCTAATAATCTAAAAATATTTTCTGGCTTTAAAATGACTCGCAAAAAGTTTGATACGCCGTAGAAAACGAATCAACCAAACCAACTCCCTTTTCTCTCCCCAAGCTATGGGTTAAATATTAAGACTTGTATCCCTAAACTATTATTATCTCCACACAAAAAGATTCTTATAATTTAAAAAATAGTTTCTGGCTTTAAAATGACCTGCAAAAATTTTGATAAGCTGTAGAAAACGAGTCAACCAAACCAACTCCCTCTTTTCTCACCAACTATGGGTTAATTAGTAAAAATTGTATATGTAAAACATTATTATCTTAAAAAATGTTCTCACAATTTAAAATAATTTCTGACTTTAAATAACCTGCAAAAATGTTGATAAGCCATCGAAAACGAATCAATCTATAAAAATAAGTGAGATCGATCCTCACTGGGGGATCTACACTTTTGCCTCTGTACCAGTTTAAACAATAATAATAGTAATAAATATGGTCATGCCACTTTGGAACTAGCCAGTCTCACAAACCATAAAGACAGTATGAGATTTGACTAAGTGTCGATCCCCCACTTATTTGTTGTCTTTTGCCAGTTTAAACGAAGCTTAGTAAATCTCAATATGGACGCTACGCCAAGGTGTATTGATTAGAAATTTAACCTCAAAAGCAATTATTCCTGTAGCTATTTCAGTTTTTGGTATTGTAGTATGGAAGTCTTTAATAAATGAATAAAAATAAACAGTATCATGAACAGGGGTTCATTCTTCTGTAGTTTCTTTGTATCTACAGTAAAGAATGACTGATTTTCTTGTAAGATCAATATAGTCTAACTAGACCAACACATAAGGACATTTAAGCAAAGATGTTTATTACTATTGCACATAATTATGAAACACCAAAATTAAAGCGTTTATTTCTCAGCTACACTTGGAAAATGATTTCACCAGCAATATTGCACAAACTCCCGTTTAAAATCGCTGTTTGAAAGGATCAAGAAAGATGTGATTAGGAAACCTCAGAAAGGATATTTTATGAGCGCATCCTAACATTAATAAAAAAAGCTCTAACCAACAATGGCAAAATGTGACAGATAATTTTACTGTTTGTGGTTGCGAATCCACAAATTCTTTAATTACAAGAGTTATTCGGACAGCTGAACTCATTTTTGTGCTGTTTATGTTGTTTACACCGCGTCGTAGCTTTCGTTGTTTCAAAAGAATCGTTTGGATTTCTTTGTATAAAAATTAAATGAATTGAGAACATTTCCGCTTAGAAATTAGGAAATAAATGTGTACTGAATGTGCTTCTGAAAATAAAATATCTTCTACGCGTCGAAAATCAATAATATGACAACGAGCAACTGGGGGTTGGCTTTAAAAACTCGAAATTGATTTGCAGTCAGTCGCCGGCCTTTTTTTTGTTTCAGTCGTTGAGGCAGCCATTTGAAAACAAAAATGGCTTCCCAAAATAAAAGGGGTTTGTTTTTTGTAGAGAGTTTATTCATTATTGACGACTAGCACTGTTTACTAATGACCCTGAATTGACGGTCTGGGTAGTGGGAAAGCAGAACATAAACGAAACCTTTGTAAAAAATGATTAATGGTTGCGTGAAATATTTGTATTATCTTGTTACTTCATTTTTCTATTTTGAGCTACCGGGAAAAGAAAGCCTCTGAAGAAGGATAGAGAATGGATCAAATGAAACGTCGTGTGAACAATCTAAATAGTTTAAAGAATGAGATCAGTTGTCTGAATAATTCTTGGAATGATAATAATCTATGAAAATGATAGACAGAAATCTGTTTATTGGTCCAATGTGCATTTAGAATCTAGAACGCATTTTAGGGCGATTTCTCAGCTTAACTTAGATGAAACACAAGGCCAAAAGTATGTGGCACCCTGTGAGGATCGAACGCATTACCCAGCAGTAACTGTTCTAGCGAGACAAGCTTGTTAACTATTACACGACGTCGGGGTGCTTTAGTAATTTTCTAAGCGTATTTTAGATGTGGCACAAAGTCGAAGGTAAGGGTAAGTAAGCATAGCTTAGATGTGGCACAAGGCTGAAAGTATGGAACACACAGTGAAGATCAAACTCACTATTCAGAATTGCCCAAGCCCTCTCGCTACTTCCTTTTTTTGAAGACACCCCAGGCGCCGGGTAATCAACCCAGCCCTCTCCCTAGGACAGGTACTGGTGGGGGAAGATCCTCTGCTGCTTGGGCTTAATATTTTTTTGAAACATCCGCAGCATGTGTTAAGTAGGTAAGCATAGCTTAGATGTGGCACAAGATCGAACTCACTATTCAGACGTAATTGATCTAGTAAAGAACGCATTTTATGATTGGACATCCCAACATAGCGAATTCAAACACTGGGTTGAAATGTTTCTGGTAAAGCTGCGGGAAAACCTTGAATCTTGCAAGGCAGTCTATCTTGGGCGTCGGGCTAGCACACGAGCCATGTCAAACTCCTTAACTGATGCAAGCAATGATGTGGTTCTCGACAAAAATCATAACCTCATATATTTTACGAAACAGGAAAGCGGTATGTGTTTGTTTTAATAACGAACATTAGCTCAGTATGTTGTTATTTAATGGATATCGTCTTGGAATGAGAAATCGAGGTACCGAGTTCGAATTCCACTTGGGTTGGTTACATTCACTTACGTGCAAATACCATTAAGAAAGGTATGAATCAATCTATTCTACCCAACCTATGGGTTAAATTTCAGGACCGACTGGGATCTATAGCCTTGGTTAGCCAGTCTACCACAGAAAGAAAGGACAACCTACTGCGGGAAATTCTTCTGCCTAGTCAGTCATCTAACCAAAGAGATAAGATCGCCCAAGCGTGTATTACGCATAACCCTTAACTGACTATCATCTGAAGATATCAAAATAATTTTTTATTTTTTTTATAATTTTTAATTTATTTATTTTTTGTGGGGTAGGGTTCTTTTATATTTCACTTTTATTTATCAAGGATACCATTCGATTCTCATCAAGTTAGCCTTGTGTCAAAGAAAGCTTGACATATCGTTAGAAAATTACTTTCGATGACTACTACAGTCATTAGATACTCTTTTAGTGTTGGCCTTGTGCATATTTTAAGGTATGTTGTGGTGTAATGTATATCGGCTCAGAATGAGAATTCGGAGAGCCGAGTTCGGATTCCAGTCAGGTCGGTTAGATTTAAATACGCGGAAAATAACCTTGGGAAAGGTAGGAATCGACCTCTTCTCCCGTTGGCTGGAGGTTGAATAGCAGGGCAGACTGTGTTCTGTAACCTTGGTTGGCAACCAGTCTACCACAGAAAAAATGGTAACCTACTTCGGGAAAATCTTCTGCCTAGTCAGTCATGGATTGAAAGAGATTATCGCCCAAGAATGTATCACGTATGGCACTTAACTGAATTACCCTTCAAATATTACAGTTTGGCTCTTCTCTTGATTAAAATGGAGAATTACTGTCCGCATGGATCAGATCTTTGGTCAAAAATGTGGAGCAAGACAGAAAATATTGGAGCAGAAAAAAACATTTATTGAACATTTGAGGATGCCGAAGAAAAACAAAATCTAATATCATAAATTTAGAAAGTATGTCTAAATTACCTAACACAAAAGACGGATAATTAACAAGGGAACCTTATGGTGACGTAATGGTCAGCAATATAAACTTGCAAGCCGTTAATAGTAACATTTTCGTCTTTACTGCTTTGTATCATACTAATATAAAATGTCGTACAAAATTGGTTGTTTCACAGGACGATCATTTACACATTAATGCCGACCCTTACTAAGTGCTCCACGGCTGAGTCCGTGTGTCAGATTAAGTTAATTAAGCACTTTAGAACTAATCTTAAAGTAATAGTTAAGAAACCAAGCTAGCAGACCATTAACTAATGTAGTTCGATCCATTTGTTTGGCCTTGTGTCAGACTAAACTAACCTTATTCAATAATGGTTATCCTTTTCTTATATTGAGTGAATATCTTTGAAAAGTTTCGATTAAGAAGAGACAAAAATTGATGTTTAGTAATTTGGCCATATTTTCGGAAGTGGAGTACGCCGAGAGTTTTTCAACACTTACTCGTATGTATGTATATATATATATATATATATATATATATATATATATATATATACAAATCAGAAGCTGTCGTTGGGAATGAGATTTCATAGTGATTCAAAACATCGAACAAACCAGGCCGAAAAGGGGGTGATTAGTTATGGTGAAGAAAGAGAGGGAATGAAAAGGAGGAAAGAAAAGGAAAGAGAGAAATGGAAGGTGTAGAAAAAAGAGAAGTAAAAGAACATGAAGAATAAAGATGGAGAAAATGGAGGTAAAATAGAAGAAGAAGAACAACAACAACAAGAAAAAAAAAAAAAAGAAGAAAAAGAAAAAGAAAAAGAAAAAGAAAAAGAAGGAATGTTTTCGGGAAAGAAAAATTCAATTTCGGACAAGAAGGAAGCAAAAAGGTTTTTAGGAGGATTATCAAAATCTGCACAATTTGTTCTGGGGATGAACAAGAAAAAAAACGTCTCTATACGCATGTGTGTATTTCTGATTGACAAACATTCGAATTTCTTGTTTTCTGTTTAGTTTCCTTGGAGGAGAATGAAAAGACAGATTTACATATTTACGCATCAATGCACGAGTATTGATTTACATTAGTGTGTCGCTGTGACATGCAAGACAAACTGATGTCGACCCTGAGTATTTGACACAATGAGAAATTCAGCAAAGAATTTAACAGACAATCGTTGTCCGTTGTATTAAACATGTTTAATCGAATCATTGATGCTTAAATATATATATATATATATATATATATATATATATATATATATATATATATATATCTATATATATATATATATATATGAAGTCAACATTCAGAGGCGATAGAATGTTTCCATGCTGGACGCAATTGTCAGGCCTGACGATTGCATCCAGCATGAAATAGTCTATAGCCTATGAATGTTGACTTCAATGTTAACTTTTATATTTACATACGCTCTATCCTTGATATTGAGAACTTAATCCCATAAATATACCATACCTTAAAATTATATATATATATATATAATATATATATATATATATATATATATATATATATATTGTCATCGACAGACAGGTGTTTCGCTATTTCACAGCTCGTCATTGTGGCTAGACATCAGATTTCCTCAAGCCAGCATCGAAACCCGTCTGATTTACTGTCAGTCGGAGAATCTACCCAATGCATTGGCGCACGGGAGGGGGATGGATATATATATATATATATATATATATATATATATATATATATATATATATATATATATATATATATTCCTCACTGGTAGCATAATTCTGTTTCATGTACAATACAATCGTTAGGTGCTGAGTGAAAACTAACTGATGTATAATATATATATATATATATATATATATATATATATATATATATATATATATATTTGAATAAAAACAGACCGCTTTAGGTTCCATGTAATAAATTATTTCACCACAGCCCTTTTAAAGGGCGGCGGTGAAATAATTTATTACATTATTTTTTGTTACATTATGATTTATTAAACATTTTTGACGGGCCGTATTAAGCATATGCTTAATACGGCCCGTCAAAAATGTGTAAATTTCTTTTCATTTTTCATTTCAACCTTTGGAAGTAAAGTCTGATGATCCAGAGCCCTTTAAAAAGGGCTGTGGTGAAATAATTTATTACATGGAACCTTAAAGTGGTCTGTTTTTATTCAAATATATTTGCTCTGAATTTACATTGAGCTCTCTGGATATCATCCTCCTTGGGTCCACCCATACAATCACCTAGTTTTGCATAAACTAAATATATATATACCATACTCTAATGTTAATGGTTAGGGGGGTGTTTAAACAAATAAAATAATTAAATAAAAATATATGATACACACACACAACAGTCTATATATATATATATATATATATATATATATATATATATACAGATAATTTTGTACTTTTAACTACAAAAATACACATCTAATAAACAATTTAAATATTTTACGTACGTATGTATATATATATATATATATATATATATATATATATATATATATATATATATATATATATATATGTACGTAAATGAAAATTTAAAAAACTGATTTGAAAATGACGAAACGGTTAGCCGGAAGTGCTCAGGACAATGAAAACTATGGACAATTCCTTTTATCATTTCGCCTTCAAAAAACGAAATATTGTAAGGACACTAGATCATTAAAGAATATTCCTTGTCTGTCATACTGAATGAAATACACACACACACAAAAGACACGCACGCACATACATACACACACATATATATACGCATTATCTCTTCCTCTCTTCATATATATATATATATATATATATATATCAGTTATATGCCATGCGTGATACACGCATAGGCGATCATGTATCTTTCGATACATGACTGACGAGGCAGATTTTTCCCCCGCAGTATATTGATATTACTTTCTGCGGTAGACCAGTTGCCATCCAACGCTATAGAACCCAGTCTGTCCTGCTATTTACCCATAACTGAGTGTGTAGAAGAAGAGAATTCATGCCTTTCCCGTAGGTATTAGACACGTAAGTGAATGTAACAGATTCGACTGTATATATCAAATCGTCTGAAGATTGCGTGAAACTCGGGTTACAATTAGAGCCATCCGTTCGTAGGATATAACGTTGGTAAGCGTTTTTGTTTGGTCTAGGCAATCTGGGCTTCGAGCACTTTGCTGACAACGTAAATTTGCCTTTAGGCCTTTATTTCTCATTCTTTTTTCAGTATTGTCAGTTTTTTTCGAGACTTTATCTGGAAAGAATTTTTAGGTTTTGGCAACTTGTCTGTTGGTTCTAACAACGTTTTTGTTTTTCTTTTATATATATATATATATATATATATATATGTGTGTGTGTGTGTGTGTGTGTATGTGTATATATATATGCATGTATATATATATATATATATATATATATATATGTGTGTGTATATATTTATATATATATTTTTAATATATATATATTTTCTTTATATATATATTTTATCTTTATATATATATATATATATATATATATATATATATATATATATATATATATATATATATATATATATATATATATATATATATATATATATATATACAATATAGATTTGTGTATATGGAATAAATTCCAATAACCAACAAATACTATTCTTAAAAGAGTGCTCAATACAGAGTAGAGCAAATATAATTATTTATTCGAAAATTATAACATAAATATGTTATAAAATCACTACAAAAAGTAGCCATTTTGTTTCAATACTTCTGGTGTCTTATCAAGTGATGATGTTGAATGTAGAATAAGCTGGAATGACCAATCAACATATATATACGAGAATTCAAAAACTTGACAACGAACTAAGGCTATAATATTTATTTAATGCTTTAATGTTGGGGATAGACTTAAACAGAATTTATTCGAATAATAAATATTAAATTATACGATAAAATTTGAAATTAAAAATTTAAAATTACCCATTTTAAAATATAAATTTAATCTATATTAGGTTTAAAATTACAAAATTACTGAGGAAAAAAGAAAAAACCACATATGTTATTCTATTTATTTTGTTTTTATTGAAATTAAGTTGGAATAAACGTTAAGATCAAATGTTTCTCTGAACTTCATGACAACATAGATACATTTGAAGCATAAACAGAGGCAGGGGAGGATGACATCTTGCAAACGACAATACATACACAATCAGATTATAATACATAAACACGCAGACGTATTTAGATATATACACACAAAAAAGCGACGAGACAGGAAATATTTCCACGACTCTTAAACACACACACACACACACACACACACACACACACACACACACAACATACATACACAATGAAAGGTACGCAGAAGTGACCATACACACAGACACCGATAAACACACGCATACATTGACAAAGACAAGCCGATACACCAACCAAGAAATATTCAAGTTTATGTGCACATATCTATCTGTATGTATGTATGTATATGTGTGTGTTTTTTAGTATATATATTTAATATATATATTTTTCTTTCTATATATATTTTCTTTTAATATATATATATATATATATATATATATATATATATATATATATATATATATATATATATATATATATATATAATATATATATATATATATATTTAATATATATATTTTTCTTTCTATATATATTTTTTCTTTATATATATATATATATATATATATATATATATATATATTAAAGAAAATATATAGAAAAAAAAATATATATATTAAATATATATACTCAAACACATAGTAAAATATTCAATGCAAATTTATATTCATTTCTCTTTTCTTCATATATATATATATATATATATATATATATATATATATATTCATTTCTCTTCATATATATATATATATATATATATATATATATATATATATATAAGAGAAAGAGAAAAAATAAATTTGCATTGAATATTTAACATTTTTGGCAAATTGTAGACCGACTGGCTCGATCATTCGGAAGTTTGACCGAGGAGGTGTCATCCTCAAAGTTGAGATATCAAGTCTGTAACCTCTTAAGCCAATCCCGTTCTGAAACAAACTTTAGAAACAGACGTTCAATCAACCGTTGCCCATACTGACAGCTCGTGCTGTGCAATCTTAATGGTATTTTAGGCGCCTGGAATTCGGAAGAAATCTTGACATGTTCGCGGGTCTCGGATGCAGCGTTGAGAGTGACAAGACAATCGCAAGTGAAAATGCCGTTGATGTTTCTACGTTGAGTGCATTCATTTCAGATAGTAAAAACTTGTCAAACGAATGTTAAATCAGGGAATAAAGTCACCAATATAGTTCCAAATTTTGTCACGACTTGAGGCTACATTAAGGTGTGGATTCTGATTTTTTTTTCGCTTTTGCCATCGCCAGTCCTCCTGTTATTTGGAGCAGAAAAAAAAATTGAACATTTGAGGATGCCGAAGAAAAACAAAATCTAATATCATAAATTTAGAACGTATCTCTAAATTACCTAACACAAAAGACGGATAATTATTAACAAGTGAACCTTATCGTGACGTAGTGGTCAGCAATATAAACTTGCAAGCTGTTAATAGTAACATTTTCGTCTCTAATTGCTTTGTATCCTTTTCATATATTGAGTGAATATCTTTGAAAAGTCTTCGACTAAGAAGAGACAAAATAATTGATGTTTAGTAATTTGGCCATATTTTCAGAAGTGGAGTACGCAGAGAGTTTTTCAACACTTATTAGTATATATATATATATATATATATATATATATATATATATATATATATATATATATATATATATGCTTATAAAGCACGTAAATTTCAGAAATAAGTTATTCCAAAAAAAATTCGCTTGAAGATGGAACAGAGCTTACTTTAATTCAATTTAATTCAAATAATTATATTGAAGTTTTCGGCTCTTGTTTTGAAACATGAGAACTCTTATGTAGCGTGTTGGAATCATATTTTTAAATAAATAATTTATATTTACACACGCTCTATCTCTGATATTGAGCACTTCATCCCATAAATATAGCACATCTCCACAGCTGAGTCCGTGTGTCAGATTAAATTAATTAAGCACTTTAGAACTAATCTACTAAAGTAATATTTAAGAAACCAAGCTAGCAGACCATTAACTAATGTAGTTAGTTCGATCCATTTGAAGGTCTTGTGTCAGACTAAACTAACCTTATTCAATAATTTGCTTACATTGATTGTATATCTCTGAGGAGGTGCTGAAAAGTTTTCGACTAAGAAGAGAGAAAAAAATGATGTTTAGTAAATTGGCCATATTTTCGGAAGTGGTGTACGCCGAGAGTTTTTTGTTTTTAACTCGTATATATTCGTATACGTACAACAGAAAGACTGTTTATGTATTTCTGAGTAGGTAATTTGGATTCTGAGTTTAAAGAATGAGATCTAGGTGACAAACTCTATAAACTGTATTATGTCGGAAGGAATGTCTTGTCTTATTTTTTAGGTAGACCCTTAGAATTTCCTTTTTCAATATTTACGGTAAAGATAAGCACTAATTTTCACATTTTCTTTCTTTGAAGATTATTTAATATCAGTGACAATAAATTTTTTATTGATTTATACCGTTTTAAAATGTTTAGATCAGACCCATACCCGACATCGAATGCTATATGAATTCAAAAATTGCACTTCAGCGACTGAACTGTCAAGAAATATTCGTTCTCTCTATGAAATTGGAACTTTAAGTGTTCAAACACGCCAACAATTGTTTCGACTTGAAACATTCCTTTCTAAAAGATACTCCTCAATATTGGAAGACCAAGTTTTGACCGTACTTGGTATGACGATAAATTACATCCGCTTCCTGGATAAGACGATAAATTACATCCGACAGCAAGGCCTTTGATCAGGAGGTTTTCAGGAGCATGGAACATCCTTTTGATTGCTGGTGTTCCCAGGTTCACCCTGACCCAGAGTGGTAGCACCTGTCAGGGTCCAAGCTATGGGCAAACAGTTAACCCCCAAAATGGGTCAAAACATATGGAAGGATAAACTTTTTCTGTAAAAAATTATTACCAGCAATGAATTTTGAAGAAAAAATGATTACCAGCAATACATTTTTGGAAAAAAAATATTACCAGCAATAATAAACTTTATTTACATTATTCGAACTATTGTCCTATCTTTGTCGCCATATTTATCAAAACGTTTCTGCCGTTGTACGCTCCGGCCTTCTTCAGGTGGTTTGGATGTTGAACTGAACCCTTTATTTCGCTCACTGAGGTATACTGTTCTAGTTCCATGTGCCATGTTTTGATGGATGTCAGTTATCAGTTATCTCCTGTTAATTTTCCCTCTGAAAGTTCTCCACTGCCTTAACCGGGTATTGAACTCACACTCCTTGGGTCCTGTCACTGGATCTGACCAATGTCTTTATCTACTGTGCCATGTGTTCTTGTCGGCATTAAATAACTCATTGAGGTTGATATGCTGTAAAACAAACCAAACAAAGCCAATCTAAGTTCTCTTAAGATTGGACGTCCACAAACCATATTTAAGGAAACTCTTAAGTCGACAGCACAAAAATGGGCAAAACTTCGATTATGAAACAACTTGCTGAACTCGGAAAAGTGTTTGTTCCTCATTGAAAAGTAGACTTGAAGCGCTCATTTCCTGGTTAGAATAAAGTCATCAGTGGATTCTCTATAATTATATGTAACAGAAACTACAATGATAACACCCCCCCACCGAAAAAGGAGTATCCATCCCCCAAACCAGGACAACACCGGAAAAGTGGGATAGGAAGAGTGTCGGCTATCAGGAGGTGCTAAACAAAAACGAAACAATTAATGCGGAAAAGTATTGCCGTCGATTGGAAGAATTGCATAAAATGTGTAGAAAAGCGCCTTTTAATAACTAATCGTAAAGACATGTTGCTCTTACGTGATAAGGCAAAAGCTTTTTACCCGCGTCACTAGACCATATATTAGACCACATACAAAAGGTTTGCCTCATCTTCCTTTACTATTCTCGCCTTACTTTATCTGACGATCATCTTTTCATGTCATTGCTAAATTTTTATAGGAAAAAATAGTTATTCATTTTGAAATAGATATCAAGTGTTTCTTTGAATTGAAACCTGAAGGAATTTAAGCTCGAGGAATCAACAATTTGCCATATGGATGGGATTATGTTATCGATAATTAAAAAACAAACTGATATCGTTTTGTAGTCTAATAAAATCGCCAATTCTTGCTAAAATGTTCTCAAATTTTAACAAAATGTATAAAAACTAATTTGACTGTGTAAACATATCTCAGTGAGAATCTCATCTTCTTTGACTATTCTCATCTCATTTCATCTTTTTATGTCATTGAAACATTTTTAGAAGGAAAATAGTTAATTAATTGTGAAGAGGTTAAAATAGATATCGAGTCTTTGAAGTGAAACCTGAAGTAATTAAAGATCGAGGAATCAACAATTTGCCACATAGATGGGAATATGTTATCGTTAATGAAACAAAAAAAAAAAAAACAACAAGCAAAAAAAAACTGACGTCGTTTTGTAGTCTAATAAAATCGCCAATTCTTGCTCAAAAAGGTTGACTGCGCGGACTTATCTCAATGAGAATCTACCAGGAAGATAGTTCGGGCGTATCAGTGATGATGACAATGTGCTGTTAAAATGACAATCATGTTCATCTGACTTGACACCTTGTGGTTTTTTTCTATCGAGATATGTGAAAGGACCGGTCTATAGTCACTACTTCTTATAAACCTAAAAGAAGTTAAGCAGAGAATCACTGAGGCGCTGGAGAATGTTACGCAAGACGTGCTACAACGTGTTTGGCAGGAGCTGGACTACAGACTTGACCTGTGTCATGTCACATATAATGCACATATTGAACATTTGTAAACATTTGTGAAATCCGTTATAAAATCTACATTGAATATCGTCGAATTTTGATAAATAAATCTTTTATTATTCAATATGACGCCTATTTAATTGCGTTTGCCTGTGACATGTATTTATTCATTAACATTTTAAATGATGCCAATTATTTTTGGATACCTTGCATTATCTTGATTTAATTTATCAATTAAAGACCAAAGAAACATTTGTTTCTTTTACAGCTTCAAATGAGACAGGAATTTCCAAAATAACAATTTCACGATGTCTCGTCCTGGGTATGACGATAAACTACATCCGCGTCCTGGGTAAGACGATAAACTACGTCCAACAGCAAGACCTCTGACCAGGAAGGTTTGAGGAGTGTGGAACCACTTCTTAATTGCTGGTGTTCCCAGGTTTAACTTGACCCGGGGTAGTAGCACCTGTTAGGGTCCCAGCTATGGGCAAATAGTTAACACAGACTACATCCGCGTCCTGTGTATGACGATAAATTACATCCGCGTCCAGGGTAAGACGATAAACTACGTCCAACATCAAGGCCTCTGATAATACGTTTTTGAAAAAATAATGTTGCCAGCTATACGTTTTTGAAAAAATAATATTACCTGCTATACGTTTTTTTGAAAGAATAGTGTTGCCGGCTATACGTTTTTGAAAAATAGTATTACCTGCTATACGTTTTTGAAAGAACAATGTTGCCAGCTATACGTTTTTGAAAAAAAAAAATATTACCAGCTATACATTTTTTTTTTAAAAAGAATAATGTTACCAGCGATATGTTTTTGAGGAAAAAAAATATTATAGAAATAGATTTTTGACAAAACAAAAATATTACCAGGAAAAAAATTGTTGGCATTAAATGACCCATTGAGATTAAAATATGACGTAAAACAAATCAAAACAAACGAAACCAATCCATGAAGTCGTTTGGATTAAATGAGCGATCATACCATATATGGACATCTTTAGAAGTAAAACATTCACGAAAAATACGGTAAAGTAAAGCGTTAATAAATATATTTTATCTACATTTATATAATTAAAATCAATCTCTCTGCTGATTTAGCTTTAACAGGTCAATGGAGGTGGATAGTTTCCAACATTCTGTACCTCTAAACCCAAAGCTGGTATCATTTCATCAGCACTGATTGAACCCTGACCACTCTCCCGTCACAATAAAAAGTTTCACTCTCAACGATAGGGGTCGGTAACCTTTTGATAACTCTGTGTCAACAATGGATTTTAAAATCATTCAGTGTGCTAACAGAATGCATATTTCTTTATACAAGTCAAGATCAATATACCTATTCTACACTATACTTTATATAATTAATATATAGTATATATACTTTAGTATATAATAAAATTGAAACAGCTAAACATGTTCTTTGCATTGTAGTAATTATTCGTTCGGACTTCATGATGTCATTTGCGGCTGCGTGCCATTGGAAATTGCTTGGCATGCAACGTGTTGCACGCGTGTCGTAGGTTGTCGACCCCATGCTCTTGGATACTCGATGATTTTAACCCTTATTGGGATCCAAGATGTTAAGTGGAACTCATACTACTAAATGTACTGGGAAAATGATTTCTTTCTTGTGCAGCGCCCAAATCTACCTGACTCCTTACAGTAATATGATTGACTGGTGTCAGCCATAAATACAGACTGATGTGGAGGTACATTGACGACCGCCTATAGACGACGCCTATTGGCTACGCCTATTGTCTACACCTATTGCCTACCACTACGACGAGGACCAGTCCATTACGGTTACCTACTAGATTGTTCTACTCGGTTACTTCGAACAAATATATCACAAGAGTACGTTTGAATGGAGTGTTGCTGTCAGACCTGGGATGAAGATGCTCAATCCACAATTTTCAGTTTTGATCGAGTTTCGGCAGCTTTACGGCTGATGAATATACAGCAAATTTACAGCCTCTTCCTCCACAGATGCAAATTTACAAGCCTATAGCGACTCTGTCGCTATATGCATGACAAATGTTCAGCTGAACTTCATTTTTTTTGCTTTAACGCTTCAGACCTTCACTTTTAGGACTTGACATGCTGCGTCCACGAAGTTGAATTACTTCTATTCCCCCCGTATTTCAATAAGGAAGAAGATACACTCAGATTTTTCCTGAGAACTGCTATTTTGTGTATATATTTCCTGAATGCTACATCTTAACCTCCTCCAATTAATGCTCAATCGCTGCTATCCTTCTTATCCTTCTTATCCTCATTCAGTAACTCTACGTTGAGTAGCTCTTGAGCCTTGTACTGAATGAATTTTGAAATGCATCTTTTTAAAAATGCTTTTTCCAGTATAATGATATGAATGGGACACCTCGAGGCGGTGTAATAGTTGCAATTACGTCTGAGTAGTGACTTCGATTCTCACTGGGCACCCCCTACTTTCGGCCTTGTGCCACATCTAAACTGGCCTTGGAAGATCACTATAATGATATGAATGGTATGTTTGTTCTTGTTCATAACGATTTCTTTGTTAAAATAAACGGGCATATAGTCCTAGCATGATTCCATCTTTTAACTGAAAAGTAAGCACGCAACAGACATATTAATTAAAGCAATATTTAATTGCTGGATCTACGATTGAAAAGTAAGTAATGTAGTGTGTCAGTGACGAGACATTCTTATAATGTTATCTGGCAATAGAATATTCCAAGAATAGGAATCTGAAGTAAACATTTGCAGTTTTAGAAAGAATTTCAGTTTGTTTTCTGTACCAATAAATACCAATCTAGCACAATCATCGCAATCAGAAATGATAGGAACTTAAAATGCGTTAAACTTTGTGTAGGATAAAGAGAACAGTCTGATGGTTAGAAGGTTTTAAATTACTCTCCACATGTTGAACTGGATGAACTTGATATATTTTTTTGTCTTCTTAGGACGTGAATATGACTTCATAGGAATCTTCCAGCTAAAGGCTATTCCGTGGCAATGTCTACATTCACCTGCTCCGCTATTTAGCCCTTAGCTGGAGAGAGAAGATAATTTCGTGTCTTTTATAAACGAACTAGTGCGAAAGTGAATGCAACAGACTTAACCAGATCTTGAACTCAGTTCGCCAATTTTACTTTTGGCGCCAATAATCTTTACACTACCGGAAAATTCAGATTTGATATGATTCAAAGCACTAGATAGGAATTCTTGATTGAAAACGAGATTAAAATTTATTTTCTTTCGCAGTTAATCTAATTCTTGCAAATTTTAAGAATTTCTGTAAATCGCTTATCTGTTCAGGTAATTAAAATCTTTCTTCTTTTCAGTCAATTATTGCTTTTATCATTTCTTTCCTTTCTCTTTAGTTGTTCTTATCGGTTTATCTCTTTTTTCCCTTAATTTTAATCACCCAGCCTCACAAAAATATTCCATCCTTAATATATATATATATATATATATATATATATATGTAAAGGAGTAATGTTCTTGCATCTAAGCCCTATCCTCAAAAGATCTTATTTCCTTTTGATAATCTTTTCCCATCAACTTTCCTGGAAGAATCTGATTATCCCGTGTTATCGTTATCATTTCCTTCAATAAATCCGCACGATGATTTCATCACATTTTTTTTAATCGGTATCACCCTATGCAAGGCAATAAAGCCACTAAGACACAAGGGGTTACAGGGTGTGGAAGAACTGGAAACAGAAATATTAATAATTAGCAGGAAAAGGAAAAATAAATCAGGACAGTAGCTAGCGATTGACATTGCAGATTAAAGTTGGCTCAAAAGCATGGAGCCAGAAAGGGGATTCACAAGCGAGAAGTGCGAGAAAAGAAACTGTTAGCATAGAACTTACGGCTCAACTGTAAATTGTTCAGATCTCGGCGCCAGTCTAGTATTGTGCTAAAATTCAAAATCTCTAGATACCATAGTGAAAAAATCCTCTGAAAAATTACGATGAAAGTCTTTATGGAAAAGATGCAGTGAGGCAACCTTACAGCAGTGGGAAAGTGACTGAAGCCGAGCTGCCAGAACAGGACCAATAATATTGCCAATTCTTCTTTGGATTTTATCAAATAGCTCAAGGTATGTAGCAACGGCACCGGATTATATGCGGCAGCAATATTCTAAGCGTGGACAAATGGTAGACTTATAGATATGCAAGATAAATTATGGAGAGAAAACTTGTCTCGCACCAAACAATGAACTGACTTTCTTAGAATCTGTCCTAGCAATGGATTCAATATAGTCTTTCGACTTCATGTTAGCTGAGAATGTTAGCCCGAGAAATCGCAATGAGACATTTTCCTTGAGGTTAGCATCAACCATGATGGGGAAGGGCAGAAAGTGGTCTCTCAGATGGAAAAATGAATTGAAGCAACGGAGATGCAGGTTTATCAAGAAATGATTAGAATACCGTATACAAGATTTTGGGGTCCTTCGCAGTTGCACTTCGTTAAATTCGGTTACAGGAAAGAATTAAGGGAAACTTTTCAATCACACAGCATCGTTTAATAAAAGAAAATAGATTATTTAAAAAATAGGTCTTCGAAATTTATTTTTTGTGAATTTGTGGTATTCTTAAATATTTTACTTTATTTACACACGTTTCAAGCATCTGACACCAGGGTTTCTCCCTGTGCAGTATTTTTACTTCATTCCACAGGACTTGATAACTACGTCTTTTCTCTCAAGACATGATCAGCCATTTCAGATTTCATTGTTTCACTCCTAATTACATGTTTTAGATGTTAAGCTAACCTCACTTTTATGGGTCGGCTAGTTTATATTCGTTGCCACAACTGCAAGTTCTTTGTCGTATTCTTCGTAGACTCAAGTTGCTTCTGATTATTGTTCTGTGGACCACAGATCTTTTGAGTCTTTTCAGATAATCCCTTGAAGCATAGAAGACAGACCTTAACAATTTTCTTGTCACCCACCTTCACTCTTCTGTTTCTGTCTGCTATGCTTGCAGAATAATTAGTATGCTTAAGGGTATGTTAATTTCCCGTTGGTCGACACATGATTTTGCATAGTATTGTAGGTATCGGATGATGTCTTCCTTTACACTGTATGAAAAACGAGAAAGAGACATTTAGGTACTGTCCGGTGAAGGTTAGCTTGTAATAAAAGTCTGAATTGTAATAACTCTTCATCCCTGATGTTCAGACAGAAAAAAGTTCATTTTTCAAATAATAATTATATTAGGTTAGAAGCATTATTTACATTATTCATACTATTGTCCTCATCTTTGTCGCCATATTTATTACAACGTTTCGGCCCTTCAGTATCTGTCTATATTTCTGAGACGAGGTATTATGTACACTATTTACATTATTCGGACTATTGTCCTCATCTTTGTCGCCATATTTATTACAACGTTTCGGCCCTTCAGTATCTGTCTATATTTCTGAGATGAGGTATTATGTACACTATTTACATTATTCGGGCTATTGTCCTCATCTTTGTCGCCATATTTATTACAACGTTTCGGCCCTTCAATATCTGTCTATATTTCTGAGACGAGGTATTATGTACACTATTTACATTATTCGGACTATTGTCCTCATCTTTGTCGCCATATTTATTACAACGTTTCGGCCCTTCAGTATCTGTCTATATTTCTGAGATGAGGTATTATGTACACTATTTATTCGGGCATTATCTTTTCGCCATATTTATTGTCCTCATCTTTGTACACTATTTCATTATTCGGGCTATTGTCCTCATCTTTGTCGCCATATTTATTACAACGTTTCGGCCCTTCAATATCTGTCTATATTTCTGAGACGAGGTATTATGTACACTATTTACATTATTCGGGCTATTGTCCTCATCTTTGTCGCCATATTTATTACAACGTTTCGGCCCTTCAGTATCTGCCTATTTTGAGACGAGGTATTATGTACACTATTTACATTATTCGACTATTGTCCTCATCTTTGTCGCCATATTTATTACAACGTTTCGGCCCTTCAGTATCTGTCTATATTTCTGAGATGAGGTATTATGTACACTATTTACATTATTCGGACTATTGTCCTCATCTTTGTCGCCATATTTATTACAACGTTTCCGCCCTTCAGTATCTGTCTATATTTCTGAGATGAGGTATTATGTACACTATTTACATTATTCGGACTATTGTCCTCATCTTTGTCGCCATATTTATTACAACGTTTCGGCTCTTCAGTATCTGTCTATATTTCTGAGATGAGGTATTATGTACACTATTTACATTATTCGGACTATTGTCCTCATCTTTGTCGCCATATTTATTACAACGTTTCGACCCTTCAGTATCTGTCTATATTTCTGAGATTTAATCATTTTTAATACACTATTTACATTGTTCGGACTATCATCCTCCTCTTTGTTGTCATATTTATCACAACGTTTCAGCCGTTGTACGCTCCGGCCTTCTTCAGGTGGCTGGAGTAGACTGTTCCAGTTCCACGTCATATGTCTAATAGATGTTAGTTATCTGCTTTCTCCTGTTAATTCCCTCTGAAAGTTCTCCACCACCTTAGCCAGGTATTGAACCCACACTCTTTGGATCCTGAATCTAACTAACGCCTTCATCCACCGTGACATGTGTATGAGAGTGTAATTAACAAGAGATAACTGATAACTGACATCCATTAGACATGGCACGTGGAACTAGAACAGTCTAACCCAAACCACCTGAAGAAGACCGAACGTACAATAGCCGATACGTTGTGATAAATATGGTTACAAAAATGAGGATTATAGTCCGATCAATGTAAATAGTGTACATAATACCTCATCTCAGAAATATAGTCGGATACATTTTTAAATGTACAATAGTATTTAAATTAAGATTATATGTAAAATCTTGATATTTCTTACCTAGTAAGTTTTAGTCATATACAGATTTAATATGTTCTTTATTATGGGGCATCGTATCTTTTATATTTTATAAATAGAGAAAATTAAAATGTTTTTTAATTAAATAATGCTTTAGTTTTATTCATTTTTTTATTTTACAGTTCAGAGCAGATGTCCTGTAACTGAGGATCCTTTTTCACCAAGAAATTGATTATTTAAAATTCTCCTAGGACTTGTTCATATAACCAATATAAACATTATAATTTCTCGGCATTTCATAAATTTAAGTAAGTGTGATGTAACAAATATGATTAAAAGACAATATTTTTACAAAGATTTTCTAAAAATAGAAAGCTTTCCAAAACAATGTAATGAATTTGTGAATAATTCCTGAAAGTTTTACTCAAATCCGACAGTTTTTCAAGAATTCCCAAATCACTGCGTTTTCAGCGAAAAAAGATGCTCAAATTTCACATATTACTTGATGCTTATGAAACATATGCTACCATTTAATCAATGTGTAACCAATGATTTACTGCTCAGTTCTTCTATATTAGTGAAAGATTTATTATATTATAGGAATGTTATTCGGAATCACTTTCCTGTCTTATCACGTGGCCAAAGTAGATGAGAGTTTCCAAATGTCAAATAATAGTATTTGATTAGAAAATCGGCATAAGAAATCTCAGCTTTTAATTGAGCATGAACATCACTTCAAACGCCCGTGGAAAGCATGCAAATCAGTCTCAAACGCCTAGCAGATTATCCGCTAATCTGTGCTTAATAGTGGACGAAAGAAGATTATCTATATCAATCTTAGAAGGGAGGTGTACCTTTCCAATTTTGAAAATCAAATTCTGATTTTTTCGAAAAGCGACATGACGCCTCAGGATAAGATAATGGTTAGCGAGCTAATCTTGGTGACCATTAGCAAAAGGTTCGATTCTCAGTCGAGCAACGCCCCTCTACTTTAAAGTTTATTTAGCATTTTGAAATATTTAAACGGGCCGGATTCATCTATGTCCCAGGCGAGGACATATTTCACGAACGAGAAATGGCATGTCTTGGGTTTTCTGCGAGCCAGAGTTTTTTTCTATATCTGGGAAAGTGTTATGATGACCTACCTACAGTAGAATGAACTCCCCCTCCTCCATAAATACTAACCTGCGAGACGTCCTGTGTGGGCAGCCGAGACGCAGTGTAACCTGACCGTTCGGACGGACACTTCTATTTGCTGACTAATAACGTTCTTAATTTGTATATATGTTCTGTTATTTCAATACACATGTTCAACCTACCTTCGTCTTCCGTGTCTTTCTTTCTGGTCCCTATACAGGTCACATCTAAAAGATATATTCCCATAGATAAACGGCGCCATATATTCATAAGCTGTATCATTTGCTGGAGGGGCAGATTTAGCCTCAGCCATGGCACCATGTCACAGGCAGAAAAAGCAAACTCTCATTTTGCACGCTGTAAAACGACTGAATGACTGGACACTCTAATCGGCCGTCACTTGACCCATGTGACTATCTCAGCTAAAGGGAGATAATCACTTTTGTATCTCGGCAATAGTAACAATTCTGTCGTAGCAAAAAATCCTATTGTAAATGTGGTATTAATCATAAAACGCATTTACAATAACCGAATCTTGATTCTAATGAATGAAACAATTTTCGAATTGTGTGCTTCCTATTATTTCGTTTTTCATTTTAACGTCTTTCACTTCCTCATTTTTAATTCAACTGCATATTTCTTCCATTTGCACAGCCTTGATTTCTTCCCATGAAGTCTTATGTTGGCGCAAGGCAAGGACGAATATATCCGTTTACATGCTAACATTATTGTTCATTATTATACTTGTGATATCGTAACACCTTAATACATGCATGGAACAGAATAGCCGAGAGAAACGAATGACAAGCATCCATTATTCTCAAGGAGAATGTCATACTATTGTGTCATATCTACAGACGATAGTGGTTATGTCCCCACTCACATAAATACAGTCTTAAATACTATATGTTGGTCTGCATTTGGAGATTCGGCTTCAGCTGTGCTTGTCAAACTCTCTACCTCCGGTCAGAGAGAATCCCCAGACGAGCCTGTGTCGAAGGGTAGAGTCTCGTCTCGGGAAACAGATACCCGTCTCCGTTTTATACGGGGTTTACGGGGAATTTTTGTCCTAGCTTACGGTCTCACATTAAATTCGGCCTTGTGCCACATCTGATCGCGTAGGGCGGTTGGTAGATATCCTGCTGTTGGACTTTCTTTGTGGAATTCACTTAACTCACTTCTAGCAGTTGACTACTTCTTCTACGCGCCCCTGGAATGTGTTGCTCGTGTCCCAAGTACTATTGTTCATTACCAACCTTCGTCTGATTATTCTATTCAGTAAACTTTCCTATGCTACAAGATATACAAGGAGTTATATACAAATATATAAATACTGATTTATCACTGACTTATCCAGCGCACAGTGATTGTAACATGAATAAAACAAGCAAAGTCGAAAGGCAAAAAGCAGTGATGACATTCAGGTTCTGTTATATGCGTATATATATATATCCAGCTATGTTCACAGATTGGTCACATTGACTGTAGTCGAATTCAATAAAGAGTAAGGACAAATGCTTTTCAAGTCACTGATAAGGAAATAGAAAATAATACGATTTCTCACATAACCGGCAAAGTTTCCTTCGGTTTTCTCGAGGTGAACTGCTATCTTACTAACTTTCGGACACAGAAAAAGCACCCTCATATTCACTGCCGACTCCTCACTGCTCGCTGGTCTCTTCTTCAGTGACTTCTCCTGACTGACTACTCATTATATGGACACCGGCTAAAGTCCCATCACCCCTATCCGTCCACTCGTGTTCGGGAAAAGGAGACCAGCCAAAAGTTGGATGGATGATCAGTTTTTCAAAAGACTCTATGTTCATGTTTATCTAAAATCACTAAGAACATTTTATGCTTATCTTTTGAAAGGTGAGCTAGAGACAAGAATCCTGGAAACTCTAGTCATTAAATTGATTTAAAAGATTGACTGGAGAGGAGATTCCTAAGAAACAGTGATAATTAAATTGACTTAAAAGATGGACTGGAGACGAGATTCCTAAGAAATGTGATAATTAAATTGACATAAAAGATGGACTGGAGACGAGATTCCTAAGAAATGTGATAATTAAATTGACTTAAAAGATTGACTGGAGACGAGATTCCTAAGAAATGTGATAATTAAATTGACTTAAAAGATGGACTGGAGACGAGATTCCTAAGAAACTATGATAATTAAATTGACTTAAAAGGGAAAAGAATCTATTTATTTATCTCCTAAGGATACGTGAGAAATCGTATTGTTACACATTATTCTGCTTTGTTTTTCCGTTCCGTTTTTTTCTTGTGCTTATTTGTCAAGTCCGATTTTTTCTCCTACACGAGAACGGATTTTCAAACCTTGGTTTGGCAGAACCAAATTCAATACCGAATCCTATGCAATTGAGTTCCCCGTAAGAAAATAAACTCTCTTTAAGCAAACACAAAGACACATGCGCAGAGCTATCCTCCGGTTCTTTTATTGGCGACATATACGTGCATCCAGTCATGGACAGCCATATTTACTTAATTAAATAAATCAATTTGATATTCAGCATATGCATGTGTATATAAGTCGTTTGTATAAGAAAAGAATCAATAAGATTACTCATGTGTCGTTGATTTCATTTTTTTCTTAAGCTCACAATTCGGTCAAGAAATGTATTGGGTCAGCACAAAAGTTTTAGGTGTCTTTAGAAGACATTATTTAGATATTTGTACATGAATCTATACACCTCATAGATGCTATTTCGTTCTACAACCTTTTGCCTTCATTCATGATTCCACCCTCCTAGAACTTGGTATCCTTGTGGGTGATGAACTGATCTAAGTGCTTTTACAAGATTGCAGAGAATTTAATTTGTTCTTATTTTGTAAGGATCGAAATAAGTGGTAAACTTGAAGGAGAAAGGACTGCGGCTAGAGTAGAATATAATATACAAGCTGTACCAATTTCTGCCGGGTCTGCAGAGAGATCGGAGGCTTGGCACTGTCCTGATAGAAGACTCATCCGATTGATCAATTCTTGATACTTTTAATCGATTCCTGTTTCTGATATGTTAAATTTGGGAATTTGAACTGGGCACGTGGCTAAGTGGTTAGAACGTTGGCATTCTGACCATGAGATCCGGGTTCGAATCTCACCATGGTCGATTTGTCAGTAAGGACATTTCCTGATATTATCAGACTGGGGGGGGGGTCTGTCCCAGCGTGCGGAACGTTTGGAAAGTGCCTGAAAACTATAACACGGGTTGACCCAAGCCTTGTGAGTGAAAGTGTGTAGACGGAGGTGCCCTCGATAGCTGTGCTAGCACGAATTCACAAGTCATCGAGGTCGAGGGTTTGAGTGTGATGGCCTTGTTCAAATTGTTGTTCACGCTAGATAACACTCAGCATAGTTGGAGTATAAACCACCGGTGGGCTACGTTGGTATTGAATATGCACAAATGCGCCTGAGCAAGCGTCTGCAATAGGGACTGGCTAGCCGCCCTGGTAGACGGCTATCCTCGAATACGAGTGTCCAGCTATACATACTCATTTGAATTCAACGTCTGAATTTACAGAAGAATCTCGTAAAACACTCTTCTCACAAATATACGGAGCTTCACCATCTTTGAGATGTCAGAGTAAAGCAAGGAGGGAAATGTAATTATCTGCAAAGTTTGGGGTATAAGGCGTTATGGAAAATGTGACACGAGAACCTTGAATAATAACTTGGAATAATGAAAGATGGCGTGTTAATTTAAACGGTTCCAAAACTAAACTTCTCGCTATTAATCATCTAAGAGTCCCACTTCTACCTCCTTACAACATGACTGATGACTCATTGCGTCTTTTTGGGAGAATATTCTCAGGTGACTTGAAATGGAATACTATATTGAATCCATTTCTAAGTAAGACAATTTTTCTCTCAAAATCTATCCTAAATATCTATAAATCTAACATTCATCTATACTTATAGTATTGCTGTTACATATGGTCAAGTGCCACTGCTATTTACCTTTAGCTGTTTGATAAAATCCAAAGAAGAATCATCAATATTATCGGTCCTGATCTGGCAGCTCGGTATTAGTCACTTTTCCCACCTCCGTAAGATTGTCTCTCTGTGTCTTTTCTATGATTAATTTCATCGTAATTGTTTCGATTAGCTCTTCATTATGATACCAAAAGTTTTTGTTTTTTTATTTTAAGCGCAGTACTAGACTGGTGTAGAGTTCTCATCAACTTACAGATGAGCTGGCTAGATGGAGCCGTAGGATTCTATGATAACAGTTTCTTTTCTCGCACTTCTCGCTTGTGGAAATTCCTTCCGGCTGCATGTTTTTAAAAAATTTAAATGCAATGTCAATCGCTTTCTACTGTTCTGATGACTCTTTTTGTTTCTGCTCAAGAGTAATGTTTCTGTTCCTAAGTCTTCCACACTCAGTAACGCATTTACTGTCTTGCATGGTGTGATTCCGATTTTTTAAAAAGTCCAAAACTTAAGCAAAATATAAAAAAAATTGGAAGCATTTCGGTGGAAATGAAGATAAACCTACTCAACTGTTATTTAATATTAATCTTCCCATATGGTAGGGAATTGATGGACAATTTCCTCACAGATGAAGAATCAGAGATGTGGTCTAAAGATGAATGCTAAGAATACAATGGGCGAGACACGAGACCAATAAGCAAAATGGTAACAAAAGGGAAAGAGTTGACATTTCTGGGACATATCAAGAGGAAAGGCGGCTTGGGGAATTTTTACCCCTTACAGGACATATTAAAGGCAAAAGGGGTACAGGGAAAAGTAAATGAATGTCAGAACAGATAGTGAGGGATAGTAAGGGAATAAACACTTCTAAGAGCTACAAAGGTAGGAAGTTGTGAAGAGCCATAATCACTTGCTTCCTTAAGTGACACTGCACATAAGAGAAGAAATATATGAATTAAAATGGAAAGAAAATGTGTAACACTAAGTATATAGGAAAAAGTACATGCAAGACTTAAAAATCGTCATTCCAGATGTGATTTTTTTTACTTAGGCTCAATCACAGATCTTTATTATTAATTGCTACATATTTGTATTTACTCACACCCCAAACGAGGTAAGGTTGTGACACAAAGTCGGTTTAATATTACATATCTAATGTTTACTGAAACCTTTATGAAAAACGTCTTGATTCAAATCTTTTGGGTATTAATTTAATTCAAAATAACGTGACTTATGCACAATTATATGCTTCCAAAAGCTCGAAAAGTATTTAAAAGCTACTCATAGCATATGAATGACTGGACACCTTGACGTGGTGTAATGGTTAGCTTGTCTCGTTAGAACAATTAC
Source organism: Acanthosepion pharaonis (assembly GCA_903632075.3). Lineage (NCBI taxonomy): Eukaryota > Metazoa > Mollusca > Cephalopoda > Sepiida > Sepiidae > Acanthosepion > Acanthosepion pharaonis. The sequence continues at coordinate 464,608 of CAHIKZ030000453.1, forward strand.
GCCTGAGTAGTGAATTCAGTCCTCACTGTATGTCCCATACTTTCGGCCGCGTGCGACATCTACGCTTAGAAAATCACCATAGCATATAAAATGGATATAAAATTTTATTGATGTATCGCTAGGGAAATCACCTGCTTAGCGAGACCAAACGACACATTTTGTTCGCTAGAAAAACTTGTTCACTTTGAAAAAAAAAAAAAAAATCCCCAAACTTAATTTCTTTTGCGTAATCAGAAAAATTGTTTGTCGGAAATAAATCTGTCGTTTCAGGCTCGTTATTTCTCGGTGGAATAATTTGCTGCGAGAGTAGCCGCCGTAACCGGAAATACCGACCGGAAGTAGCATTATGTTTTCTAAGCGACGAAAAAGCAGCTTGATGTTTTTGCAAGCGACGAAAAGCTTGCTGATTAGCATCAGTCAACCAATATGCATCGAAGGAATTAAACCAACCAATGGAAAAACGATACCGACTCTTAGAAATAATGTCAGAATATTAATAAGTAGATTTTGTCTCAACTGACGGAGCATGTTTCTCCAGCTTGCATCATGAATTTATTTGATTTGAAATTGTTAGAAATCATTTTTTTTGGTTAAGAGTTCTTTGATTTAAGATTCTATATGCTTTTGAAGAATGGCTTGTTTCAGGATTCTGTGTTCATGGAAGAGGAGTGAAAACGACGTCGCTACAGATATTTAATAAATTTTATCGTAATACAAGACCAAACTAGAAAACATGACGATAGGAATATTGGGATGCGGAAGTGTTTCAAGTATCTTTTTTGAAAAAGGTCACAAATCGAAATCTCGGCTTTTAAATGTTTCATTGTAGGAAATTCACAATTATGAAGAACTGCGTAGCCTTATAAAAGGGTAAGTAGATAAGAAGATTGCCTTACGACAGACGGAAGGCAGATTGTCTTGAAAATCAGCAACTGAATCTCGGTTTCTACCAGAGCTGTCAACTGACCACCGGCATTTACAAATGAAGAATTAGTTCATTGGTCACTACGAGGTGAAGTAATGAGTAACGAACTGGTCTTGTTGATTGTCTATATTTTTGAGATGAGGTATTATGCACACTATCTTTGTCGCCATATTTCTTACAACGTTACAGTCCTTCAGTATCTGTCTATATTTCTGAGATGAGGTATGTAAATTATTTACATTATTCGGATTATTGTCGTCATCTTTGTCGCCATATTTATTACAACGTTTCGGCCTATCAGTATCTGTCTATATTTCTGAGATGAGGTATTATGTACATTATTTACATTATTCGGACTATTGTCCTCATCTTTGTCACCATATGTATTACAACGTTTCGGCCTTTCAGTATCTGTCTATATTTCTGAGATGAGGTATTATGTACATTATTTACATTATTCGGACTATTGTTCTCATTTTTGTCGACAGATTTATTACAACATTTCAGCCCTTCAGTATCTGTTTCTATTTCTGAGATGAGGTATTATGTACACAATTTACATTATTCGGACTATTGTCCTCATTTTTGTCGCCATATTTATTACAACGTTTCGGCCGTTGTACGCTTCGGCCTTCTTCAGGTGACATGTTTAATGGATGTCAGTTATCAGTTATCTCCCGTTAATTCCTCTCTCCAAGTTCAAATTTTTCTTGCAATATGTACAATATGGGGAGCGTCAGAGAAAAGCGATAATAACAACAGAAATTGCAATGAACTCTGGTAATAACATGCAATGACAACAGCAAAAATTGCAATATGAGTATTGGTAAAAACTGATTACTGAAGACATTAGGTTTATAATACCTAGAAATTCATTCACAGATGTCTTTTATTTCTGAGATGAGGTATTATGTACACTATTTACATTATTCGGACTATTGTCCTCATCTTTAACGCCATATTTATTACAACGTTTCGACAAGGACACATTGCACAGTGGATAAAGGCATTAGTTAGATCCAGTGACAGGACCCAAAGAGTGCGAGTTCAATACCCAGTTAAGGCAGTGGCGACCTTGGAGAGCGGAATTAATAGGAGATAACTGGCATCCATTAAACATGGTACGTGGTACTAGAACAGTCTACCGAAATAAACGGTTCCGCTCGAAGCGTACAATGGCCGAAACGTTGTAATAAATATGGCGACAAAGATGAGGACAATAGTCCAAATAATGTATATAGTGTAGTCTCGTTGACCATTACTAATTAGTACTAATTTCAATAGTAAGCGTCAGTTCTATAAGAAGTAAATAGTGTTTTTAGTTATTAAGTTCAAATTATTGATGGCTGTTTGATCTTGATGTTCATATGTTGGTTAACTTCAATTACATATAGTAGCTCATTATTGCCTGTTATGACTGCCATAATCCCTGATTTCAGGCCTTACATATTCCGGCAAGATTCGGCTCCATCCCACAAGGCTCTACGAAAGCAAAAATGAATGGCTGACCATTTGTACGACCACATCACACCCAACATTTGGCCTCCTAACTCTCCAGATCACAATCCACGAGACTATTATGTGAGGAGCGTTGTTGAGAAGGAGGTTAATAAACAACTTCATAACGTCAAAGACTCTCTTAAAGCTGCAATAGTTCGAATAATGTCTGATATAAATAAGGATCAATTAATCGGAGCTTGCAGCCGATTTCAACCTCGTGTAGAGGCAGTTATTGATGCTAGTGGTGGTTTTATTGAATAAATTTAAATAATACTTAGCTAAATTTCATGTTCAATTGTTCGTAATCAAATATAATTATATGCAACAAGTTCAGCAAGTTTTTACTAATCCATAAAATATGTCCTCAAATACCAGCCGCACCCTGTAGTCACTTATTATTAGTGGTTATGTCTGCCATAATCCCTGATCACAGACCATCTCTTTTCCCCGATTTTTGATGAATAGTATAAGGAATGACAGTCGAAACTTGTTTTTAAATGTATTTGGTCAAGATTTGTATAACAGTGTTTAATCATAAAATATTGTCTTTATATCAGGAAATATTTGTTTCGTGAGAGCAGAAACTAATTAAAATAAAGCGGCGATTGGTGGAGTAAAGGCAAAGTCAGTGGGTATGTTGCTTTCAGTGCCTACAAAGAATTGGATGATTGAAAGACGTTCAAGGAGAAACAGTTATAGTACCGCATTAAAGATTTTCTCACCAGTCACAACAGACGAAAAACATCGATCTTTGACGTTGTGATTGGTCGATATACAGGGTGTGATGCATAAATTGTCGCCATTTTATATTTTTAAATTCGCGCATGCGCGTTTTTTTTTGATTTTGTAGACTGCTCAGTATAGTAGGGTCAGTTGGGCACCGTCTGAGAAAAAAGAGCACCATGATGCAATTCACTCCGCCAGAAATTTGGAAACGGCATACTGTACTGCTTGGCATTCACATCAGAAGAATCATTACGAACATTTCAGAGTGTTTAGTTGTCAATCTAATGAAAGTACAGAGGATTCGAAAGAGTTGGATGAGTCTAATGGCGATTACGAGGGTAGGGCAACTCGAAAAACTTATTCTGATCATTCTGTTAAGAAAAGAAGTCCCAAATTTGTTGATGAGGGCCTCAGACTCAACACGAAGATCTATATCAAGTCCCTTGTGCTGTCCTGTGTCAAGAGGTTGGCTGCTGGAAGAATCAATGTCTGGTAACAGGACTCTGCATCATGCCAGACAAGCAGGAGAACCAAGTCATTGTTACCAGACAATTTCCCCGACCACATTACCCCTTACATCTAGCTGCCTGACTCTCAAGACTGAAAACCCCTTGATTATTATTTGTGAGGCGCAGTTGAGTGAGAGACCAACAAAACTCCTTGTAACACCAAAGATGAACTGAAAGTAAAGATTATAGCAGCATTCGCCATTTTAAACAAGGAGGCGATCCAGAAGAGTTACAGAAAATTTCGAAGTCGTCAGCAGGCCGGAGCTGAAGCCAATGGCGATTTTATTGAATAAATTTACTCTTTAATATTTCAAGATATGTTTGTGCAATTTTGGTAAATCTATGTTGAAATGAGATGCCAGTGTTATTTTCCCTTTTGCATAACTTAGACGACAATTTATCCATCGCACCCCGTAGATGTGTTATTTTCACTTCTGCTTAACTTAGACGACAATTTATCCATCGCACCCTGTAGATGATGGTTATCTTGAATCAGAACATTTAAAAAATCACTACACTAATTGAAGAAAAGTATGAAATTAATTTTGAAAAGATCTGCAGGAGATTTTGAGGGTCTAAAAGGACTTAATAATAGAAAAATTCATGAGGTTAAGCAATCATACCTGCTGTCATGTTTAACATCTTTGATTTTGAAAGAGTATATAGGTTTAGGGTAGGTTTGCAGGTTGTTGGGCGATTGAAAGGGCACGTATGTTTAGGTTTGCATGATGAACACCACAGCATCAAAGCGGAGTGGTCATAAGCTACTTATTTGGAGTAGAGAACCCTTATATGTCCACTGACAGGATTTTGCATTAGTCTCTGGGTATAAGTGGTGAACCCATGTCTCATCCCGTGTAATTTGTTTGGAGACAACTTTCTTGTGGATTTTCTGACAAATGGCCCAAATTTAATGGGAGAAAATAACTCTGAATGCCTTCTAGAAAGGTCTGACCAAAATGAGGACACCAGTGCCCTGCCACTTTCCAAATATACTAGTGTTTAAGGATTATCTTTTAGCTGAATTAACGTTAATCTTATCTCTGACTGCGAATTATCGGAAGCTTCTTAGTAGATCTCGCTGAGAGATTGTTGAATGTTGTCGCCATCAGTGGTGACTGGGGGCAGTATAGGAATAGGGTGCAGTGAAATGCCAATAGCAGCATTTAATAACCTTACGTAATGGAACGTCTAGTCCATACAGTCTCAACAGCTTCTTCAAAACTTTCGAAAACAGGAACTGATTTCACCTGATTCACATATTACTGTACCTTCACACGTGAAAAACAAACATTAATTAGTAGAGGTCTGTTGTAATGTTATGTTGGTAACATATTTTTAATATATAAAGAAATTATTTATTAATTTCGCGACTCTGTCAAATTAATGTTAGCCGATTCAAGGATATGTAGTTTTGGATCTTTCACCCAACGTCCGACGTCCTCGTGAAGTTTCTCCCCTATCTATATTATTAGATATTATCTATATCTGTCTAGATTTCTGAGATGAGGTATTGTAATAATTTACATTTTTCCTCAAGGACACATGACCCAGTGGATAAAAGCGTTGGTTGGATCCAGTGATTTGACCCAAGGAGTTGTGTGTTCAATACCTTGCTACTGTAGGGGTGAACAAAATCTTGGAGAGTTGGGTTAAAGGGACATAACTGAGACATCTGGAAGAAGCATGGCACGTATAACTAGAACAATCTGCCCCGATGGAAGAAATAAAAGGTTCAGTTCTAAATTCCAATCATCAGATGAATGCGGGAACATACAACGGCCGAAACGTCGTGAGCATGACAATGAAGAGGACAAGAATTCGAACAATGTAAATAGCATACAACGGCCGAAACGTGGTGAACATGGAAATAAAGATTGAGACAACAGCCCGGAACAATGTAAGTAATGTAAATTCTTGTTATCCAGTTGGATTTACTTGTTGTTTATATTGGTGAATTCAGACATGAACATTGAGGCATGATTCTGCTTTGAATGTACTTCTAAGTCTTTCAGCATTCTGATGTGACACCGAGTACAAAAACTACCTTGGTATGTCTTTGTGCAAACATAGAAAAATTTGGGGTCCCCACAGATCTGTTCTTATATTAAGGTTCCCGATAAATATTAAATTCGATTATAGATATATATATATATATTTCTATATGTGCAGTTTTATCACCCTGAACTTTTTTCTAGGAGACAAGCATAGTTATTTAATGAGTAGTTTTTATACATACCTTCACTTTTTAAAATCATTACACCCTAAGCAAGACAGAAATATAACTAGTAAGCAGTGGGATTACAGGTAGTGAAAATGAGAGAAAAGACTGAATATAGGGAGGATTGAGGAAAAGACAAAAGATGAACGGGATTCAAGAAGGTAGAAGATGACGATTGACATTGCATTTACATTTTTGAAGATTGTAGTTATCAGGAAAACAAGTAAACGGAAGCGAATTCCACAGGTGGAAAGTACGAGAAAAGAAACTGTTGGAGTAGAAGAGGTGGTTGCATTTAACTATTTCAACAACGGGTGGGACCTAGATGCCAATCTACGTGCAACGTTTAAATTCATGTTGGCGGGGAACCAGGGAAAAAACCTCGTCAGAGTTGTTGCCATGAAAATATTTGTAGGAAAAACAGAGAGAAGTCACGTCATGTCTGTGAGAAAGTGACTGAAGTCAGGATCGATTTCATTACAGATACTTTTTTGGATTTTGTCAAGAATCTCAAGATATACAGCAGGAACACCAGACGTGGTATGACAACAGTATTCAATGCACGGACGAATGATATATTTGTAAATGTGCAAGATGAACTTTGACGAGAAAAAAATTCTGGAACGACACAGTGTTGCTTAAATTCTGCTGAATTCATGTTCTCGAGGAAGGTATGAAATTGAAATTGCAGTATCTTCAGCCTGAGCCATTATAAAATATATCAATGAACGAAATAACTCGTCAGGCGAACGAAATAACTCGTCAGATGAACGAAATAAGTCGTCAGTTGAACGACATAACTCATCAGGTGAACGAAATAACACGTCAGGTGGACGAAATAACTCGTCAGTTGAACGAAATAAGTCGTCAGGTGAACAACATAACTCGTCAGGTGAACGAAATAACTCCTCAGGTGAACGAAATAACTCGTCAGGCGAACGAAATAACACGTCAGGTGAACGACATAACACGTCAAGTTAACAAAATAACTTAGGTGAACGAAATAACTCGTCAGTCGAATGAAATCACTCGTTTTCAGCTCGGAGGAAATTAACGCGAAATAACTTTTTATCCGTTTCAGAATGGTTAAAATATTGCGCAGATTGAATATTGCTTTTTATTTTTGCTGTCGCTTTAGAGTTTAAAGTGAGTCTTTTTTTTTCTAAATATTCACATAGATTCTAATCAATTAATGGCGGATGGAAACCCTAACAAGTGTGTAATTTGTCATCAGGACACTGACATGGCTACAAATAATTATTATAGCCCGAATCATGTTTATCTAAAAGTAAAAAAAAAATTTTCTCAGTCAAGGCATTTTGATTAAGCTCAAAATCGATTGCAACATTGATATGATAAACCTCTTGAAAGATCTTTGTCGTCTTCTCAACGCCGATTCTATGAAAACGCTATCATGACAAGATACATAGTTTTAACACCACAGCATTCTTTTCTTTTAATAAGGTCCATATACCGGTAATAGCTTTTATCGTTTCATGTACAAAACGTAATTCTTTCTTAAATCGATTAATTGGAAAAAATAGAGAAAAGAAGCTTTTTAATGATTCGTTGATTGCTTGGGAAAACAAAATTTTTATCGGTTCTTTAAAAGACTTTTATTTGAATGACTTTTTTTTTCATTTTGTTACTTGATTTAACCCCAATTCCCTCGAGTGGCTGCTACAAGTGAGCTACAAGCAATATTAGATGGCGAGTGTCCATACAGCAAACCAGATTCTCTTTGTATAAACAACAACAAAAAAAAAGTACTTCTCGCAAAATATCGTGGGCAAATGAGATAACATCAAGTAGAGGAAGATAGAAAAAAAGAAAGAAAAGAAAATCAGAGGTTCCAGGAAATTACGCTTTGCTAACTGGAAAATATTGATGCTTCTTGGAAACAAAACTCCCTTCACGGATACTAACTCTTATTCCATGAGATATAATTGGTAGACGCAAAGATTATCAGACATAAATTAACTTGACATTGTCAGATGTTGTTTACGTCACTCACAATTCCATTTAATAAAAGATTTTAACAATAGTTGTTATATGGACAAAAAATACGACAGACTCACAATAACTTAATATAAGGAATATATTTCAGTTGTGTTATAGCAGTATATTAACCGAAAATGATGTCTCTAATGTTTTTTAATCAGGAGAATTTCCCCAATATTTGTAGAATGGTATTCATACCAGGAAATACCAAAGGACTGCATCGAAATTGATGTCTATCAGAAACCTTGATCTCCGGTGACATTAATATTTGCTCGGTTCACCCTAAAATATACCAAAGTATTTTTTTTTTACCTCAGAGCCTAAAAAAAAGACCCCAGATGTCACGAGGGTTGACCGAGAAGGTACATCAAATCCACCAAGCGCAGAATCGGATCTGGAATAATCAGGTGCATTAACATAAACAAGAAATCAACCCTGCTGAACTTAGGATATACAGAAAGAGAACCGAATAAAAGGAAGTTATATTAAACGTACGACCAGCAGGAGGAGAATGTACTTGAAGATTGTCCGCTCGAAGAGAGACCCGAAACCACATACCCTTGATTCAGCTGACATATTTGCCGGGCACCCGAAGTGAATAAACAATTATTTTACATACTAAGACGTTATTAATATAACATTACGTACTAATTCAAATATATCTGAAATAAATACTAATTTAAAACAAGCCGAACCATTCAAAATTCTGCGAGGTTTTGACAATTATCCATTATGCTTCTACACTTCTCTCACCATTTGTCTGTATCTTCTCATTCTTTGCCTTATCCCTTCCAACACAACTGACATATTTTATGCATCATTCTTTTTTGTAGTTTATCTTTTATCGAGAGACCTGATGATGCGCGGCTTTGTGTAACGGATATCGGCGCAAAAAGTGTAGATGAGTTCAAATTCCGGCTAAGCCTATTGAATTCATTTTCGCACTACTGCCTTTCTCCCCGAGCTATAGGTTAGACAGGGTGGACTGGGCCTTTCTAGAGCCCTGGGTGACAACCAGTTTGAGAGAAACAAAATTCTGAAATCTAAACCATGGAGAAAGCAACAGGAAACTATTTGGCTCTATGTCCCAAGAATGCATGGTAATTCAAAGAAATCTGTAGAGAGTTACAGAAGAGGCGTTAAACAAATTACGTAGAAAAGAATATCTGCCATTACATATAAAGTGTCATGTGACATCTCCACGTAACCGTAAAAATAAAGCCAGGAAGCCTGAATTTCTGAGTGGTAAAGAAACTAGACCTCTTATCTCTCACTGCAAGTAACACAGGTACCACATGGTTAAACACTGTGACATTCACGTAAAAGACCTTTTCTTTTTTTTCAGCATTTACCTTTATTTTACTTGTATTTGTTCGAGCTATTCGCTCATGAGATTATCATACTAATTATAACTGCTTTGCATCAAGGCGTAAAAGAGATGTTAAGTATAATCTTCTGCATCCGAGTGTAGGTGCTATCAAGCTTAGACTCAAGGATTTTAGTTAATGTCCAAGATTTGGCACTATACATTAAAAGCAACTTTGTAATGGCGCGGAAGAATCTCCGTTTGGGGTGTAGTAGATCAGATTTACAGATTACATCTATGCAATTAAAATCGGTTCAGGCTTTAGCTAAGCAAATTTTTTAGATTATTCGGACTATTATCCTCATCTTTGTCGCCATATTTATTACGTTTCGGCCATTGTGCGCTCTGGCTTCTTCAGGTAGATGGAATGTCGAACTGAACCCTTTATTTCGCTCACTGGGGTAGACTGTTCTAGTTACACGTGCCATGTTTAATGGATGTCAGTTATCAGCATTCAACAGTTCGACATTCCAACCACCTTAAGAAGGCCGGAGCGTACAAGGGCCGAGACGTTGTAATAAATATGGCGACAAAGATGAGGACAATAGTCCGAATAATGTAAATAATGTACATAATACCTCATCTCAGAAGTATTGGCAGATACCAAATTTTTCAGTTGAATTTATTTCGCTTCTCGGGTATGTAAAAGATAACTACAGATTGTATTGCTTCTCCTGAGTCAGTTTGTATTGGGCCTTGCTGCTGGAATCTTAGGAATTCAGTTTTAGACGCATTGACATAGAGTCCAACATCGTTATCAGCATTTTCTAGATGATGTAGGAGAAATGTGTCATTGGTAATTCGTTTTTAATACTTTCTATTAAGTTTCTGTTTCATATTTGTAAATTTGTTTATAAATGACCTGTGGTGACTTGTCGAGTAGAATTTTCCTTTTCGCTATCAAGTTCTTACAGTTTAATGTTTCGATGCCGAAAAAAACTAAAAAAAAATCTAAAAAACTCATATGTTAAATTTTATAAACTTCATTCAAAATAACAAAATTTAGAACCAAAGAAATATACGACAGAAAATATAGAACACAAATAAAAACAATTAATTATATGAATAAATAAATAATCAGTCTGAAGTCTGAATAACCTTAACCGATTTACATACACACTTCCTCCAATTCCCCAACCAGCATAAATATGCAAGCTAGAGGTCATAAAACCAGGCTTGAGCCTATAGCAAAAGAACTGGGAAGTTTTTGTTATCATTTCACTGTAGCCAAGGGGATGACGTCACTAAGACGTAAGGAGTTACTGGGAGTGAAATGGAATGAGAAGACCTCAGTGAAGAGAAAGGACAATAAAAGAACAGGTTTTAGGGACACAAAAATTGCAATTGGGTAGGCGGTACCTTTTGGGGGCCGTCGATAGCTGTGTTAGCACAAAGTCACAAGAGGGTTTGAGTGTGCTGGTCTTGTTCAGAGTTTTGATCACGCTAGATAGCACACTCTCTCTCCCAGACACTGTAATTAAGGTAGTTACAGTATAAACCACAGGTGGCCTCAGTGGGTGAACAAACACAAATGTATCTGAGCAAGCGTCTGCAATAGGGATTGCTAGTCGCCCTAGTAGACGGGAATCCTCGAATACGATTGACCAGCTATTTTTTCTATTTATATAGTAGCGGAAAATCTCGTCTAACTCTCATTTTCGGTGGAGTCTGTTGTATATAGGAATTGTGTAATAGTAATTAGTAGCATAAAAGAAAAAAATCCCATGAAAAAAAGTAGGTAAATAAAAAGTATGAAAAGGATAAAAATTGGGTTTAGAAAAAAGATTGTCTGTAAAATTGCTTTCTGAAAAAAAAAAATTCTTTGTTCGGATATTAATAATAAATATTACACCGAAAAAGGCTAATTGTCACAACAAAAGATGCTTTCGTATGACAGAAATTGTAGGATGACACTTTTCCCTGGTGAAAAAGAAAATAAGTTAAAAAAAACCTTTTGCCATGGGACAAATAATTATGTACACTAAATGGGAGGTTTGTAAACGAAAGCGTTTGTCCGTTGATAGACCCTGTAATAAACAACTGATTATTTTTTTTTGTGTGTGCACCCGTGTATTTCGGTTAATTCTAATTGGGACGCTTATATCCGAATAAAACGAAGATAAATAATTCAACCTATGATGAAACAAATAAAAAAAAAGAATCTCCCCATGGCACTTAGCAGGGAACTAATACATCCTCGAAAAAAAAAGCATAATATTGCCCAGACAGATACATACCACTCAATTTACAAAATATCCTATTAACATTCATAAAATTCACCTGACATTTGTGCAAGACACAGGTTCATTAAGTAAATGTGTTTGCCATGACTGGTCGGTCGCGCATCCTGCCTCAAATATTTCTCTCCACTAATGCCAAACTTCCTCTTTTTCGCTTCAAAATTTTGCAGTAGAAAGTGTGTTGAGGTTGACATTACTGTAAACCACGAAGGCAGGAAACATTTCGGAATTTTGGATAACAAACAGAACCTGAAGTTTCCAAGTACTTGGGTGTTTGGAAAATAATTACTGTTTACCAGAAAGGTTATAAAAATAAACCTAAATTAATATTATTTAAATATTTATAAAAAATGTAATCACTTTCATTTTTTAACGACTGTGACCGAACAATGAAAAATTTTCGATTCCATTTTTAAAGCAATGTTTTTTTTTGTTTTTTTTTTTTAATTTTAAGTCTTTCTTCAACTTCGTATTCATTTTCTGTTGGCATGCAAAACCCATTTTTCATCACATGCGAAAATATAATGTAATAATTAAAGGTTGTAATTCCAGGAAAAAAAGACTAGTGCAGATCGTGGAACGTTTCGTTCGATTCTCAAGTGATAGCCCATGAGGAACCCAAGTTTTCTCAATTAAACTCTGAAATGCAATATTAATTGCACATTGTAGAACAGAAGAGATGATAAACTAATTCCCGACGTAATTTCCAACCGTTCAGTCATGGTTAAGCCTTGGTTGGTTAATTCATATTTTATAGCAGTGAAATACTTACTAAAGAGCTTAATATTTTTCTAGCTTTGTGATAATATAAAGAATGAAATACAACGTATTTTTTTTTATTGGAATTAAACACCATTAATGGTGTTTAAGTTCACTCGAAATAAGAAAAGGAAATTAGGATTTTTTTTCTTTTGTTGAAAAGTTTATACAGATTTTTAAAGATGGCTTACAAATGAATGAGGCTGAGGAATGTATCGATTTGTATTAGGAAAATAAAATCAATATCTTTGTTTCTGAATCTTCTGTTACTTATGAAATATTTTAGTGATGAAAATAAATGAAGATCTGTAGAGGCTGACTATTGTGGGTATGGAGAATTCTGAAGAATCTTCTATGATGTTAATAGTCTGGAAAATAGATGGAAGAATAAAAATAGTTACTTAGGGAGCTCTTCTCCTTTTCTCCTCCTTTTCTCAGAAATTCGGATAATACAGAAATCTTAAAGTTTGTATTAAAAAAATTGTGTAAAGATAAGATTAAATACCATAAAAAGAAAAAAAAACAGTTAAATAGAGCAAAGTTTTATCTGAAACTTGCCGAAAATTCAGGAAGATCCGGAAATAAATATACGGAAATGTGTTAAAGATATCGAAAATGAAAAGAAAGAAATATAGTCTATATTTCTGAGATGAGGTATTATGTACCCTATTTATATTATTCGGACTATTCTCGTCATCTTTGTCGCCATATTTATTACAAAGTTTCGGACGTTATACGCTCCGGCCTTCTTCAGATATTTGGAATGTCGAACTGAACCCTTTATTTCACTCACTGGGATAGACTGTTCTAGTCCCACGTGCCATGTTTAATGGATGAACTCACACTCTTTGGGTTGTCACTGGATTATAATCCTGTTAATTCCCTGAGTTCAATACCCGGTTAAGGCAGTGGAGAACTTGGAGAGGGAATTAGCAGGAGATAACTGATAACTGACATCCATTAGAAACCATGGTGGAACTTGAACTCTACAGTGAGCGAAATAAAGGGTTTGTGACATTCCTGTCGGACTGGATCGAAACGTTGTAATAGATATGGCGATAAAGATGTGAACAATAGTTCGAATAATGGAAATATAGATTAAGAAAAAGAGAAGATATTTGATATCGGAAGTTCAGACTATGTAGGAAAGTCGAAGAATTCATTGATCGAAATTTGTTATAAACAACAAAGATGAAGAGAGAAAATTAACGCTTGATATTTGAAATTTTCAGTTATTTTTATTATTTAAACGATGCTCCGTAACTCTTGCACCATTTTTTTTGACTAACAGGAAATTAAAATATATTGATGTTGAATATGACGCTGATTTTATTTAAATCTAAAGAGAAACAACAACTATAAATTAGAAATGAGAAAAATACAAAAAAGATTTTTTTTTATACTCGAAAGTCAAGGCTCGAAAGTCACTCAAGGTAGAGATTTACAGTTAAAATATTAATGATGATGAAAGTTAATAGGACTTCTGTATTTTATTACATAGGTATGTTCGTTTTTTCCTGTTCGTTGTTTTTCAATCATTGACTGTTTCGGAAGAAAAGAAACCAGTGTACAACTGCAATAAAAAGTACAGAGAAAGAGGTTATGGTGAACGAGCCCTAATCATAAGAATAATGGCTTATTCACAGTTTTCTAACTTCTAGCTACATTTAAGCGTTAAAGATATTGCCGAAGAATATTTAGTCTGGTACAAGGCTACGGTAGTGAAGGATCCTTTATGGATCTGAACTCAATAAACTAGTTATATGTTCTTACTAATGAACTGTTCTTACTGACTAACGCAAGATAGCGCACAAGATGTTTACTAGACTTAACTTAGTTTAGCACAAGTCAATGGCCCGTGAGTCAATCATGTAAGGAGTGAATTAAACTGCACCAGCGAAATCTTTTCAGCTATACGATTGAACTCTCTGCCTTCGGGCAGAGAGGAACCCAGACGAAGCTATGCCGAAGGGCAGAGTCTCGTCTGGGATGGTAGACCGACCCGACTCCGGGGTCTACGGGGAATTTTTGACCGAGCCTTTTTGACCGCGCTCGGATAGCCCACGTTAAATTCGGTCTTGTGCCACATCCGACCACGTGGAGCGGTTGGCAAATATTCTAGCGAACTGGTATTCGTGAGCATGTTGCTAGACAAAATTCTAGTACAAGATTAAAAAAAGTAGATATTTACTAAGATAAGTTGTGCCTAGTGCTTAATTTTAACACAAGGGTACTTAGAGATTGGTGAATTCACAAAACAATTTTGAAAATTTTACTAATCTTCCCGTTACAGGAGACATTCACGCTGTTGACCCAAGACTTAAAGAGGTGAAGATATCTATCTTCGAGGAAGCATCCTCATGGGATCCTGTTCCACAAAGAAATTTTGCACATTTACAACCCACCCAGTCATTTCTCCAGCCATTTCTTCATCCATCTATATATATATATCTTACTTATTATAAAACGCCGATTGTGTGTGTGTGTGCGCGTGTGTGTGTGTGTGTGTGTGTGTGTGTGTGTGTGTGTGTCTGTACGTTTATATATTGGATCGGATTTCCTACATTTTTCAACCGATTTCAACAAAACTTCACAGGACTACATAAAATTACCTTGCGGTGGTTCTAACAGCGCCAAAAATGGGAAAAACACAATTGTTTTTGCACGAAATCAATTTGAAAACACGATTTCTATTCAATCGGTAGATCCATAACGATTGAAAACAATGTTTTTGTTTGAGTTTGGGTTTGACCAATTCGTAAAAAAAAAAAAAACTAATTAAGACATGCGTGTCCGTCAACCTTAAACAATAATATTTGTCAATTTTATTTTTCAGTCTTTGGTCGATACTGAAGAAAGCAAGAGAGGTAAACAGCGAATATTCTACCTATGGAGTATATATATATATATATATATATATATATATATATATATATATATATATATATATATATATATACTAGCAGTAGAGCCCAGTAAGAGATAGATCAAGTATCGACCATCACATTGCATCAAAATTTACATGCACATGCTCCAAGTTAGCAGGAAGGCCAAGACCGACTTTTGCATTTCCCAATTCCCATCGACAGTGGAAATAATCGATTTTTTCATGCTTCTACGGCAGTCTTCATGTAGTTTGCGGTCATTTTGTACTGGCCAGAGTAAGACCCTATAGCTGGCTGCCACGAATAGGCAGGAAGATTCTATTGGCCAGCGTGCGAGCCAACATCTGACTGACACGAATATTAACTAGCATGCTAGCATGCAAAATAATCGATAGCTGCATTCGTCACAACTGGGAAAAATTTAAATCTGCATGGCACTTTACTCCAATTGGCTCATTCGCTTGCTCAACTTTGATTCTGATTCCACAGAAATGGGTTGGGTGTGAAAAACTATTTTTTGTTAACATTCTTTTTCATTCGGTTTTCCAGTTACGAGTCCTTTTTTAAAGCTGATTGTTTTGTGTTCATTTTGTTTAGTTCTTTTTTCGTAACAGATTTAATGTTTAGTATAGAGCTAGGAAAAATGTGCAGTGTGAGATAGGCAAGAAGTAAGGCATGTAGTAACATCAACACGGCAAAGGGCACTTCTTTTAAAGGCAAGGAAGGGAAAAATATTTTAAGTCAAGTGATAGCGATTGCTGTATAAGTCGTACGATTTTTGAATCAAGCACGCGCAACGCCTGGCCATGCTGCTAGTATATATATATATATATATATATATATATATATATATATATATATATATATATGAAAATCTTGTGACAGACATATAAATTGCCATGATTTTCATTACTTATATATACTCTGCTATTTAATCCGTAGGTGTGGGGAGAAGAAATAGATTCATACTTTTCTCAATGGCATTTGTGAGCAAGTGAAGCGCAAAGGCCTCGGTTAGGATTTGAACCCCGGTTGTAAATCTCATTTTCTGCGCCGATAAGCTCTAAACCAAGCACACGCCCAGTCATATGATTTCTTAATCACTATGGATCAGGCTACGGACGTGTTAATGTAATCTCGTAAACCTATAATATCAAACTGTATGAGATTTTTAAGCTTGCAATTTAATAATTGATTATCTAGCTAGCAAGCTATTTATCTATATTTTATCATATCTATTTTATCTCAGACTATTCACCCCTCTCTCTCAATCTGTTCAACCGGCTTTCTCTAGCCCTCTTTGTTCATATCTATCTATCTATCTATATCTATCTATCTATCTATAGTCTGTTCATGAGTAGTTAAAAAACCCCAAAGTGAATGAACAACAAAACTCTGCACACAGTAACATTTGAAATAGAAGCTAAGTGTAAACAGTAAGCTCCACGTATCCCAGTGTGATGCTGAAGTTTTCTATAAACTTATTTGAACAAAGAAAATTCCAGCGACAAAGCTAGTATTTCTAGATTGGTCACTGACCGACTTCTTTTCCCTCGTTTATTCGTAGCCAAAGGGTCTTTTTACTAAAGAATTCATTGGGATATCTTGCGTGTAGCTCCGGGCTGCCTGGATATTGCTATCACCAGACAAGTTGGAAAATCGATTTACACTGACTAAATCTGTATCTGCTTTTATTTGAAATAGTTGCAAATTTCCTATCGGAAGGTTACCAGTAGTCAGCGTTCAAGCCCAAAGAAAAAATTATCTAACATGCATATTTTTAAGGCAGAGGTTTGGGTTGAGGAAATCTTCATATTCATATCTGCATTATATTCTTGTACTGTACAAAATTGAATAACCATTTGTCGGAAAACACATCTCTTTGGAACGATACGTCTTATTACATACTAAGCTAAGCTTGTTAAATATAAAAATCGTTTAGCTTTCAAATGTTGATTTTCAAAATAGTAACAAAGTAGGGAGCTCTTCGTTTGGAAGATTAGCATAAGAGATTGGGTCACTTTTCATCTGAAACTGTAGATTAGAAGAAAAGTGATTATAAAACGAAAGGAAATCAAGAATTGTCGCCATTCACATAAACCAGGAATCAAGGGAGATAATCTTTTCCAAACAAATATTTATCCAGTTTTTAACATTTCTTTTCAGCTTTTATTATCTCTCACATTTATGACGTTAGTCCTGTCGCATTTTATATATGATCACTTTGAGTTTAATACTTACATTAAAATAGTCATTAATTTATATGTTCTAATACTTATTTTTTATTTCTTTTTAGATTACATAATATTAGCGGAAGTAAAATTCAGCATCAATTTTAGTCTTTTAAAATATGTTTAGATCAGACCCATGTCAGACACTGTATATATTTATGAATTCAAAAAGGTATTTTCAGCAATGAAAGGGGTAAAAAATATTCTTTATGTCTATGGAAATGAATCTGTAAGTATTTCGAAGCATCGACAAAGGTATAGAAATATTTCGTCGGGATTTTGTTTAGAAAATTCCTCTCGGGGGAGACAGTCAAGTTCTGTAAATATTGAGTTTTTGTAAAAAATAGCTGAAGAAAATTTTTTAATCAAACAGTACAATAAAAATCACACTTTGATCATAAATCACCTTAATGAACTCGAAAGGTGTTGTATTTATAAAAGAGTATTAATAAATTCATTGATATATACAGGGTGGTCCGAAAGTCTTGGCACCCCTACATAATATAATTTTCTATTTCAGATGTTACTTGGTTGAATTTTTTTCTGAAATTTTCTCTGTATATTAGTTCGGTCTATGTGGTTAATAGCAATCAGTGAATTTATTGCTTTGGTAAGGAAAGATATGATGTTGATAAATATTTGTTGTGTGAGACAAATGCTGTTTTTTTTAATTATTCGGTTGATGTAGTGTAGGCATAGGAATCATCACTGCATGAAAACCACATTGAGGCCTGAAACTGACGTTCTTCATGCAGTGTTGATTCCTATGTCCACACTTAGGAAAAACAGTAGCGAATTATCGCTTGTCCAGTGAGTAACTTTTTAAATGAAAAATGTGAATTAATTTTCCTATGGCGTTATAAATAAAATAAAATAAACGTCTTATATAGCTAGCGTTAGGTTTAGGGGATTAAGGTTAGGATTAGGTTTAGGGGATTAGGGATAAGGTTAGGTTTAGGAGATTAGGGTTATGATTAGGTTTAGGGATTAGGGTTAGGATTAGGTTTAGTAGATTATAGTTAGGGTAAGATTTAGGGGATTAGGGTTAGGATTAGGTTTAGGGGATTAGGTTAGAGTTTAGCAGATTAGGGTTAAGGTTAGGTTTAGGGGATTAGGGTTAAGGTTAGGTTCAGGAAATTAGGGCTAGAGTTAGGTTTAGGGTTAGGGGATTAGGGTTAAGTTTAGGTTTAGGGGATTAAAGTTAAGTTTAGGTTTAGGGGATTAGGGTTAGGATTAAGGTTAGTGTTAACTTTAGCGGTTTAGGTTTAGGACTGGGGTTAGCTTTAGGGGATTTTATTCAAGAATGATATTTTGTTATTGTTTTTACTATGAAATTTAATTCAATTCTTAAAATTAAGAAAGTTAATTTAGTTGTTTCGTTAAAAAAAATAATGATCTTAAGATAATTCAATTATCTTGATAAAATAGAAAAACTAAAACCTGACTATCGGGCTTTTACAAAGCTATGAATAAATCACAACTGCTTTACTAAACAGTAAAAGGTTGTCACGCCCTGAATATGTACAGAACATCGCCGTCCAGATTGAAGGAAATCGAGAGAAAAAAATGTCCCGATCGAAATTGATCAAACAATCGTTTGGTATATAGACGGAACGAATATTTCTGAGGAGCCATATTTAAATTCATACAGCAAACAGTCTAATACAGGTTTCATATAAACTTATTTTAAAAAGATAACATCAACACAAAATTTCCCCACCACGATATTAAATAATCTACAAGGAAAAGAAAAAAATAGCGCATAAAAATAAATGGTAATTTATTAATTATTAAAGTACTGAAAAATTAACCTCTGACCATGTTAAAAAATGCGACAGAACTTTCTTTCCAACATCATATATCGTCTAATGTCTTCATTGGTCGTAAAAAAAATATTTGATTCTATATGTTGCAATAGCCGTGAATTTTCCTTTTCTAATATGAAAGTTGCGCAACTTCAACTACTCAAAAAGGTTGGAGACTTTTCGGACTTACCTCGTATTTCCAAAATTGAGATTATGAGGATAAGACGGATAAAGAAAAGAAGATTTTGATCAAATGAAACAAAGCAAGACTATATGATTTACGATAGCAAACGACACAATATTATGCAAGTCTACTTAAATCCATTGCCGAAAGGTACCCCGGTTCATGAATCTTCGAGAATTCGACAGGTCATGCCGTACCATCTCTCAATCTCTCCAATCTCTCTCTCTCTCTCTCTCTCTATATATATATATATATATATATATATATATAGAGAGAGAGAGAGAGAGAGAAAGAGACGTTTGGATCACTAACACAAAAACAGAGAATGTCTCATATCGAAAATATTTAACATGGAAAAACATAAAGAGAAAAAATTAATTATTTTAATTAATATGTGGAAATCTCCACCCTTTGCCTGATGACGGTCACGAGACCGGAATCACGTGTAGCGAAATTATGGAAAATAAAGCATAATATTTTTTTTTTTAAAATCCACATTACAACCCAAAACGTTTGTGGTTTCTCTCTTCTTTTTAATATACACACTTTTCTTTCGTTGGAACTACTATAACCTCTTCTCCTTTATACGTGTGTGTGTGTGTGTGTGTGTGTGTGTGTATTTTCTCTGTGTGTACCATTTTGAAATAATCGTGATTTCACAGGATGAAAATCTATTCTTATTGTTTTGTTTTATTTAAACGATTTGACATATTTGTTTGCTGTCAGAATTCGAATAGTAAATATTCTACAATCGAATTGTCGGCTACTGAAAATAAATCCTGTAATAAAAGAATTTAATCATGCCTTTTTTTTGTTGTTGTTGTTGTGGAGAAATGTGACGTGTCAGATCGCAAGTTAAGCAGCGGAAACGATGACGTACTCTATTGAAAGTGACGTCACAAGTAGTTTTTTTTTCCAATGATGAGCGGAAGATACTGAATTGGAAAAAATCGATTTTGTACTTACGTAACTTTTATATTTCTAATTTTTTTTTTTTTTATAAACAATTTTTTTTCTATCCTCTTCCAGCCGCAATGATGGAGAAAGCATTACCTCGAACCATCGCCAGTGTGACAAGATGCAAGAGCCACTCCGTTTCACGAGGCTCGTTTCTTAATCGAGACGCAATTGTGCCAATCCTCCGAAGGAACGAGGGCTAATAATCCCAGAAGTCTCCACTGCCACAGGCATAAAAAATCTATCAGCAAGAGAAGAATATTTAACTATTTTTTTATTTTTTTTATCTCTGCGTCCCGAACTGAAAGACAAGATGAATCAAACTTTTCGTCTGTTACGTCTGGGAATGAAAACCAAGAAAGAACAAAAGGGGCTTATAACTTATTGTTAGTCATTTGGTAAAGAGAAAAGTTTCAAGTACTACTTACGGTAGAATGATTTTGCTTTTCTTTATTTTTTGTTTTAGGTTTATCAACCCTTTAGAATGATTTTTTTGAAAAATCATTGTTTTCATTTTTTTTTTTGTTTTCCAGGTCCTATTATTTAACCATTTTATTGAAACACCGGTTCATTTGATCACTAAGTTAAGCAAAGCCTGGTCAGTATTTAGATGGGTGAGAATACCATGTGCGGGTGGTTTAAGAAAAATCTTGGAATTAATTTTTGAGTTAAGTTGGGTTATATTCATTGCATTAAAATTTTGGGAAAATTATGAATCCACCTCTTCTCCCCCAACTATGGGCTAATTAGTAAGTTTTGTATGACTAAATCCTTATTATCTCAAAAAAGAAATTCTTCCAACCTAAAAATATTTTCTGGCTTTATTTTGGTTTGTCAACCTGCAAAGGGTTGATAAACCGAAGAAAATGAATCCCCCAATATAACTGGGAAGTGATGGATCCATACCTTTATGAAGAATATTTGCGCGTAAGTAAATGTAATGAAGCCGATTGAGTTTGCCACTCAAACACCGGTTCGCACATTTGAATCACCAAAGTTAAGCATCCAACGTTCGAGCCAAATGGAATCGGAGGAAATGTTAGAGATTTAGATGAGCCTGGTTTGGGAAAACAACTGTGGAACAAAACAATGGTGGTTTAATGAATATTGGCAATGAAATTAATTAATCAGTAGAGCTGAGTTACAGTTGGGTTCGAGATTATTCAGTTTATCCCAAAATGTATATACGCACCGCTCATAGTTGCAGTATAAAGCATAAGTTTGACATCTGTGTGAGAAACTGGGTAGACGAAACTGTTCGAATGCGTCGATGGTTGTGCTGTCACGAAGTCACAAGTCATCGTGGAGGGTGTGCACGTATTGAGTATGTTCAACTACTGATCATGCTAGATTATTCAGTTTCTCTCAGAAAATGTATCTACGCACCGCTCATAGTTGCAGTATAAAGCACAGGTGTTCTCTGTGCCTGGACAAACGTCTGCAATAGGGATTATGGAGTCACATTAGCAGACAGGCATATTTGGTAAGAACAAACCAGCTCTTACACACACACACACACACACATAGATATATATTAGAGTGTCCAGCTTATATTTTATATCATGAAGAAATAATTTATGCAAAGAATTAATTAGCAATGCTATTGCGATTAATGCCGGGGACTTAATGAAACATTAACTTACTATCAATTCCTTGAATAGTAACATCCTCATATTTAAGTTTCATAAAGAAACAATTTATACAACTCGAATATAAGGATGTTATTATTCAAGGAATTGATAATAAGTTAATGTCTCATTAAGTTATGTTAGCGAAGTGATTTCGCCATTAAACACATAAACATTACTATTTAATTTTTGTATAACTTTTTTTTTTTATGATATATATATATATATATATATATATATATATATATATATATATATATATATATATATATATATATATCCGATGCAATGAGAACGAAAATAATATATAAAATCTAATCTTCAAAGCATTAATCCAAAAGATAGCTCAATACTGATAGTAAAGCAATAATTATTTATTATAATTTTTTCATATTGACAAAAATATTCTCCCTACAAAGATGCAACTTACAAGCAGAATTGTTCATAACCAATTTTGGTTCTCACCAGTCGAGGTGCAATTGAAATGCACCGAAACGAAGTTGCATCTTTTGTAGTCCGTAAATGTTTTTGTCTATATAAAAAAAATATGATATATATATATATATATAAATAATAGGAATAGATATATAGATCTATAATATATATATATATATTTATTATTCATTAGGAAAGAACACACACACTACACACACACACGTAACATTTATTTTTCACACACACACACACACACACACACACACACACACACATACACACACGTGTGTTTGGAAAATTACTGTGCCCTTTTCTAATCCTATTTTTATATTTCAGATTTTTTTCAAGAATGAAGAACATTTCACGGAACACGTATTTCGTGGAGGCGGTAGATACCCACATTTGGTGCGTGGGCGTTTTGCTGATAAATTTTCATAAACACCTGTTCCCCATAGCAATGCAGTTCGTAAACTTGTTGATAAATTTCAAGAAACAGGTTCACTGCCCTATCAGATGAGAAGCTGTTGAATATTTCTGACAGTATACAATAGAGCCCATTATCATTACAAAAATTAGCGCAACAGCGAGACATTGGTTTTGGAACTGCTTAGGCCGTCAGACAAAATTAAAACTCCTTCCAACTCTTCAAGCGAACAACTGATAGCGGCGTTTAGACACAAAATAAAAAAGGACCAAACCTGCATTGATGCCAACAGGCATCACTTTCGACAATGTTGATAATTTTCATTCATATTCTCCTCCTGTATTCTAAATTGAAACACGTCTATTAATAAAAAACATAAGGGTATAGTGTCTTTTCGGACATCCTGTATATACAGGTTTCAGGGAAGATGATTATGGTTAAGCTTTTTATCATATTTTTAGCACATTGTGGCCATGTTCATAATTAATTGTCAATGAACATGGCCACAATGCGCTGACTGTGTTCGGGGATTAAAACATTTCTATTATTAAAAAAGAAAAAATCTACATACTCAAAGATCATTTTCAAAAGTATGTAGGAGTGAATGGTAACGGATAGATTCTCATGGTGAATGAATAAATTGTAATGAATGAATGAGTCATGAATCTGATTAGCTAGGTATAAGATAGTGTTAAGTAACCTTGTCCCATCGCCCTTCTTTTTTCAGCCTTGTGCCACAATTACTGTATTTAATCAGTATTAAATCGTAGACACAGAAGTCACGTATAAAATAGAATTTTCTACATATATTGTTTTAATCCTGTAAAGGATTATATTAATTTTAATCTCGCAAAGTATTATACCCATTTATCTTAAACTGGATTTTCCAAATCTGTAAGGAAATTTTGTCCAAAGATTTTTCCAAAGAAGAAAAAAGATGTTCGATATTATTTCTTCAGTGTCCCATGTTATTGCGCATTTTGAGCGATAAACAAAATGATTTTTTCGTTCTTGTAGAGTCAAAAGTTATCAGATGAATTGTAGATCAATTGTTTTCTCGTTCAATGGAGTTTTTTTGTCATGGGAGATTTTTGTTTGTAAAAGGTGAACGATGTGAACATTATTTTGGACATTTTTCGGAGTTAATCAGACTTTTCATTTCTTGATTGGGAAAGCGATTATTGGTCATCAATTAGCAATTCATTCCGAATAGGAAGGCCCGAATTCATTCTCAACGGTCGGCAAAAAGGCGTAATAAATTTTGGATTTAATTATTTCGATCTTACCTCAAAACTCATTCTCTTCATGTCGCATCATGTATGAAGACAAGATATCAGCGATGAAATGACAGACTCATATTTTTAATACTCTTGTTTGAAGAAGAAATGTTAGATTTTGTTTATTAGATTATATTTAAAACTGTTAGATTTTGTTTATGAAGAAACAAATTTGGCTGTAAAATTAATCTTACAAATTTGAAAACAGGTATCACATTTGGTAATACAACGTTTTTTATTATAAAAATTCTTGAAAAAATATCGAGAAAGATACGTGTTGTCAAATGATATTTTGTTTGAGATGCCAATTTATAGGAGAGTTATTAGTCTTGCAAGTTATAAAAAGATAACATAATATAATCATGATATATGATGACATTTATTTACGTTAAGATACGCTTCGAGCAGATATGAGCATTCGGGAAAAATCATAGAAAATTTGTTGTTTAAAAACAGTAATTTGACTTGGACAACTAGACGCTTCCTTCTAGCTAAATGGTATAGCACGTCAATCTGTATGATGATTTCGTGTAGGATACAGGTTCGATTCTTCTCGGAAAAGACATATTTTCTATGAAATTTCTCGGGCATTCAGGCCGGTAAGTGTAGTTACTACTTTTTATTATAAACAGAGCATTTACTTAAACATTTTTATCTATAAAAATATCTTATAAACTAACTAAATAAAAATTAATATGTGTGTATATATATATATATATATATATATATATATATATATATATATTTATCAGTTAATATATATATATATATATATATATTATCAGTTAATTTTTGAAACCTCGGATGCATACGTCGTCGCTCCTTGAATTATACTAACGTGAAATGATGACCATTGAAAACACACACACACACACACAACACACAAAACACACACACACACACACAAAAGTAAAAGTGAAGCATGTTAGAGTGATAAACGTTTTCTATTTGTTTATCTTATCACACACGCGCACGCACGCACGCACACACACACACACACACACACACACACACACACACATATATATATATATAGAAAGAAGAGGTTATAGTGGTTCCAACGAGAGAAAAATGTGTATATTAAAAAGAAGAGAGGTACCGCAAACGTTTTATGGTTGTAATGTGGATTTTTTAAAAAAATATATTATTCTTTATTTTCCATAATTTTACTACACGTGTTTCTGGTCTCGCGACCGTCTTCAGGTAAAAGTCGGAGATTTCCACATATTATTAAAAATAATTAATTTTTTTCTTATGTTTTTCAATGTTAAATATTCTCAATATGAGACATTCTCTGTTTTGTGTTAGTAATCTGAATGTCTTTCTTGAATTGGCAATGAAGAGTTCTGCACGAAGGGTCATAAAACAATTAAGGTTGGTCCAAGAGAAATGATGAATTACTTATCGGCATGTTATCTTTTAATGTTTTAATGACCCCTGTTTCCATTTCGTGTGTTTCTGTCAGCATGCGTGTATATATGCGTGCGTATATTATCCATATTATCCCCTCCATACATACACTGTCTTACTACGAGGAATTAGCAAACTCATTTGAATACATACACACATACATACACATACGCACACACACCATCCCACCACAAGGAATCAGTACATACACACGCATACATACACACACACATACACACATACCACATACTTCCCAAGTTACATGGAACCAGTATACACATACACACACATATACACATATATACGTACATACATACACACGTACTTCCTAAGTTGTGTGGGGTTTGTGTGCGTCCTCGTGAGTAGTTCCCTGCTTTTGTCAACATGCATATATATATATATATATATATATATATATATATATATATATATATATATATATATTTTCGTGCCTCATGTGAGCGTGCATGCATGCATGTAAGTGATTTGATCACTGTATTTGGTCACCATGTGTGCATGTTGTGTGTTTTTGCGTGTGGGGTTATGAACTATTTAGTTCGGGTTTAAATTTGTTTATAAAGTTTTTTTCTTGTATTTGTAGGTACGAATAATTGTCTGTTTGATGTATTGGCATGATATTAAATTTACCCTGGTTACATTTGATGATGTGTTGTGATACAAAAAGTTTTCTGTTGTCTGGCAATTTTATGTTGCTTTTGTGCAGGGAGACCCTGTTCAGTTGTTGGCTGATGCCTATATATGACTTCTTACATTTTGTGCATTTAAGTACATAAATTACATTTTTGGAGTTGCAGTTTAAGTTTTTATTTATTATGAATGTCGTTATCGGGTTTTCAAAAGTGTAGGAATTTCCTTCTATAAAGATGTCACAAACCCCACATCTTTTTTGTTGCATTTTGTAACTCCCCGTATTGTGTGTTGGTTAAATTTAGATGAGGTTAATATGTGTTTTAGGTTTTTAGATTGGCGTTTGCTTTTAATTATTTTGGTTGTTTTTAGTATATTATTCAGTTATTTTTCTTTCTAAGTAGGTCTAGATTTTTTGTAATTTCTGTGAATATTTCTGCGTTATTTATATTGTATGTTGAGACATATGCTAGAGTTGGTTCGACGTTACGTTTCTTTTTATTTCTAAGTTGGTCTAGAGGAATTTTTTCATGAGTTCAAAACCTTTGTTTATTAGTGTTGTGGGGTAGCCTCGTTTTTTTTAAGAGTTTTATCTAGTTCTTCTAAGCGGGTTTTTCGGAGGTGTTTATCAGTCACTATTTTACAAATTCTACGTGCTAGGGAATAGGGGATGGATTTTAGGCAGGTTTTTTTTAGGAGATGGCTCTTGAAATGAAGATATATATATATATATATATATATATATATATATATATATATATATATATATATATATGTATATAGGGGGTCCATAAAGTTCGTGTGCACTTTAAAAATGTGTAACTTTTATTTGTATTTGCGAAAGAAATAATCTGTAAAAATGTTATAAAGTTTAATGTACCTAGTTTTAGGTATAGCTAAACTAACTAATGTGATTTCAGGCATTACTGTAAATCAGTTGGCAAATATTTTCCGTGAACTGCAAAATCATATTAGCCTTTGTATGGCTAATGATGGAGGACATGTGGAAACTTGAATAAAATTTCAATAAAACCTTAAAAAATATAGATTTACTTCTTTCTAATCCCTTTTATAACTTATTTCTCTCGCAAATACAAATAAAGTTATAAATTTTTTAAAGTGCACACGAACTTTATGGACACCCTGTATATATATATATATATATATATACATACAAGGTAACCAAAAAAGTTCTGTCCGTTTTTAAAGGAAAAAAAGAAAACGCTTCACAGTATATGTAACTTATATTCAGTCTTCGAAGTAATCGCCATCGGCATCCAGCACCTTCTGTCAACGTGTCTCAAGCTGTTCAATACCCTTGCGGTAGAACTCGGGGGGGGGGGTTGACACAAAGAATCCGTGAGGGCTTTGTGCAAATCTGCTTCATTGGTGAAGGATTTCCCACGAAGATGATTATCCAGGGAGTGGAAGAGGTGGTAATCAGATGGCGCAAGGCCAGGTGAATAAGGTGGATGGCACAAAGTCACTCACTCAAGTTGCTGTATGGTATCCCTGACCACTCGCGTGACATGCGGAATGGCGTTGTCAGGGAGGAAAAGCACACCTTTGCGATACACCAGTGCTGGCTCCTTCTGGCGCAATGCCTGTTGCACACGTTTCAATTGCTGCGAGTATAGGTCTCCAGTGACCGTTTGGCCCGTTGGTAGCAGTTCATAATGAACCACTTGACGACCTGTCCACCAGACACAAAGCATAATCTTGCGTGGGTGCATAGGCGGTCTTGCGGTGTGAGGGACAGCATCCTGAGGATACAACCAATGTCTGGAACGCTTGGGAGTTTCGTACAGAACCAACTTTTCATTACTGGCAAGCACTCGATTGAATAAAGATGCGTTACGGTGGCGAGAAAGCAGCGATACGCAGGCTGCCACTCGTTGTCCCTTGTGGACCTCCAACAGGATTCGCCGAACCCACTTGCTCAGATTGTACGTCTTACCTAGGCGGTGCAGGTGAAGTCTAACTGTTTCATCGGAAACGTTGAACTGTCTTGCAAGTTCACCACACGTTAGACTACTGTCCTCTTCAATGGCCGCCTTCAGGACTCCGTCATTCAAGACCTGTGGTCGTCCACTGCGAGGCTCATCATGGAGAGACAAATCTCCCGACTTGAATTTTTCGAAACCAACGCCTTGCAGTACGTTCATCCACAGCACTATCCCCAAACGCTTGACATATGCGGCGACTTGATGCAGCTGCTGATAAGCCCACTTTGAAGTCGTAAGCAAAACAGCCCCGAACGAGATCTCTAGACACTTCCATCCTTCTCACAGCTGTCCGGCTTATAACTGATGGCCGGGCACGGTGCGCGTGTTTTTTATAACGTCTGATGTTCCTACTTCCGGCTGTCCGAATTTGAAAACAAT
This sequence comes from Acanthosepion pharaonis, assembly GCA_903632075.3. NCBI lineage: Eukaryota > Metazoa > Mollusca > Cephalopoda > Sepiida > Sepiidae > Acanthosepion > Acanthosepion pharaonis. Next base: position 493,123 of record CAHIKZ030000453.1, read on the forward strand.
TGCTACAAGCATTTCGTATATATTTCAACTTCATTCAATGACTAATCAAAAACGGACAGAACTTTTTTGGTTACCTTATATATATATATATATATATATATATATATATATATATATATATATAAGGGGAAAAATGAAGTTTAATGGATTCACTGGAGACACGTATTTTAATGAATGATATCCGACGCTGATTCTAGGTAATGTGTGTCCGCTGAATACGAATTTTAACTCGATTTGGCGCTATCAGCTTCCGATTCTTGTCAACAGCCTACGCGCCTTTTTTTCAGATGTTTTAAATTAGGACTAAAAAATTTCGTCATGTGTTAAAAGTTTTTGTCAAATTTCATGACTACAAACAGAAACTACCGTCAAATGACATTATAACGATAGAAAGGATTTAAAATATAAAACAAATCGATATGAATGCTTCACTAGCAACAATTTCCTCAACAAGACATTCTAGCGTATTTACTTGTTGATAGCTGGTATCTATTCAAACACCAGAAGTAATCAGCCATCATGTAGGAATTCCAGCAGCTTTGTTACCGTTCTTGCATTTTGATATTTTGGTAGAATTTCTTCCGTTGTTCATTACTTAAATCACTTACTTTCTTGGAAATTGCTCAAGATGGCGATTCAAAAAATGTATTTTTACACTCATACTGCAACTTAACTCTTGCTGCGAGTATAGGTCTCCAGTGACCGTTTGGCCCGTTGGCACCAGTTCATAATGAACCACTTGACGACCTTGCACTTGTAGTCCCTTGCACTTTTCTTTACGATTTTTTTCGCAGTTATCTGCTCTAGAATTGCCTAAAACGAGAACCAGGTCATTTTTTCGCGTTCATTTATGACATCAGGAAAACTTTAATTAATGTTCCTATTTGTAGACCGTCAAAAATTCCCGCCTTGATTTTTTCATAAGTTATACTTGTAAATTTTGTATTTGAAACAACCACCGTTCGTATCTAAGCTTTCCCATGTTGTTTAACGAGGCCTAGTTTGATATGCAGAGGAGGAAATATTATTTCATCTCTGCTCATTAAAAGGTGGATTAATTAACGACAGTAATTGATGTTTTTGCTGACCAGATTTCTTTGAAATAATGTTCTTCCTTGGTTCTGCTGTCTCATGTGCAAAGGAAGCAGGTCAGATTTAGTATAACCTCCTTGTTGTCCTATTTTCTTTCACCGCTTATGATCTATACGTGATCGCTATATTTTAGGCACGATGGAGTAATGGATAGCGGCCTGGATTGAGAAACCGGAGAGCCGGGTTCGAATTCCATTCGAATCCATTACATTCACTTATGTTTATGAATAAAAATGACAATAGGAAAACTGGTAATTGCTGACGCGTTTTGTCCAATGTGGACTTTATCAAAGCAAAATACGAAAATTAAACAAATATACACAACAGATTCATAAAATCAAAAAAAAAAAATGGTTGAATACATCAACACAGATGATGTATTCAACCATTTTCTTTTGATTTTATGAATCTGTTGTGTATATTTTTTGTGTATATTTGTTGTGTATATTGTGTTGATGTATATTGTGTATATTTGTTTCATTTTCGTATTTTGCTTTGATAAAGTCCACATTGGACGAAACACGTCAGCAATTACCAGTTTTCCTATTGTCATTTTTATTCATAAATATTGTCTTCTCTACTGGTTAAATCGGAGAAATTTTCATTCACTTATGTGCTAATACCCTGGGGAAAGTTATGAATCCACCTCTTCTCCCCCCTAGCTATGGGTAAATAGCAGAACGGGGTCTATAGCCTTGGATTGCAACTGGTCTGCCGCAGAAAGAAATTGCAACCTACTGCAGGAAAAAAAATTCAGTCATGTATCGAAAGATACATGATCGCTTAAGCGTGTATCACACATGGCACATAACTGATATTTGATAAGATTTAAAACCTTTTCTATATGGTCATACTTTTCTTTTAATTTTGCATAGTGCGCCATCAGTAGCGAGCAGGTATCTATTGTCTTTATGGAACAACTCATTCTTAAGACTTCTTTTCGAACTCTCAAAAACAAGCGCGAATTATTTGCATCTTAATTTTAGAATTATATATATTTTGCTTACTTTATTAATATTAAGATCGCTTAAAAATGAAAAAAATTAAAAATATTTTTAAGGAGTTACATATAAAAAAAATATACATGGTACAACAATACCATAAGAATAGGTACAAATACCTAGATAAAAACCCTAGTTGCATCATGGGTAACTACATATAACTCTTTATGAATACAACCCAAATCAGGACCTCATAGAGAAAAACTGAGTAAAGATTCGTGATCGGTGCACCCGAATTACATGGAACTAACTATCAAATCTAATTCAATAGAAAAAAAAAAAAAAAAAAATGAAATTTGTTTCGCAAGTGTTATAGATAAGAAATTTCATCCATGTTCTCCAAAGGTTATAACAATTGATGAAAATCGTTTGTTCTATAAAGGAAAGGTCGGGTGGATTCATTGCTTTGAAACGCTTTCAAATCGGAATATTTCACGCTTTGCCAATTTTGAATTATTTTTCTATTGTTGGTGAATGAATCCAATCAGAGCGTGAATCTATTAACCTGATGAATGAGGTATTCTGTGTTGGATTCTTTGCTCATGAAAGTCCTGCCGGGAAACGATATGGCTTGAAGATCGATAATTACTACAAACATCCTTATTGAACAGGGGTCGATATGTATGGCACTAAACAAAAAAAAAAAAAAAAAAAGAAAAAGAAAAGAAATATGCCTCACTAACTGCAGAATAAATTCATAAAAGCAGTATTTTGTAAGGAAAAAGCAATAAGTAATAGTGTTTTTGTTGGAAATGTAACAAAATGATATTGTATTCCTTTTTATTATTCATACTGCTGAACAAGAGGTGACCACCAAACAAGGATCCGTCAATAATAAAAAGGAATCAATCTTTCAAGGATAAAGGGTTGGTTTGAGGAGATCAGAATTTTGCAAATTCTTTTTCTCCCAAGTAACGCAAAAATGTGTAACAGAAAAACTCCACTTATCTGATATGGTTCAGTGGAAGTCTTTTATCTTGTCAAGATTTCCATGAAGCCAGAACTTTACTGAAGTATTGCATGAAACGATTGAAAAGTAACTTTAACCACACAATTTAGGAGATCTTCATCTTCTTCCCGCCATTCTGCCCAGTATACGCAGGATATTTTCATGTTTAACTTCATTCTCACGAGAAGAAAAAAAATTCAACAAGAATGTGTCTTGTGTCTTCTTAGAAGTGTGATAAATGCGAAAGAATAGAGTAAAGCGACCCAATACCAATGCAAATAACACAAAGAAAGCATCCACTTCATTTTTTCAAGAAGAATTAGTCATGAATATGAAATATTCTTTATAATCAGTCCCACATGTAAAGTTGATTGTCTGTATAAATAAAGTCAACGTAATTAAACCAAAAGTAAATTTGAATAGTTCTAACTCTTTTTACTTCAGTTATGATTATGAACTAATTAATTTTCGTAAATTTTAATCAAATATTCAAATAAACATGAACAAAGATGTCAAAAAAGAAAAAGAAAAAAGAAGAGAGACGGCTTGGAAAATAATAGTAATAATTCTTTCGTCCGTTTGCAAAATGGCTACAGGTGGATCAATCGGACATTGTTCTGCTTTTTGACTGATTTTTTTTTTAAGAAATTTTAATCTTTGGCGCTTGGAGGTTGAGAAATGAACCCAAATGAAAATCTGTTTTATTTTTTCATACTTTCTTTTCCTTTGTTTAATGAATTCCTTGATGATTCTTCCGCTAACTTTTAGGGGTTGATCTACCATATAAAACTTGATAACTATCACTGTCATCGGAAAATTGAGCATTTGTCGGATGGCATTCTGTGTTTGTGTTATAGTAATTTTCCAAGCGTAGCTTAGATGTGACACAAGGCCGAAATTAGAGGGTATCCATTGAGGATCGTACTCACTACCCAGTCGTAATTGTTCTAGCGAGCCAAGCTTGCTAACCATTACACCGCCTCGAGGTGCCTCCTGTGTCTGTGTTATATACCGTACCTATGAACACTAATGAGTATGTCCCAATTTTCATACATATGTTGGACACTATTGTAAATGGGGGATAATATGGTGTCTAAGTAGTCCACCACTAACAGTGGTTTCCCTACTTCACGCCGCTGGCGAGTATTTTATTTTGTTGATGTTATAAAGATTGCCATTTCATTTCCAACATCCGTTTTGGTTATTCCTCATTCAGTAACCTTTTCTAGATTACAAAAGTCTGCCTTTCAACATGTAAGCTACCCTAATTTTATACAATTTGAAATTATATTTTTTTAAAATTTCATTTTAAGTCTCTTTGACTTTATTTAACTTTAATTTTTTCATTTTTTTCTTTTTGTGATAACCCTCAATATAAAAGTATGTTCACCTCTGGCATTTCATCTGGTAGAGGTCAAATTAAAACTTAGTATAGTCAGTTCCATTTCCATACCCCTATGCTACCTCCTGAATACAGTAATCAGTAATGTACTCTTGAACCCGTACCTCATTGGCAGGAAGAGCTCTTTAGCTATGGTCGACAGTCGTCCTAGAACTGGTATCTTGAAGAAAATTACCTCTTGGCAGTCAAGAATAAAACGCAAAAAATTACAGATCTCAATGATTACGAACAAATATTCATACCAGATCAGCCGTCAGAGAGGAACCAGTCAAGAGCCGAAAAATCTGTCACCGGAACAAACTTTTCCACCAACGAAGAGACATTTGGTCACAAAACCTGGAGTATTTCCAACCTTGGACCAAGTGACTTAATGCCAAATCAACTAATTAAAAGAAAGCGAACAAAATGGTCTCGCGAAGAGTATCAAAAAGTCATGACAGCCTTTTTCACCGCACTCGAAAATCAACAAATAAACACCAATGATCAGACATACTAAATATGGAGAATTATGGTAGGAAATGGAATAAGACTGCATCTCAACGCAAACATGTTTGCTAATATCCGCAGCGACATCGTGCGAAACAAGAGACTCCTAAATGCAGAAATAGATGAGATAAACCTAGATATAAGACAGAATACAATAAGCCTTCATTACTCAAACAGTAAAGAGATGAGAGTAGAGATAAATAATATAACAGAGGATTAAGTAAAAACTAAAATAAATGAGATACGAAATAATAATCTCTCAGGAAATAAAACCGAAGAATCTACCTGTGACATAAACTGTAGTTATCCAGACGATGTCACTGAAGATGAGTCCAACTACATTAGAGTAGAATTCCTTGAAAACAACAGAGGTGAAATCACCGAAGCGAATAACCACGCCATCCAAGTACTCAGCAGAGTAACTTCCACACAAATGTTAGAGACCAGCTCCCAAAAATCCATATGACAAAATCCAATAAGCAAATTGTGTAAATATATAAGGCTGCACTGGAAACACTGTTAGCGAAAAATCCCACTGAGAAACATCACACAAGTTAATAATGTCATATACGCGACATCTTTAGCAGCTACTGGGAAGCTTGAGATAAAGACCATGAAAAGATCAAAGAGAGACAGCTTGGATGCAAAATTGATGCGAGAAATAAAGAAAATCAGATGTGAGATATTGATACCAGATACGGTCACTAGAAACCCAAATGTCTCAACATTCAAGTGTAAGAAGCTCGAGCGGAAATATAAAATTAAATCACTAAATGAAATTCCATCAATCAAGGAAATGCTAAAACAGTTAAAGGCACAAAGAACAAAACAATACGAAAAAGCGTTGTAGGTTTTATCGCCAAAATAAAATATTCTAAACGTACCTTGGAAAAGCAGTTATACATGTCAAAAAGCCACTATCTATTGAAAAAGTGCAGAAACTTTGGAAGACTATTTGGAGCAGCCCAAAGAAATATAACCCCAATGCAGAATGGATCCGATTTGAAGAAGAAAGAATGCTGGACAGACCTTTGCAAGAATGGGAAAATATAACCACGAATAATATTAGGCAAGTTCTAATGCAATTCCAGAAATGGGATTTCGTTAGAACTTTCCCCAGGAAATAACAAGGTGCCCATTTTCTAGCTTTTACACCTGTCATCAATCCATAAAACCTTGAACAAATCTATCAATGCTTATTAATAATCCCAATAAAATCCTACAATGGATCACTGAAGGTATTACATATCTCATGTCAAAAGGTCTGTCCTGATGAACCATACTTATTGTTTTCTCGAAACAAACAAGATTCTTCCACTGGAACAAAAGGGATGCAGGAGAGGTTAATATAGTTGCAAAGATCATCGAATGATAAACAAAATGATCCTGGAATATTAGAGGATATATCTAAATCCCACCAGAGATATTGAATGCCTGAATATCCGACGAGGAATCTTTCAAGGAGACTTCCTGTCACCTCTTCTGTTTTGATGTCCGAGATCCCCCTTACGCATGAACTAAAAAATAATAGATATAGATAAAAATTAAACAAGTAAGTATTCAATCATCTACTCGACTGGGTATGACGATAAACTGCATCCGTGTCCTGGGTAAGACGATAAACTACATTCAACAGCAAGGCCTCTGATCAGAAGGTTTTGAGGAGCGTGGAATCACCTCTTAATTGCTGGTCCACCCTGACCCAGGTTGATAGCACCTGTTAGGGCCCCAGATATGGGCAAATAGTCAACCCCGAAACTGAGGTAAAAAGCATTATAAAAATGTAAAAATAGGTTTTAATACCAGAAATACTTTGTAAACATTATTACCAGAAATAAATTTTTGAAGAAAAAAAACTATTACCAGCAATATATTTTTGGAAAAAAAAAAAAAAAACTACCAGCAATATATTTTTGAAAAAAAAAATCCAAAAAAACATTACCAGCAATATATTTTTTAACATCAATACATGTTTTAAAATAATATTTGAGGAAAAAAATATTACCAGAAATAGATTTTTGACACAAATAAAATATTACCAGAAAACAAAAAAAGTTGTCGGCATTAAATAACCCATTGAGTTTGATATGCCGTAAAACACAACAAACCAAACCAAACCATCTACATGGATGAACTCAAACTCTTTGTCAAAGACGACAGTGAGTTGAAGGGTCTCCTCAATACTGTAAAATGTTTCAGTTACGACGTAGTTATGGATTTCGGATCCGATAAATGTGCAAAAGTAACATTCAAACAAAGGAGAATTAGTGAAACACACTCAACAGATTTAGATTTTGTCACAAAGATTAGGGAACTGGAACAAGAAGAAGCCTATAGGGACCTAGGAATTAGCGAAGGAGATGGAATACAGCATAGGCAAATGAAGGAGAAAGTAAGAAAGTCTGGTACTGAATACCGAGATGAATAAAAAAAAAAAAAATATCAGCCATGAACACTTTTGTCGGTCCGTCTGGTGCAATACAATTTCAACATCCTTAACCGGACCACAGGTGAAATTAAGAAAATGGACGCCAAAACGAGAAAGCGTCTAACCTGAAACCGCGTGCATCATCCCAAGGTTGTGTTAGTCCAAGATGCAGATTCTGTTATAAATATCCAGAAACAATTGACAGTCTTGTATCAGGTTGCGTGGCATTGGCACCCACTGAATATAAAAGACGGCATGACAGAGTGGGCCAGTATCAGCATTGGAAAATCTGCAACTTTTACGGAAAGGAAATTGAAAGAAATTGGTATGAACACCACCCAGACCCGGTTACGGAGATCGGACCTGTAACAATTTTATGGGACTACACAATACACACTGACAGAACAATCAAAGTTAATCGCCAAGACATCTTCTATTGACATCTCAATTCCTGCAGGCTGTAATGTCAATAGGAAGGTCTTCAAAAAACTATCAGAATACAACGACCTTGAAATCGAAATCTCAAAAATTGACTGGATTCTTAGTAGCCCAAGCCTTAAAGAACTATAAAAAAAATTGTTCTCACGAGTACAGCCCACACATTACGAACGACTTTATCTCTGTAAAATAAGTGTGATTTTTTTTTTCAAAACTGCTCAGAGGAAAATGTCATGATGCCATTTTTGACCTTAGGTCGCTGGTCGAGACCTGGAAAGAAATGAGTATACACCAGTAACTAAAGTAAATAAAATGTTAATAATAATAATAATAATAATAATAATCAAATAATCGAGTAATACTAATAATGATTAAATAATACTAATAATAAAAATAATAATAATCATAACAATCAATAATAATAATAATGAAATAATAACTATCTTATAATAATAATAAAATAATATTAATCAAATAATAATAATAAAATAATTATTATCAAATAATAATAATAATAATAATCAACTAATAATAATAATAATAATCAAATAATAATCAAATAATGATTATCAAATAATAATAATATTAATCAAATATAATAATCAAATAATAATAATAATAATCAAATAATGATAAGCATGATAATAATAATTAAATAATGATTATCAAATAATAATAATAATAATAAAATAATAATAATAATAATATTAATCAAATAATAATCAAATATTCCTGATCAATTATTGATCTGTAAACGTCATTTATTGAAAAGAAAACCAATTAATTTAAAACGGCAAGAATTTTTTTCTTCTGTTCTTCAACACCGTTTTATACTTTTCATTTTTCTTGGTTTAATTCGGAACATCGACAGGAAGACAATTCCATTTTGTTCATTTATTTCATCTTTTGACTTGAGCGATGTATTGAAACACCCGTGGAAATGAGACAATCATTTAAAAAAAAAATCAGAAAACTGTTCGCCTCCATATGGAACTTTCTTTACGCATGAGGTCACGTGATACGATCAATGCGAAAAAAAAGAAGCCTACTTCAATGAATACTGATCTTTCTCGCGTACTTAAATATGAAAAAGTTTAATGATGCCTAGATGTATCTTCGTGGGCGGTCGTCAGTTTAAGAATATTCTATAAGATGAAAGAAACATTGATACGAGCTGGGTTTCTACACCTGTCGTAACTAATGGCTTTCATAGGAGATCAAGTGACAACAAGTCTCCTTCTTTTAAAAGAGGCTCTTACAAGCATTCAAAATTGACAAAAATAAGTAGATTTGTTTAATATGCATGGATCAAAGTTAAATTCTTTACAAACAATAAGTAGATGTTAGAATTGCAACGGCATGGATAGTATAATAAAAATGAACGCTATCTAGAAGTCATAAAATGTTGGGAATCATTTTATAATATGGAATCCAAATTATGGCAAAAGATTATTTAGGTAGTATTTTTTTTGTGTAAGTTAAACTGGTCTACGAAATAATTGCCACCAGTTTTCTTCTGAAGTGTAAATATCCGCACATTAGTGGGGATGATAAAAAAACATACAATTTGGTATAAATAATGAGGTAGATGCAAGAACATTTACATTAAACCGATACTTTTCTCAATTTAATGAAACACGAACAGTATTATGGGAAAATAAAACCAACCGGAAACAAAAAAGAAAAAAAATGGCTGAAATGAAAAGTCAAAAATAAAAAAAAATGCTCTTATATGCGTGAAGTTGTTGGACATTACCAAAATCACAGGCCAAATAACTAGATGGTAGACATTTGGGAGTAACGTTAAATGTCAGCTGGAAACAACATATGACCAATGAAGACTTGTATTGGAACCTACAAAAGATTAAGCCCAAAATCTGTGGAAGGTGAGTGCGTTTTCGATGTCATTGTCAGAGAAGTCAACAAGAAGTTTTACATCGATCTATACTCTGGAATTCAAATAATAGATAAAAAATCAAGAAATAGAGAACTAAGGACCTTCTTTGATCAACTCAGACGAAACCGGAATCAGAAAGAAAGATGGATAAAAGAAATGGCTGGAAAGAATTGATCAGAAGTTTTCACCGAGAAAGGTCAGATCAGTTTTCACAGCTGTTGGATATTAACAAAATCACAGGCCAAATAACGAGATTGTACCTCAATGAGTAGATTAGTTAGGGGATATTTTTTGTGAAAGTAACTGGTAGACATAATAACTAAATGGTAAATACATTCGAGGAGGGTAAAGTGTCAGCTTGAAATAAAATATGCCTAATGAAGAACTCTATGAAAATCAACCGAAGCAATATGGACAAAATCAGTGAAAGGCAAGTGTAGATTAGTAGCCATTGCTGAATAAGTAAACAAGAAGTTGGGAATCAATTTATAATAATGTCTTCCATCCGAAAACGACTTGAATGTAAGGATTTTATTATTCAAGGAATTGATAGAAAGCTAATGTCTAAAGCTAATTAAGTCTTCTTATCGAAGTGATTTCGCCATTGATCACATTAACATTATTATTTATTTATATCTTTATATAAATTGTTTTTTATGATATAAAAGCTGCACACTCTAATAATATATATATATATATATATATATATATATATATATATATATATATATATATATATATATATATATCAATGTGCTCTGATATTTGTGGCAAAAGACAACGAGGAGAGAAATTTCGCAGTTCAAAAACAACGTTTTATTATTATTATTATTTCCTTTGATTTCTAGCGTGTACACATTTCTTAAGGTTAGATATGGCATCATGACACTTTCCACTGAAAAAAAAATCAAATAAAATAAAAAATAAAAATATTTTGCATAGATAAAGCCCTCCGTAAAGTGTGGGCTGTACTTGTAAGTATCTCTTCAAGTAGTCAACTGGAATTTTTTCTTTTTATGATATATATATATAAACATGCTCTGATCTTTGTGGTAAAATACAACGAGGAGAGAAATTTCGCAGTTTTATTATTATTATTATTATTATTATTATTATTATTATTATTATTAATTTTCGTACATTTTCAGGTACAATCGAGATGTCTTCTGGACACTGAAAATTTAAATCCAAAAAGTCACTTAAAATCTGCAGCATCTTAATCGTTATCCTGTTTAAAAGCTTTATTAGATTTCTGATTTGATCAATGCAAGTTTTGCTGATTTTGCCACGGTTTCAGGTACGCAAATTACTGGATTTCATGGCATATAAGGCCCACTTCAAATAGTTAAAAAGGATCTTGCTGGTTTGGTATGTGAAGGTGTTGTATCTGGCAGGATATTACTATGCCTTTGGATTCCTTGGGGACCATAGGGCCGCAACACATACCTCTCCAACGGACGTGGTTCCGGGCTACTCCTCTTCAGCTCGGCCCATGTCGTCCCACTTCTGCACCAAGTCTGTTTTGGTCGAACCACTTTTCGCTTCCCTTGTGGATTCCAGTTAACGTCCTGCCTGGTGACTCTAGAAGCAGGATAACATTCACACAAATGCTGCAGGTTCCGAATAAAACATCTTCGTCGAGAATGCCAGTATTTTCGTAAGTTTTCGTAATTCTACAATAATACAAAAAGCTTTTTCTTGATAACAGGAAGACTGATACACCTAATAGCCGTTGGCTGTATCGTACTGACGAGACAAATAGGAAGGAACGATTCTTATTGGCTGGCGTGCTGATCAGTTATTATAAATTGGCGCCATTATTGGTTACAGTTATTCGAGGTTGAAGTAAATCAATATAACGAATATTAAGCGTACTTTTACTGCTGGAATGAGCACTGTCACATGATCAAAGATGGCGGAATTAGCTAGTGACTTGATATGATGCTCAAAAACATGAACCTATCAATGAACATTGTATTGACACTACTGATGACACATCCCAGCAAATCTTTACGGCATATAGTGAAATTATCAATCGTTATTTTATTTGAAACGAAATTTCAAATGATTTTGAATACGTCCTGAATAACTGGTGAACACCTTTTCAGTTTGTGAATACGGAACGTTCACAAATAATTAAGTTTTTATCCGTACTTGCATCATTTACATTATTCGGACTGTTATCCTCATCTTCATTTCCATATTCACAACATTTCGGCCGTTGTACACTCCGGCCTTCTTCAGGTGACTGAAAATTTGAATCGAACCCTTTATTTCCTCCACAGGGTTAGAATGTTCTGGTTTCACGTGCCATGCCTCTTCCGGATGTCTCAGTTATTTTCCTTTAACTCAAATCTTCAAGTTTCGGTTCACAACTGCTTTGGCCTGGTATTGAACTCAAACTCTTTGGGTCTAGCCACTGGATCCTCAAAGACACATGTCCCAGTGCATAAAGAAGTTGGTAAGATCGAGCGAAACGTTGTGAATATGGCAATGAAGATGAGGATAACAGTTCGAATAATGTAAATAATGCAAGTAATCATAATACCTCATCTCAGAGATATAGACAGATATATAGAGAGACATAGACATAAAGGCCGGAGCGTAGAATGGCCGAAACGTTATGAATATGGCAATGAAGATGAGGATAACAGTCCGAATAATGTAAATAATTCAAGTTATCATAATACCTCATCCCAGAGATATAGACAGATCTTTATTCGTAACATTTTTTATTGTATTGAACAAAACTTTTGTGGATATAAGAGAATTATTGTATTTGACGGCATATATCGCGCACATTTTTTTTATTGAAAATATCTTTTAAATATCCCCTGCGTCTTATGTGCCATATGTGACGTCGCAGCGCCAACTGTGACGTTCTATCCTGATCTACCACGGCGCCAGTTGTGATGTGGCCGTTCCAGGGTCCTATCCCGGTCACGACACCAGTTGTGACGTCCCTAAACAGCACCAATTGTGACGTCTTCGCCGCGGCGCCAGCTGTTCGCCCCTCTCTGCTCCGCCCGGGTGTCGCTGCTCCAAACGTGACGTCCGCCTGTCGCGTCAGTCGTGTTGTCTCGTCCTGTGACGACCAACTGGCTTGAATCGGTCGCGGCACCCAAATGTGACGTTCTAAACTTTTGGTGATTCGGGTAGGAATCTGGTTAGATTTGATATCAGCCTCTCCGTTCCCAACTCGCTTCCATCGCCTGGTTACCAAGGTAACTGCACTGATCTCCAGTCTGCCTACCCACGTTGTGAATTGATCTTAGACAGACGAGATCAAACAGTGGTTGGGGCCGTAATGCAAATTGAGTTCAACGGGGGTGATAACACACAAATATGCATAAAAGAAAACAAAATGAAAACTCAAAAAGTTCAAAGTATCAAAGAAAAAGGTAACAAACTTTACGTCTAGTTGTTCGATACATAGGATTGCATCTATCTACTGACCCGTTCTGTGGATTGTGACTCGTCGTTTTCGCTAGGCAAGTTTTAACGCTTCAAGTTGTCTGCTCTCTAAGATATTTGTGTTTCAGTGTGTCTTTGGACGAAAGTCGAAAAAACTTATTTCAGTGGTCTGGTTCTAAGTCGCTCTTCAAAATAATTGTTCTTGGTTTGAAGAGGAATCCGAAATTTTGCGTGAATCTTGGTCAGCTCTCTTGAGGCGGCTTCAACTCTGGAAACTGGAGCTCGAACTTTGGGCACTCATCTCTGCCGCTAGGGCGCGAACTACTGGAACTCATCTCTGCCGTCAGGGCCTGAACTACTGGACACTCATCTCTACCGCCAGGGCTCGAACTACTGGACACTCATCTCTGCCGTCAGGGCTCGAACTGATTTCTGCCTGTTGGGGCCTGGCTTTTATTGACGCCGACAAAAACCGGGTTGGGTCTGTTGGCGTCGGGGAGTTCCTCGATAATTCTAAATACATATCCACCTCTTTTATTTCTGGTTAGGGATTTTCCACTCTTTTCCATTTTTGGTAACTTTTTCACTCCCACTTTCTCACCATGCTTCTGAGGGGCGTGAACTGCCCTCCCCACTTCTTCGTAGCAGCTTCTCATACTTATACTCTGGATGGGGCGTCGACAGCCTTCTTCGTGCGTCACGTGATCACTCTCGGCCAATGAGGTCTTGGTCGGGTATCTTTCCTCCTCCTTCGTGCGTCATGTGATCACCACTTGACCAATGACGTCTTAGTCGGGCGTGAACAACCCGCGGCTTTGTTTCGGAAAAAAATACCTTGCTTAACTAAAAAATTAATTATCTCTTCTCTTTCCTTTTTTTCTTCCTTTCAAATCGCCGTTATCATGAACGGTTAATATGACAACTCTTTGTTCAACATGTGGCGTTTGTCAAGCAGTTTATCGCTAATTCATCAGATGGCTGGTTTTCCAACATGACCTCAGAAAAGAATTTTCTCCAAGTTTCCAGTCGGTCTGACGTCTCCAAGGAAGAAATAAAAACATTTCTTATTCCATTCATTTTCCTTCGGTTCATGTGTCTGAAAACAAAATTTTATTATCGCAGGGCAAAAGTTTGTTTTGTCGAAAAGAGTTTAGTTAGCGAGACTGCTTGTGTGGGATTTTAATTTTCCATATCTAGCTAAGGCTCCGTAGCTACACCTGTGTTTTGTCAATTATCAAAATCTAACGTTTTCAAGTGGACTTTCTTTGGCGAACATTTCTTGATAACACAATTCCATTCGCGCAGGCCAAGTAGGAAAATCGGTCAATGATTGCTCGCAGGTGGCCTTTAATTTTTATATCTGTCCAAAGTCTTTTTTAGTCGCCTGTTTCTTGTCGTCACTTATCGAAATAACATTTTCGCTTGAATTTTTCCCCCGGCCGGTGGTCTGTGTTTTGATAATAAGATGCCTTCTCGTACCAATAGTTTGTTTTCATATCCTTAGATAACACTTCCCTACCCACTCAATCTCATTGTCATTGTAATGACACTATTTCGCCATTTGCCACTTATCCAAAATAACCCTTTTTTTTATTGCCTCTTAAGCCGTGTGTGTGTGTTCGCTTATCACCTATGATCCGTCTCGCATTATTTTTTCTCTTCCTTTCTTCTTTTCTTTCCTTTTCCCTTTTTGCCTTTCTTTCTCTGCCTGGATGCATGGTGCCACACATATGTAGGTTTACTAATTACTAATTTTTTCTTTATTTGCCCTGCTGAAATTAGGGTGTGTTGTATACACCCGTGCGTCTTATATGCCGTCAAATACGGTAGTCATGTATCACATCTGATGAGATGGATTGGCAAACCGAAGATAATTGATAAAAAAAATAAGCATTTTTCTTATATCCACCCGTTTTTTTTGTCTTTGTCGCCGTCTGAATTTTCCTGATGAGGAGTTCTTCGTATCATACATTGGTTTTTTCGAAACAATTTCCTAATTTTTGCTCTCTTCTTTCCGTGATGTAGTTCCGTTAGTATTATAGATTAGTTATTTCAAGCCAATTTCTTCTTCGTAATCTTTTTCATAACATTTTTGCTGTTGTAATATCAAACCATTCTTCAAATGATTATTACGTTTAGTGAACTTCAAGCAATGTCGAAAGTAAAGCAGCGTTTGATTTGCTGAGAAAATTCTGTTCATATTTATTTTTCACACCCGGTATTCTTCCTTGAAAAACAAAGAATCAGTGTATTAGAGAATAAATCTCAGGAATCCAGACAAAAATTCAAAAAATAATAATATAATACTTTGAGATTAAATATTAAAAATGGATTTATACGTGGCGTAGCGGTTAACAGCTAAAATTAAAAATTGGCGTGCCGAGTTCAAATCTCAGCAGATTTCGTTGCGTTCACGCTTGGACAAATACTCTTAGGAAATATATGGATATATTTCTGCTCCACCCCCGGAGATATGGATTAAATAGCAGGGCAGAATCGGATCTTTAAAATTTGTTGGCAATTAATCTAAGAGGAGAAAAGCGATTCCAAAACTGGTTGGGTGTGTGGTTAGCACCTCCCTCCAGTCAAAATTGGTTTTCTACAGAAATCACATCTGCCCACCTAGCGTGGTAAAGCTGTGACATTATTCTCCAAATTGAGAGCATGGAACTGAGTTGTAGTAGTAGTAGGAGGAGCAGGAAGAGGAGGGGGACTATTGAGAAAACAATTACTGAGTCATCAAAAGGAGGGAAATGCTAGCTTAAAGGTGTAATAATGGCGAACGTTTTAACTGTCGACTAGAAGGTTGTTTATTTTGAAAACAGCGGCCATTGCAAGATAGATGGTAATCATTCTAGGTTGCGGTGAGTTTTCGAACCACTGAACTGCAATGAAATGATCTTTACAAGAAATTACTTTGCATTACGGTGAGAGAGACCCCACCCAAATTCCCGCGGTTTGAATAAATTCCTTTCAAAGTGAGATGCCAGACGTGCGAGAATTTTCACATGATTTGTTTTATTGTGAAATCCACTGATTGGCTTATTTGATACTATTTTCTGACTGGACCCTCAGATCTCATTTCACTTCATACCTGAAGGCAGGATTTATCTTGGCGATACTTGAATTCATTCGATACTGTCTAACTAATGAATATAAAATCGAATTACTCACGATTTCCAAGTGCTTAGCATAAGTGGGCGTCGTCTTTAGTGTTTGCTCAGCCTGCTTGGGAGGCTAGAGAGTTGCGTTTGTCCCACCAATGCCAAGGATCAGTGTACGAAGTCTTACCCCCAAGATTTCTTATACGGGTTTTCAAGTAAGACAAGTAGAAAGGCATTTTCTTTAATCATGGAAGATTGACTCGATAGATTTTTTTCTAAGATAATTTTCTAAAATTTGATCATATAGCTAACTAGACCAAGTACTAGAGTAACGACTGTAATCCTTTTTGGAGACTCCACTCGTTTTTGTCTTCTACCACACTGAATTAAGCTTATTAAATATATTTCAGTGTATCACCATAGGGCACAAGTTCGTAAGCTAATTTCAAAGACAATTATATCGGAGTGAATTTGAACCTCACTAAGTGTTCCACATTTTTGGCCTTAAACATTCAACTTAGTCATGCTTCTTATGGTAATTTGCCCACGCACGCATGAACTCTCCCAGCTATAAATAGGAGCAGGAACTGCCTTTTAGAGAGGAAGGTTTCAGCAGTCAGCTCTGACAGTCGGAGCGAACATTCTTGCTGTAACACTTTTGTTTTTATATGTTTCTCTTACAATTTCTCTCTTTGTGTCTTTATTTCTGGCCCTAACAAGGCCACGACAGTTCCTTATCTCAGTCTGTTCATTATCTATCTATCTATCTATCTATCTATCTATCTATCTATCTATCTAAGTTTGATCCTGTTATGGTAATTGATCCACGCACGCATTGACTTTCCCAGCTATAAATAGGAGCATGTACTACCTTTTGGATTGATGGAAGTTTTCAGCAGTCAGCTCTGACAGTCTGACATCCATTAGACATGGCACGTGGAACTAGAACAGTCTACCCCAGTGAGCGAAATAAAGGGCTCAGTTCGACATGTCAACCACATAAAGAAGGCCGGAGCGCACAACGGCCGAAACGTAATTAATATGGCGACAAAGGTGAGGACAATAGTCCGAATAATGTAAATAGTGTGCATAATACCTCATCTCAGAAATTTAGACAGATAGTGAAGAGCCGAAACGTTGTAATAAATATGGCGACAAAGGTGAGGACAATAGTCCGAATAATGTAAATAGTGTACCTAATACCTCATCTCAGAAATATAGACAGATACTCACGGGTCGAAACGTTGTAATAAATATGGCGACAAAGGTGAGGACAATAGTCCGAATAATGTAAATAGTGTACCTAATACATCATCTCAGAAATATAGACAGATACTCAAGGATCGAAACGTTGTAATAAATATGGCAACAAAGATGAGGACAATAGTCTGAATAATGTAAATAGTGTAAAGAAAGAATCATTTCGATAATCTGTTCTAATTAAGCAGGTTACTTTTTACACATATCCACAAAAGTACGCCCATTACTTTTACCGTTCATACAGCAATCGCCGTCAGTAGCCTTCTACCTTGAGATCCTCTTGGACCTTTTTTAGGGTGAACATTCTCAGATCATAGTAAACGTATATGTAGATAATACCACAGTTTATGGATGCACCTCCAAAAATCAAAACGCTTGGAAACTTTCAGTTGATCTTCCCACTGACCACGTTCTAACAAATCAAGAGGAAAAATATAGTATACTATTAATGCGACAATCAAAACTTTAGTCTTTGATTCTGAGTTTTGAAATGTTTGATACAACGATTGGTAAGTAACTGTAACTTTTAGTACCTCAAAAGTCCAAGCTAGTATGATTATATCATCACTAATCAGTCCTTTGCTGCTCTTCAGTCACAATAAATAGTAGCGCTTTCAAGGAACCTCCATGCTTTGGACATCTGTTGTGTTTCAAGTTCACTTCAGACCTCAAGTGGGACCCAGATATACGCATGTATAATAACTGTTTCGTTTATATTGGTAAGCGATATATTCGATTAGCAATGGCACAACCGAAAGTCTATGTCTTCAGGTTTTGGAGTTTTTGGAACAGTGATGGGGAAATAATTGGCTTGTAACTTCCAGTACCGCAAAAATCAAGCTAGTGTCATTCCATCATCACTGATCAGATATTGAGTTTCTTAAAGGACGATTATGATTGCACTCTCAATAAACCATCTTGTTTTCAACGTCTACCGGGACTCAAGTTCCCATCAGACTTCAAGTGGAACCCATAAATACGATCCATTGCTAAAGAAGCTGGAGACATGGTTGGCTCAGTAAACATTTTGTCATGATTTATCTTTGCAAGAGACAGATTAGATCAAAAATTGCTGCCATATCCTCGCTTTCCAGATTTGATAGGCTTTACAGTCTTTCAGAGGATGATAATTGTCCATTCTGCGACGTAGCGTCTCAAGCCTATCGCAATTTCCATAGTAAATATTCGGACGAGAGCGCCAGTATTTAATTCCACCACTTTACAGCTAAGATATGGTACGTCCTCAGTGTCAAATCACCCATATTTCCCCTGTATTCTAATTGTAAGGAAGAAGTTCTACTCAGATTTTTCCGAGTAGAACTACTTCGTGGAAAACTCTCCGAACATTACAATGTCAGTCTATTCATGTTAAGGCTCAGTCGTTATCTATCCTCCTTATCCTCATAATGTCTTCCCACCTCTTATTACATTCATATCACACACCTCATTCAATAACCCCCTAACCTGATTGATTCTTTCACCTGTTATCTGGGTAAATTCTAGTAATAAATGAATAAACATACATGTCTAGGCGTAATGACTAGTATATTTCATACCTCATCGCGTAGCCGTCGTTATGCAGGTCACGTGTGGAGCTACACATTCTGACGTCATAATAAGAGAATGTGAATGTGGCAAACATTTTCTATTTAAAAAATGATTAGAACTGATAGTAAAAGCTTGCGGTCTTCAGCGAAGGGTGGGTGAAAGAGGCAAGCTTGGTTCGTTTGAATTTTTCTCTTTTAGGTCAACCTACGTTACATCGGGGTGGTTTCCCATAGAACCCTCCCCTTGGTTAGGTTAGACAAGGTTTTGTGTACCTAGTTAATGTGATTAATTGTTGTTTTCTGGCCTGTTTCCGGCTGCATCTTTGGTTATGATCCAAGTTGAGATTCCCAACCTCCCCAGTTTGTTTTGGCCCCCTTTTATCTCGAATGGGTCAGCTTTTTCTTTCCCATGTCCGTCTATATTTTCTCCTTTTCCCACTCCCTTAGCAACAGAGCTTCTTGCTTTTGTCCAATGGGCAGAATTCAGCGGCCTCTCTTTTCTTGAGGGTTAGCCGGGCCCTACTCACATCAGTTATGTTTAGTTTACTTTGTGTTCATGTTTAGTTTGTTATTGGGTTCATCTCCCTTGCCACTCAGTTTTCATCTTTAGATTTTTATATATATAATTTATGATCATTAAATTTTTAATAGCATGGGGCGTGTTTTGTAGCACCCCCCCTCTTGAGAGGATGTGGTATTGTGGTGTATGGAGGATTGGTTGGCGACGGACGAGTTTTTGTAGTGAATGTGCAAATTGTAATCAGTGAATGGGTCGTGAATCGGATTAGCTAGGTATAAGATAGTTAGTGTCGACCAACCTCAACCCCTCCCCTTTTTCGGTCTTGTGCCATAATTGTATTCTTATATAAAATAAATATCCATTTTCTATTTAAAAGTTCGCGTTAATCAGCTGCCATATTTTTTTGCAAGCCTTCCATTTGCAATTGATTGGAATATCTCAGCAGTTTTAAATCTGTAACTAGCCAGGATTTGTGTCAGATTAAATAACCGACGCTAAGCTGAAGCGGAGGAGGTAACAGCAGATGTGAATGCACTCTCCGAGAAAGCGTCTTTCGAGATAATGCAGTAGAAACAATACCCCAAATAAAGATATGCACAATTTCAGGGTAGGTATCGCCATATATGATGCTGTCGGTGAAATGCAGCATAAGTGATAAGTTGGCCGCACTTACGGACGAATTGTTTGAGGAAATGCAAGTGGCACATTACGCATTTACGGATTTCGTTAACATGTAGATGAGAGTCTTTGTGTGCGTGGGTGTGGACAAAGAATCATAATAATAATGGACGCATACGCTGTCGGAAGTTTGGAGTGTTTGCCGTGTATCTGGGCGCAGCAGGCTTATCGCTTTTTCTGGAGGCGTTAGTGTGGCCTGCGCATGCGTGTGGTGTACTGACGTTTTAAATAATTTCTTTCTATACTTGTTTGTAATAAAGATGTGACTGTTTTAAAACCTGTCATTTTGTTTCTAGCTACATTACTTTCTTTTCTTTTTCCCTTTCTTTCTTTCTTTCTTTCTTTCTTTCTTTCTTTCTTTCTTTCTTTCATTTCTTTCTTTCTTTCTTTCTTTGTATATATGCGTAGTTATAAATTGTAAATTTATTTTATATAGTGTCATGATTTTGTTATTTACTTTTATGTCGAAGTTCAATCTGTCTATCTCCGATTCAGTGCCAGAAATAAATGACGCTCAGGAAGTAGCAGTCAGTGATTGATACGAAGTCAGGTTTCTGAAATGATTTTCAACATAAATATAATATGAAAATTAGAGATTGTTGCATCAGACTCTTCTCCATCTTGTACACCTGACAAAGTAGAGTTCTGCTTTATTATATCGATATTAAATTCTTTATATATTGTTTTTCTTAGACCATCGATATGTGCAAGATAACTTGGAATCTATCTATATTTCTGAGATGAGGTATTATGTACATTATTTACATTATTCGGACTTTGTTGCCATATTTATCACAACATTTCGGCCGTTGTACACTCCAGCCTTCTTCAGGTGGTTGGAATGTCGAACTGAACCCTGTTCTAGTTCCACGTGCCATGTCTAATGGATGTCAGTTATCTCCTGTTAATTCACCTTTCCAAGTTCTCCACTGCCTTAACCAGGTACTGAAATCACAACTCTTTGGGTCCTGTCACTGGATCTAACCAACGCTTTTATTCACTGTGTCCTTAAGGACATCTGTGTATGAATTTCTGCGATTTATAAACTTAATGTCTTCAGCATCATTTTTTTACCAGAGCTCATATTGCAATTTTCGTTGTTATTATTGCTGTACAATAGTCCGAATAATCTATCTATCTATCTATCTATCTATCTATCTATCTATCTATCTATCTATCTATGTTAGCCTTTTCACATCTCTATATTCATGATCATATCTAGTGTTCATTATCTATCTATCTATCTTAGGCTTTTCATATCTATATTCAGATTCATATATGTCTGTTCGTCATCTATCTATCTATCTTGACCTTTTTGAACATCTCTATGTTCATGTTTTATACCTGTGTGCTCATTATCTATCTATCTATCTATCTATCTATCTATCTATCTATCTATCTTGGGCAACTGAATGACAACGTGGAAAAGATTCCGTGTTACGCGTTTTGTCCTCTAGAAAGACTTAATCGGGCATATCTCGGGAAGTAATTATAACATATGCTCGAGGTTTTATATCTCCACCATTTCATATCAGCACCAAACTAAGTATTTTCTTCGCACCTGTTAGATATAACAGCCTTGTAAATCACGTTTTTAGTTAAACATTTACTCCGGAGCGGACACTGTTCTTTTTTCGGACAGTTGTAGGTTTAGTAATTATTGGGCATATTTTTACTGGATTTTATTTAATTTATTATACATAAAAGGGTTTACCGGGTTGAAAAGACTGACGACCAATTTCGCAGTCTGCTGAAATAGCCTATTTCCCATATGAAGTAAAAGAATTTGTTTGATTATTAATTATATTGATCTGCATAAATGAAATAAAATATATCAAGCATTTTTTGTGGATCAGTTCTAATATTTTCATATTACTAAGTTCTACTTGTATAATAAAACAACGGATGCTTTACCTTAATATATATATATATAGGAAGAGGTTATAGTTGTTCTAGCGAGAGAAAAGTGTGTATATTAAAAAGAAGTGAGAAAACGAACTGTATTCAAGAAAGACATTTGGGTGACTAACACAAAAAAGAGAATGACTCATATCGAGAATATTTAACATCGAAAAACAAAGGAAAAAAATTAACTGTTTTTAATAATATGTGGAAATTTTCACCCTTTGCCTGATGACAGTCGCGAGACCAGAAACACGTGTAGCAAAATTATAAAGCATAATATTTCTTTAAAACTCCACATTAAACCAAAAACGTTTTATGATTTCTCTCGATTTTTATATATATATTATTATATATATATATATATATATATATATATATATATATTATCTTCGACGTCATATATTAAAAAAGCCCATATGAATGAGAATGGTCTATTATTTTCAAATCCAGGCACGAAAACAAATTCCAAATAAACTACCTACAATGACATCATGACGCAAAGACTAAATAAAATCCCATAATTTAAATCTAATGAAGTTTACAAGTGAAACAGATTAAGCTTTGGGATTCTAAATTCCGCACCGGACCCAACACAGCCATTCTTCACAGATCTTCTATATGCCGTGTCCTTTCAGGACATGGGCGATTATAGCCTTCCACAACTTCCTATCTTTTTACCATTGTCTTTGTACTATCCTTCCCACTTCACATTCTGCCATCGATTGACACAAGCTCGTCAGGTATAAGGTCTATTGCTTCTCTCTGTCACTTTTGCTTTTGATATATCTTGTGACTGTCAAATTTTTCAAGCTTTTCTTCCTCTTTATATATATAAGAATTTTGAAGTCCCTTTCTGATTCTAAGTATAATTGTCCTTCTTTAAACCTTCCTCGTTGCTTACATGCTCCGTCTATAGCGTTCTCAGTACCCTTCTGTAGTACCACATCTCTGTTGCCAAAAAATTTTCTCTTCATCTCTGATGAAATTATCCATCATTCACTATGATACAGGAAGTTCTGCACAATTTTACTATTTCGTAGAATTTTGAAAAAGCTTATTTGGAAAGAGCTTTCCTATTTTGTATTATCTTGAAAGAGCTTATTTAAAAATTGAAAAGTATCGAATAATTAGCTTCTACAATTGCTAAAAACAACCGTTAACTCAGATTTGAAATGGAAATTTTTTTCTGATTTAGTTCCTTGTTTCTGATAAAATATTGTAATTCATTTTATTTCTAATAATATTCTTACATTAATTTATATCATATTTATATTAACATCTCGCGCATGTATAAAATCTAATAATTTCTGTATGTTACAACAATATTCTTAAACATCTGAAAAGGTTCCTAAAAGGATATACGTGTCAGAAGTATGACAAAATTTGGTAATCTTCCATTTAGGATCCATAAGAAGAAAGTGTTCATCATGCCAAAAATCAAAGAACACCCAGTTGACCTCAAAGACAAGGTTCATCAAGAAGATGCTCATAAATATTCAGCTCGCCAAAATCGTTCAATAATTTGCAAGTGGAAGTAAGATGGCAATTGAAAAGAGAAGACTTCTTGGTAAATGTTTCAGCGTGTTACCGTGTGTAGACATCGGATGGGTGGGGATTCGAGGAAGACTGAAAAATGTAGAAACGGCTTTAACGATTGTCATTCGCCATGAGGTGAGATCATATTGATCTAACAAGCTTTCACTGTTGACGGAAAACAATTGTCTGGCTCGGCTGAAAATGGCTGAAGAACATTTAGCTGAAGACGGCAAATATTTCTGCAATATACTTTGGTCAGAGGAGACCCCAAATTCTTTAAACATTGCATTGTTTAGAGAAAGCCATAAAAGACTACAAGCAGAAGAACAGTAGATCATGGTCGTGATAATACCGTGATAACCTCAGATCACAATACCATTACAGTATAGTCTTTCCTCTATATAGTGTCACAATACCATTACAGAATAGTCCTTCCACTATATGATGTCACAATACCATTACAGTATAGTCTTTCCTCTATCTTGTGTCATAATACCATTACAGTATAGTCTTTCCACCATATAGTGTCACAATACCATTACAGTATAGTGTTTCCTCTATATGGCGTCACAATACAATTATAGTATAGTCTTTTCTTTATATCGTGTCACAATACCATTACAGAATAGTCCTTCCACTATATGATGTCACAATACCATTACAGTATAGTGTTTCCTCTATATGGCGTCACAAATCAATTACAGTATAGTCTTTCCTTTATATCGTGTCACAATACCATTACAGTATAGTACTTCCACTATATGGTGTGACAATACCATTACAGTATATTATTTCTTCTCTTCTCTTAAGTAGTAATTGTAGTAGTACTACTGCTACTAGTAATACCACCTAGAATCTTTATGACTCGGAAGGTGCCTTGGATCCTGACAACATTTGATGTGATCATGTGACGGCACTGCTCCGAACATCTAAGGAATGGGATTCTCTCTTTAAGCTTCTGGCCGGATCTGAGATATGGTCATCATTTCCATTTTGAAATATCAAAGAGACGGAGGGCATATTAATTCTTAAATAATACTAATATTAAATATCTTGATACTCTACCAGGCATGTCTCTCATGGCTTCTAATATTAATTGAATAGAGGTGTTAACACGTACACGTTTTGTCCTAGTGAATTTATATGTGCGCTTGCAAATATTCTGCACAGTCGCACAGATTTACTTGTTATTTGCCTGATGTTAATGCCCAGTGCATATCTATTCAAAAAGATACACGGATGCTAATGAACTCAAGTAATTGTCTGGGAGATTAAAAAAATGCTGAATTTGAAATATATGTGAGGCAGTTAATTTTTGATTGGCCATTCTATTGAATTTTTGTTGTTACAATTAAGGTTACGGACTGAAAAACGTCAACACTTTTATCGAGAAATCCTAAAGAAAATAGGAAGAAACTCTCTATTTACATATTGCACTACTATCTTCATCTTTTTTGTTATTATCACAGTGTTTCGGCAGTTGTAATCTCCGACCTTCATCACGTGTTTGTCGATTCAGATAACTTTCAGAGAATTTTAAACTGAACACTTTGTTCAATCTACTCGGATATACTGTTCTCGTTTTGCGGAATCTATCTAGGGATATTTTGTTTTTATTTAGTATTGCTCACCTGGTTTTCACTGTTTCCAAGACTGCATTACCCGGACCAAAGATATTTGCACGAAAGTGAATGTCACGAACTCTACTGGAATTCGAAATTGGCTTGCAGAATTTGTATTCGGAGCCGCTATGACACCACTTGCACCTCAGGATTGTTCAGATTACTTGCATAATATTATAGGATTGTATAGCGATCAACACATCTGCCGAGTATGCATTTCATCTTCCGCAGATCAATGTGGAGTATCTTTAAGAAATGTTTCACACACACACACACACACACACACACACACACACACACACACACACACACACACACACACACACACACACACACACACACATATATATATATAGTCTGATAGTTTAAAGAGTCAAATTGATATTCACTATGCAGTATTGATTTCTATCTCTACACTGTTTCTATCTATCTATCTATCTATCTATCTATCTATCTATCTATCTATCTATCTATCCACGTCTGTCCATATATATCTCTCTATTGCAGAAAACGATTGAAAATACTAAAGGCCCTTCACATCAAAAAATAGCAACACACTCTCAATAAAATATGTTTCCACCTATGCACACAAGTCTTAAAATGCCTTTGAACTTCAAAAGCTCATTTTAACTACATGACTCTATAATCTATTCTACGGTCATGTCATGTGAACCCATTATTTCAAACGTCGTATATATATATATATATATATATATATATATATATATATATATATATATATATATATATATATATATATATATATATATATATTGGGTTTCTGCAATTTTCTCTTTTTCTCTCATCTGTTCTGTCATTGCACTCACGTTCGGATCCTCCAAATATCCGAAGAACTTACACTTTATTCCAACATTTGTTTACTTGTAATCCAATTCCATCTTCTGACTAAAGTTATCCTTCATCCAACAAGAACACTACAGAATCCCAGACAAACCATGATTGGACCAGTGTTTCTCGTTCTTTCGTAATGTTGATGATGATATTTTTCTACGTATTAATTTTAATTTGGTTGTTCACAAAATCAAACAAAAGAAAGTCTGAAAGGAAGAAAATGCCTGACTTCTTTGAAACATTCGAAATCATATATTTTGCCTATAACCGACCTCAAGTATTTTTCTTAATCACTTCAGCGCAAGCAAGGTGGTAACGCCACAAAGATGCAAGGTTTCACTGATAGTGAAAGAGAAACATGAGACAAATTGGTTGCATTCAGATTTTTAGTGGGGGGGGGAAGCAAGAGACAGTAAGAGAATTCCACAGGTGATAAGTGCGAGAAAAGAAACTATTAGAATAGAACTCACTATTACACACACACACACACACACATATATATATATATATATGAGGGTGTAGGTGTATATATGTATACAAAAACAATAAAAAGTGACTGAATTAAAATCCTAAAATACCAAAGAGATCTAATACAGATATAGCTAACACAAACAAACGCCGAGCCAAACAGACTCTCTTCAAGTTTCTAGTCAGGACGTGATAAACTAGGGTAATATATATATATATATATATATATATATATATATATATATATATATATATATATACACTTTATGGGGAATCTCTGAGGATTTACGATACCAACTTATTCTTAGAGATGTCAAGACATTTTTAATACATAGTTTTGTTTTTCTTTTAATCCAACTGATGATGCCAAAGAGTAGATAAGATTTCTCTGGCGAAATGCGTCTTTGATAAAAAAAAAATTCTCTTTTTCTCATCATCATCATCATAACAAAAATTACGACGAAAATATTTCTAGAAAATATTTCTTGAAAAGACAGATCAGCCCCCTCACGCATTTGGATAGCGATTTAATTCTGCCAAAAATCTGAAAACATAGCGAGAGCACCAAACCAGATTTGTCATTAAATGAGAAAAGACGCAACTACCTCAGCCATGTGGCGGCCTACCTACTTATTTTACAACTCAACTTTCTCTTTAGTACTGTTCCCGTTTTTATTTGCTTTTGTCATTCTTTTTTTCTTTGCTTTGTTCAAATACTTTCTTAAACATCTTTTGTTTGAGTGTATCAAATGTATTTTCTTATTTTTACAGACCTTTACTGAAAAGCTTATTTCATTTACACACCTAAAGACTGTCTATATCATAAATCTATTCTCATTATATATAACGTATATTTATCCTTTGTGCTGTTTTTTTTTTGTTTTGTTTTTCGTTCTATAACGGTGGCTACAAGTTTTAATATTCTGGCAATTCTAAGGCATTATTTGAAACTGGGCCTCAAAGATACTGAAGTAGCGCTCAGGGAATTCGGTGTTTGGAAGTAAATGAACCAATGTCAAACTGTAAAGCCCCAAGTCGATGAAAAGCAGACAACCAGTAGATGTCGATACTTCAAACGTGAGTTACAGGAGAAACCTAACAACAGCAATGGAAAAAATTCAGAAGAGAAGATAACGTATGAAGAGGAAGACATTAACCTCAGAAACATACGGAAGGTCTGAAGCGTTTGGGACATGATATCCAGAAATAGATTATTATTATTATTATTATTATTATTATTATTATTTTTTCTTTATTTTATTTCCTTTGATTTCTGATGTGTACTCATTTCTTTCCGGGTCCCGCCCAGGGACCGAAAGTTAGAAATGGCATCATGACATTTCCACTGGAAAAAAAAATACATAGACAAAGCCCTTCGTAAGGTGTGGGTTGTACTCGTGAGAACAGTTTATTATTATTATTATTATTAATTTATTATTATTATTATTATTATTATTATTATTATTATTATTATTCTCGTCGTCGTCCTCCAACTTTTTCTTTCGCCAATATGACATTCCAATTTAGATTGTTGTAGTCAGAAAGAAAAAAAACTTAGTAGCGAACGTGTCTAAAACAGTTTTAGCAAATTGAATGAGAATTCGTTTACATCCGGGAAGAAATGGTTCTCGTCCTGGATTTGCAGACCTTTTCCTTCCTGTTGCCAAAGTTTTCTCTCTCTGAAATGACAAGTTATTTTGCTCCGGAAAGGCAGCCAGGGGGGGGGAGACTTTGGAGAATTTCTACTTCATCGCAAAAGCGAAAGGATAAATTCCTATATTTTGATTCGTCCTCTAAAGTAAAAGGAATCCATTTTAGATTTTTGTTGTCTCTTTCTTTTTTGTTTCTTTAGTCTTTGTTTTCTTCTCCTTAACTTTTTCTTCATTTTTTTTTTTTTACTTTGCTTTTCTTTTCTTTTTGTTTCTTTTGTTATTTTTTTTGTTTATTTGCATTTCTTTTGTTTCATTTCTTTTGTTTCATTTTCTTTCTTTCTTTTCTATTTTTTTCGCTTCTAATTATCCATTTCTTTCTCTTTCCTCTTTGAATGACCAACCAACATTGCTTTCTAGTTGTTCTCTGCCTTTTAACTACAAACAATGTACGCATCAAGACCCTGGCTATGTGCCTTGTTGTAATTATTCATGACCTAACTTAAGTTTATCGCCTGATTAAAAGTCACTAAATCTTATTTAGTTCGACGTCTAAGCATGTTCTTGCAGAAAGTCTATGGGTCATTCCATAACGATTCAACCAGAATTCTGAGAGTTATCCATGATCACTACCCCAGAATTTGATGAAATGTGTGGTATATCACCCTAGAGAAACGATTATTCCTGAAAGTAGAAACTTTATTTTATTTAAACTTTATTTTAGCCATAGTTCAACACGTTGAGATTAACTTTTATTTTCGTGCCAGGTACCATAGCATGATTTGCCGAATTCAGTACTGTGTATCCTGTGATAATATCTAGCCGAAATTAGGAGCATGCGCAGACACTAATTCAACTACCTGCGCCATTTTTTATGCTGTTTGAGAACGTCTAAAATTCGAGATTTTACCGTGGTGATTCCAGAATTTGATCAACCAGGAATTATTTCACTCTTGTAAACAATATTTTAATATTTATACAAGTCAATTTAATAAATATAATCGTTTTTTTTTTATTTTACTATACCTTGTTTAGTTTTTATGGGTGCTAAAATACTCACAAAAAGTGCCTAATAATTTTCTACATTATTATAGATCTCTAAATCTAAAAATGCATAGAACAAAAGTAAAGAAATATCTCAGGAACAACAATTTTCAGCCAGATATCTTCCCAGAATGCAAAGCGACGGTATTCTGAATTCAGAATATCAGAATCAAATTTCAACTCATTGAAATCAAATATGAAATTTTCAGATTTTGCGGGTGAGAACTGAACTGGTTAGGTAATAGAATTACTATATATATATATATATATATATATATATACAGAGAGAGAGAGAGAGAGAGAGAGATTATTTTAGGATATTACATCAAAAAATGTGAATAACGCTACGCAAATGCAATTATTAACACATCTCATTAGGCCTACATCTAATAACTAATAGACTATACCTTATTTTGTAATAAATATATTAGAATTACATTCGTGTTTTAAAAAAATATTAATTAAACATCAGTGTCTGTCTATATTTCTTAGATGAGGTATTATGTACACTATTTACATTATTCTGACTATTGTCCTCACCTTTGTCGCCTTATTTATTACAACGTTTTGGCCCTTCAGTATCTGTCAATATTTCTTAGATGAGGTATTATGTACACTATTTACATTATTCGGACTATTGTCCTCATCTTTGTCGCCATATTTATTACAATGTTGACGCTCCGGCCTTCTTCTTGAACCCTTTATTTCGCTCACTGGGGTAGATTGGAATGGGGTTTTAGTGGACAATCTCCTTATCTAAATGCCCACTAAAATACGCTATTCTCCATTGGCTTAAAGCGCTCAAGGGTGTTACATTATATATATATATATATATATATATATATATATATATATATATATATATATATGGTGTCCCATTTGTAAATGCAAGTATATTGGATTATAAGAATGATATGGAATACCAAATATATTTATTACATAACTGATATACAAGAGGCCAATATATTATCCCTGAGATGGTCAGCACCACGAAGAGAACATGCATGAGCTCGCTCTCTCATTTCAAACACATATCAGCTGCAATGGTTACGATCTTTCTATGGAATCATTGTCTTAATTCCACAGCTGTGTGGGGCTTTCCCATGTCCTCTCCGTCGTGGTTACCATCTAAGTGATGTAATATACAAGTCTTAGACAATATATTGAACTGTAACATAACTTTCTCTACAGTTGATAGTAGACAACCCGTTTTTTATTTACTACTCAGAAAGATCTAAGGAAATACAAACAAAATCATCTGTAGCACGGATTCTCAACAGGGGTGGATTTTCAGGTGTGAATTGTGACCACAGTAAGTTTCGGAGGGAGGAGAGCAATTATAGAATTTGGCCAATCTCATATGAAGAAGGAATGGCATTCTGACAAATAGTAAAAGAGGTGCATGGAGCAACCAATGTTGAGAACCTCTGATCTACAATAACTATTTATTCAAACTGCCGTTCGCGTTAGGAAGAAAGTAAAAAGTGTTGAATTTCTATGTAAGATCAATCCTCTTCTATGGTAGTGGATGCTGGACAATCTCCTCACAGACGAAGTGAAGACTGGATGTAACGGACCACCTCATAATGAGCTTGATGAGGGAATGGGGTGTGGGAGTCTTGGTAAAGAGACAGAGTTGCTAAGAGTGATGGTTGTGGTGAACAAAGGTCCCCCCGGTTCGTAAGGGTAGGGGAATGAAAAATAAAAAATTCTCTATAATATTTGAATTATTATCAAATATGGAATTTGATAGGGATTCAAATCATCGCACAATCCAGGCCGGAAAAGCTAGTTTAGTTATAGTGAAGAAGTAAAGGGAATGAAAAGGAGGAAAGGAAAGAAAAGAGAGAAATGGAAGGTGGAGAATAAGAAAAGGAAAAGGAAATGGAAGAAGAAGAAGAAGAAGAAGAAGAAGAAGAAGAAGAAGAGGAGGAGGAGAAGAAGAAAAGGGGGAGGAGGATAAGAGGAAAAAGAAGAGGAGGAGGAGGAGGAGGAGAAGAAGAAGAGGGGGAGGAGGATAAGAGGAAAAAGAAGAAGAAGAGGAGGAGGAGGAGGAGAAGAAGAAGTCGCCGCCAAGGGAAACGAAAAGACGAAAAAACAAAGGAAAAGGTAAAAAGAAAAAGCAAATGAAAACAGAGAAGAAAAAGAAAATGAAGAAGTTTATGGAGGTTAAAGGTACAGAAGAAAAAAGCGTCGACGATGAAGGACAATAAAGTAAAGGAGACGAATGTCATGTGAGAAGGAAACGAACGAGGATGTGGAGATAAAAAAGAAAGAGAAAGGATGGTAAAAAAAACGAAAAAGGTAGGAGTCAGTGTCAGAGGCGGTCGAAATAAAGAAGAACAACAAGAAGCAGTAGCCCACGTTTTAGTTACTATTGTGACAACGTTTCGACCCTTACAACCGGCAGCTGAGGTAAAACGGCAAGTTGAGATGATAATAATAAACTTACCCAAGACACGCCTTGGATGAATGAATACCTCTGGCTTTCAATCCAGATATATACAGCGTCCTGGGTAGGACGATAAACTACGCCCAAAAGCAAGGCCTCCGATAATACGAAAAAATAATGTTGCCAGCTATTCAGTTTTGAAAAAATATTACCAGCTATATATTTTTGAGGAAAAAATATTAACGGAAATAGATTTTTGAAAAAAAAAAAGTTGTCGGCATTAAATGACCCATTGAGGTTGATATGCTGTAAAACAAAACAAAATAAATCAAACCAGATATATACAATAATGAATCACTATATAATAATGATGGGATTATGGGTGAATTTATGGTTAATATCGCAGAAAAAGGACTTAGTGGAAAAAGAAGATCAATAACGGAGCAGTGCAAAAAAGAACAACGTGACGCATGCGCAGCGGAATGATATAACAGCAACAAATATGAGGGCAGTAGACTATTCAATAATGTGAATAATATAATTTCTCATCTCAGAAATACAAACAAAACAGAGAATGATTCTGTTGCCCTATTTCCAAGTGGAGTAAATATGGCTGCCAATCACTGATACTTGCATGACGTAAACAACTCTCTTAGCCACGGAGCAAGTCTAAACATAGGTAAACGTTAAGACTAGTTTTGTCTGACACAAAGCCAAGGAGCAAAAGGCAATGTTAGAAATATGTGGTCCCCAAGGAGGAAAGTTCTGCTAGAACTCAAACACAAGCTACAAGTTCCGGCGGAAGACATGCAATTTTAGCCATAGGGTAACCCCCAATCCAAATTTCAAGGAATTCGACCTAACTATCCAAGAAAACTAACGCGTTTGCATGAAATCGTGAGTTAATCTGCTGACATGGAAACCCTTAGTCATTTTCACATAAAAGCTTTTGTTTATTTCGTTCGTCGATTTGCAATTCTTTGATGTTAGGCCACACCAACTAGCATGGTCATTACAACTACTGAATCGTAAAGTTATATGCCGAGTTAACTACTTTCTTGATTTTATTTGACTCACGGGCGATTCCCTCTCTTTGTCGGGATTAAAAACTTCCTGTCTTATGTTGTCAACTGTCCAGTAATTGAGGCAGTAGTGTCGTTCTCACCGACGCCATTAATCGATCCAAGTAAAAACTAAAATGTTGAATAGTGATTTCAGAGCAGATAAAATCTTTCTACCTTAGAGTGAATTTGCTTTCTTTCTCCTGATTCGAATCTTTGCCGTTTAATTAATTTTTTCTCCGACTTATTCACCCTTAGTAAAGCATATTTGGGGTTGTAAGAATAAAGAATAATTTTTTTTTGCGAGAGAATATAGCATTAACAATATTTTGAGAATAACAATATTTTTCCAGATACAAGTCCTACTATTTAACCTATAGCTGGTGGTAGAAAATGGATTCATATGTTTTCCAAAGATAATTGCCCGTAAGTAAATAAAACAAAACCGACATGAACTCGAACTCTGCTCTTCAATGTCTCCTTCTGAGCCGTTATCCATTACACCACCCGCACATCCTAGATATGCACCAGAGAATTATATATAGAAAATAAGCTCAGAACAGGGCTTCTCAGCCATATTTACCCATTACTTGTTTTTGAGACAGACTTTATAGTAAGACTGACCACAGTTTCTCGATTGGATTTAATTCAGGAAATTTCCAGGCCAGACTCTAGTACATTTATTTGCTCACTGGTAAGGCTTGCCAGTGTGTTCGCGTAGCCTAACAATTTTTGTACGCTTCCTTGGAGTAACGCCCATCGCAGGCAATAACGTCCATCGTAGGACAACTAATCGACAGTTGAGACAATAGTGTCTAGGCGTGATGAAAATTTGATGCAATCACAGATAGCGTCATATTTTTCAAGATCAAACAAATTTCATCATACACCCCGAAAATAGATTCATATTACTACACACCAATGACTTAATCTGCTAAAAAAATAGAAATCGATTGCTCCCTGTCACTCCAGTGGGTTTAACACTGACCGTATGGTGAAAGAAAGGAAACAAAAGCAGTTATTTGAATTAATTTGCACAAGGTTATATATATATATAGCTAACAATTTCTTGGTAAGACGTGATTTTATTATTTTCCAGTTTATTGAAATCGAAGCTGGCTGAGAAAGCTGGAAATAAAACTTATTGAAGGATTTAGATTAAAATTATACCGGGTCACTCTGCGAGTTATAATAGTACCATATATTCCAGTATTATCTGTCGCATGGGTCATCGGCCATTAATCTGGTGACACCCAACAGGATTAAAGCATGGATTAACCCACTTGTAGCCTTAACTCAGGGGTGAACAAACTTTTCAGTGCAAAGAACATTCAAAAATTCACAATTTTATTGTGCCGCATAATATATTAACCCAAAATAATTAATATTTAAAATAGACAAAAAAGGCTTTTAATGAAAAAATGCAATTAATTTTTATTAATTAATATTTCAATTTACTGTAGAAGATTTATTTTATATTTATTTTAAATATATTTTATATTTATTTTAAAAGACAACGTAACTCATTTTAAAGTACTTTAAAGAAAAAAATATTAATAAGTATTTTTAAGTTGAAGATTTACATGAAACATTTGAAAGACAAAATAACCTGGTTTTAAGCAAAAAATATTTTTATTAATTAATATTATAAAGTAGAAAACATATTTATTTGAAAAACAAATTAACAATAATAATAGAAAAATTCTTACTAATATTTTAAAGTAGAAATTTCAAATAAATCACAAATCAGGTAATTTCTGATGGAAACATTCTATTGAAATTTACTATATTTGTATTTACCTAAATCAATTCTACAGATATAAAACCCTTAAAAAATTACTTATGATCAAACCGCTTACTGTTTGGTTATTTCTATCATCCATAGGACTTTAAAGACATGGTAGATGTATAATATGTGGTTCATAAAAATTTTGTTGATTCGTTACTACATTATGTGGTGCTGTAAAATCTTTGTCTTATAACATTTGATAACCTCTCCTGATTTGGAAACACTGATGTCATATGCCAGCACTTGTCTGAAAAAGAAAAAAAAGAAACAAAAAAATACTGCGTATTTAATTGAATCTAGGAATACCTGTGCATAAGTTTGCATTTTTTGAGCGTGCATTTATACTTTTTATTAATATTTGTGTGCTTTCATATTTACAGTAGGAATCGGTGGGGCAAACATTTTTTAAATGCATTCGAAGGCGAATTGAATGAGGAACTGAAGTCTTTCAGTTTCTCCAATTCACGGAGTTGTCTCCCCCTGGCTTCTATTCATAGCGATTCTGAGAGCAAATATCAACATATGATTCATCAACTTATTCTTTCATAAAATCCTTGCAATAGATGAACGGCGTGCTGCCAGCATTTGTCCTGCCTTAATCCGGATTATTACATTGACAGGGCATTTGAATACGAAGCGATAAATTCTACTATAAATGGTCACTTCGTATTTTTTGCAAGTCAATCAAAAAAGACGGGCAGTTTTTAGATGTATGACTTCATTTTGTTTTTTCTTTCCTCTCACTCACGTCTTCTTTCTTTCTTTCTTTCTGTCTTTCTTTCTTTCTTTCTTTCTTTCTTTTTCTTTTTCTTTTTCATGTCCTCTCTCTCTTGTTCTTTTACATCATTCTTTATCACTGTTCCTTCCGTGTCTCTCATTCTCTGTTGCTTATATTTTTCCATTACCCGCCTCCACCCTTTTTATTCTTTTGCCGTCGGGCTTTTATTCTTTCTTTCGACAAACAACTTGCTTTCTTTGTTTACCCCCCCGCCCCACACACACCCATGCACACAGACACCCATGCACACAGGCATACACAGGTGCGCTCGAGCACACACTCATACACACACACACATATGTGTGTGTATACTTGCGTGTGTCGGCACATGCGCATCTGTATCTGTGTATATACAAGTAAGCGTGTGTATACGTATGCGTCGTAGATGCTCTTGCGCGTGGGTGCCTGGATATGAGCATGCGCGTCTATGCGTCTTATTACACACATCTCTCTCTTTCTATCTCTCTCTCTCTCTCTCTCTCTATATATATATATATATATATATATAACAAAAACGTATTTAGAAGCAGCAACCTGATCCATTTGAACAATTCGTAGCAATCCGATTATTTCTATTAGCATTGCGTGACCGGGTCGCTAGAAATTCATCTTGATTTTCAGCAGAATTTTACTATAAGTTGCATGGGCTTTAAATCTATTCTTAAAACGATGGCTCAAAACTATTAAAATTATTCTTATAACGATGGATCAAATTTCGTATGGTTCAAAGGATATTTACGATATTTTCTCAAATATCTTTCCATTCTAACTCAAACGCAACACGTCAAGAGATTCTAGCTCCATTCAACAATACCAACGAAATAAGTTACATTTTTCTTTGATTTCCTTATCGTAAACATATCCTTAACTACCGATTGGGTATACTTAGGATGGCTGCTGAGCAGTTTTCCGCCTGACTAAGATTTAATTCGCAAATAAATACCGCTGTTTGATCATTTGGGCCGGCCAAGAGCTTTTCAGCTCTAACTGTTATTTCTAGTCTTGAAGCTTGGGTGTAGTGTAGTTTCTGTCTTTTTTTTTAACCTCGTGACCTGTACAGTCGTAGGGGCACCATATATACTGCAGTCACAGCAGAAATGGTGTTTCTTGTGCAAGATAGTCTGACGGAGCCCGTCCCTCTCCAGGTCGGTTTTGAATTAAGACTAGACCGATTCAGACATAACCGGTTTTCACCCAGGCTTATAGAACCCAGTCTGCCCTGCTATTTACCTGCAAGAAGGGAGAGAAGAAGGGTATGAGCACGTAAATGACTGGAATTCGAACACGGCTCTCCGATTCATCAATCCGAGACGCTATCCATTACTCCACTGTTTCTGTCTTACCATCTTAAAAATAGTTATGGCTCCATCTTTGTGGACACCTCGAGGCGGTGTAATGGATAACAAGCTTGTCTCACTAGAACAGTTACGACTGAGTATTGAGTTCGATTCTCATTGGGTACCTCCTACCTTGTGCCACATCTAAGCTACCCTTGGAAAATCACTATTGCTCCATCTTTGAAATATAGAAAATTGTGTGTCT
Source organism: Acanthosepion pharaonis (assembly GCA_903632075.3). Taxonomy (NCBI): domain Eukaryota; kingdom Metazoa; phylum Mollusca; class Cephalopoda; order Sepiida; family Sepiidae; genus Acanthosepion; species Acanthosepion pharaonis. The sequence goes on from CAHIKZ030000453.1 coordinate 529,977, forward strand.
GTCATGGTCTTGTGAATATTATTTTCAACCCTACAAATCCTTGCCCACAGATGAAATATTGTAAGCCTCTGACTCTATCAATATTTCCATCTAAAATAAGATCAAACGAACTCCATTCTTTAGTTATACCAATTCAAACGTTTACTGCTAAACTCCACCGGCCACTTATGAAGGATTGAATCATTCAAATTCCTTTCGGATTTTATTGTTAAGAAGGAACTTTCAGTGAGGCAGTGTCTTCCAAAATACCGCTATTTTGTGTAATGTTAACCTTTTTTAAGTTAGGGTCAACCGTTATCCACTTTCAACAACCCCATTCAATAAGCCTCTACGTTAAGTGGCTATTGAGTGAACAAGTGTAAAAAAATGATGTAGGCGATTGAAATTGATCAGTTATTCTTAATTACACGGGAAAGTTTACCTTTATTTTAAGTGTCTTTGTTTAGCTTTGCTTGAAGTTGTTGTTGGCACCAGGCATTGAGAGATGATTATTAGGCTCGTCTCCCTGTCGTGTTGAATTTGTGTATCATTGGTTTCCCTCTTATCATTACACTGTCATTAATAAGGCTAAGCGTAGTAAATACCTACAATTGTTTACACATCGATGAACAAAGAGACAAAACCAAACGGAATCAAATTAGGAAACTATATATTCGTTCTAAACCACAAGAATTTCTCGCTAATTTTCTTTTACTGGTTGCCTTTCTGTTAATAGATTCTAAATGTACGAGTCTCGTAGTTCAAATTTAAGGAAAATGGAAAATAAATGGCATTAAATTTTCAGATATTTTTTTCTTTTTCTTTCATTTTGTTCCATATTTCTCTTTTCTCTTCACTTTCTTTCTTTTTTTTCCTGTTGTTCATTTTCCCCCTCTTTATTTACCTCTGCTTTTTCTTGTTCTCTCATTCTTCTTCTTCATTGCATTAACTTATATCTGTCATACTAGACTTACCATGAGTACCTCGAGGCGGTGTAATGGTTAACAAGCTAAAACAATTACGACTGAGTAGTGAGTTTGATCCTCACTGGGTGAACCCCACATTCGGCCTCATGCCACATCTTAGCTACGCTTGGAAGATCACTACGAGCCTCATCATTTTCTCTTTCCTTTTTTTTTCTTCTTTCTCTTCACCTATTTTACCCTTCAAACTTTTTCTTTTTCATCTGCTTCTCATTCTTTTTCTTCTTCATCTTCCTCTCCATCTTCTTCTTTATCATCTTTTCTATTCTTCCAGTTTTCTTCTTCTTCTTTTCTTCTCTTTCTTTTTTCTTTTTCTCTAATCTTCTCGTTTTTCTCTTCTTCTTCTTCTTCTTATTCTCGTTTTTTCTCGTTTCTTCTGCTTTTCTTCCATATTCTTCTTCTTCTTTTTCTTCTTCTTTTTTCTTCTTTATACTTCTCGTTTTCTTCTTCTTCATTTTCCTCTTTTTCTTAGTCTTCTCTATCCTTCTTGTTTTTCTTCTTTTTCTCTAATTGCGTTTTATTCTTCTTTTTCTTTTCTTCTCCATTCTTCTCATTCTTCTTCTTTTTCTCTATTCTATTCTTCTTCTTCTTCTTCTTCTTCTTCTTCTTCGTCTTCTTCTTCTTCTTCTTCTGTCTTATTATCCATCGCCTTCGATAGCTTCTCTTTCTTCTTTTTATCTTAAAGTTTTTCCCCCCTTTTGTTCCTCTTTTTCTTATTTGCTTTCTCTTTCTTTCTAACAAGGACTCGAGATAGACAATGAAGAGTTGGGGTACACGAGGGAAAACAGAACCCTGTTTACATCAAGTATCAAGAGTTTGAGAGAGTGAAATAGAGAAAGATAGAGTGAGAGAAAGAAAGAGAGAGAGAGAGAGAGAGAGAGAGAGAGAGGGGGCTGTTTGATTGATTTCCATGGAGATTCAGTCTTTCGAAAATGCTATGAACATGTAAAAAAAGTCTTGTTGCTATGATGAGCGTAAAATTCCTGATTATTTCCTTCTTTCAAAAAGTTAAGTACATCAGTCGAATATTTCTAAGGGATTAATAATAAAGGCCTTGAAAAGAGAGGAAAGCCCTTGAATACCAGAAGAATCGATCACTAGTATTCTCCATTACTTTATTGATGACATCGATTTTCATTGATTGGATAGTTCGATATATAACCCTTCGTTCGCCGAATGTTCTGCAATTCGACGATCCCGATAGGAAAGTGATAAACGTTTCCGCTCCAAGGACCCATAACCAAGTAAGCACATTATGTGAAAGGCCAAGTTTTCGCTTAAAAAATGTCAGAAGAAATACGATGGATACTTTTTAAGCTTAGCAAAAAAAGATCGGAACACACCGATCGTCTTTAGTGCAAATCTTGCAAGTGGAGCAATTGTTGCCCCGTCAGTCATGATAAGAAGCCGGAAGTTTATCTGGGTTCAAAAAACTAACTATTGGATATGGTGGTAAATATGCGACTATCGCGGGATCTATTGAAATAACAATTATGATATTGTAGTTAGGAAGATTGAATAGCGCCAATTATCTTAGTAAGTGACGCTCATCTGTAGTTCTCTTCTGTTCAATTAATTTGAACATCATTTAAAAAAACGTTTTATTCACAATTACAATCAATTTTAAAGGTACAGACCCTATAATCCGACCTTCTTTAATCCGATCAACATTTGATTAAAACGTGTTATTAACATTAATTATTTTGGGGGTACTTATAAAGCCATTCTACACAATTCCTGTAGTCTAATATCCGTTTAATCTTACTAGCAAAACATTTTCTGTTTATTTGTGCTTCTTTAAGGTAACCAAGAAACTCCTTGCCGTTTTTGGTACATGAGAAAAAAAAAAGAAAGATGCAGCATATTTGACATACCGTTAGCACAATCCAGTAACCGGTAAAAACAGGTGTCTTGAACGCAAAGAAGTGTATCAGTGTCTGCTGCAAGTCTGCGTCATTGGCAATGAATTTCCCACGAAAGTGGTGGTCCAGGGAATAGAAGAAGTTGTAATCTGTTGGCGCAAGGTCCGCAGAGTAATGTAGATGATGCAATATCTCCCAGCCAAGTCGCTGTATGGTATCCCTGGCTACCCGCGCCATATAAATCCTGGTATTTTAATGAAGGAACGGTACACTCTTGCGATTAAACAATGCTGAAAGCCTTTTGCTTCTGTGCCTGTTGCACACGTTCCAGACGCCGCGAATACGGGTTTGCAGTGATGGTTTGATCCGTTGGTAGCAATTTATAGTGCACCACTTGTTGACTAGTCCACCAGATACAGAGGATGATCTTGAATGGGTGTAGCCGTGGTCTTCTGGTGTGAGGTGTAGGGTCCCGTGGTGACAGCCAATTTATGGCACACTTTGTAATGTTATACAGGTCACAATTTTTGTAACTGTTTGGCACTCAACCAAATATCAGTACGTTGATTGACCGAGAAAGCAACAAGTTTTTGCTTGTTGGCTTCCATCAGTGTGTGGGGCACCCACTTTCTCAACTTTTACGTCTCCCGATGCGATGCAGGTGAAATCTGACTGTTTCATCAGAACCCCCCTGGCGTTCAGAAGTTCAAAACAGGTTTGGCCTCTATGTCCTCCACAGGTCCTCCTCTATGTCAACCTTCAGGTCAATACAGGTCCTTTTCTATATCCACCTTCAGGGCAATACAGGTCCTCCTCTATGTCTACCTTCAGATCAATACAGGTCCTCATCTATGTCCACCTTCAGATCAATACAGGTCTTACTCTATGTCCACCTTCAGGTTAATACAGGTCCTTTTCTATGTCCACCTTCAGATCAATACAGGTCCTCCTCTATGTCCACTTTCAGTCAATACAGGTCCTTTTCTATGTCCACTTTCAAGTCAATACAGGTCTTTCTCTATGTCCACTTTCAAGTCAATACAGTTCATTTTCTATGTCCACTTTCAGGTTAATACAGGTCCTTTTCTATGTCCACCTTCAGATCAATACAGGTCCTCATCTATGTCCACCTTCAGTCAATACAGGTTCTTTTCTATGTCCACCTTCAGATCAATACAGGTCTTTCTCTATGTTCACCTTCAGGCCAATACAGGTCCTTTTCTATGTCCACCTTCAGGTCAATACAGGTCCTTCTCTATGTCCACCTTCAGGTCAATACAGATCCTCCACTATGTCCACCTTCAGGTCAATATAGGTCCTCCTCTATGTCCACCTTCAGGTCAATACAGGTCCTGCTCTATGTCAACCTTCAGGTCAATACAGGTCCTTTTCTATGTCCACCTTCAGGGCAATACAGGTCCTCCTCTATGTCTACCTTCAGATCAATACAGGTCCTCATCAATGTCCACCTTCAGATCAATACAGGTCTTACTCTATGTCAACCTTCAGGTTAATACAGGTCCTTTTCTATGTCCACCTTCAGATCAATACAGGTCCTCCTCTATGTCCACTTTCAGTCAATACAGGTCCTTTTCTATGTCCACTTTCAAGTCAATACAGGTCCTTTTCTATGTCCACCTTCAGATCAATACAGGTCCTCCTCTATGTCTACCTTCAGATCAATACAGGTCCTCCTCTATGTCTACCTTCAGATCAATACAGGTCTTTCTCTATGTCCACCTTCAGATTAATACAGGTCCTTTTCTCTGTGTACCTTCAGGTCAATACAGGTCCTCCTCTATGTCTATCTTCAGATCAATACAGGTCTACCTCTATGTCCACCTTCAGATCAATACAGGTCTTTCTCTATGTCCACTTTCAAGTCAATACAGTTCATTTTCTATGTCCACTTTCAGGTTAATACAGGTCCTTTTCTATGTCCACCTTCAGATCAATACAGGTCTTTCTCTATGTCCACCTTCAGTCAATACAGGTTCTTTTCTATGTCCACCTTCAGATCAATACAGGTCTTTCTCTATGTTCACCTTCAGGCCAATACAGGTCCTTTTCTATGTCCACCTTCAGGTCAATACAGGTCCTTCTCTATGTCCACCTTCAGGTCAATACAGATCCTCCACTATGTCCACCTTCAGGTCAATATAGGTCCTCCTCTATGTCCACCTTTAGGTCAATACAGGTCCTCCACTATGTCCACATTCAGATCAATACAGGTCCTTTTCTATGTCCACCTTCAGAGCCTCATCATCCATGACCTGTGGCTGGCGACAGTAAGGTTCATCCCAAAGGAACAGATATCCCAACTTGAACCTCTGGAGCCCGGGGGTGCGTTCGCTTGCATCTTTATGCCAAAGGCATGAGGTATGCGAAACCTGTATTTTAACTCACAAGCGCCTGGACTGCAATCGTCGTGATATTAATCTTGTGTTCAAAAGCTGCCATGAAGAGGTACGGATGTAGCGGTAGCTTAGGATGAGAACTTCGTTAGGGCAGAGCAGACATAGGTCCCAAGACTGAGCAAATAAGAGAAATCTTACGAGGCAGCTGCTCAAGCTGCTCCTTTTGTGGCATCTTTGAGAGTGCGCAGTTAGCAGCTCATGTGCTGGAAAAAGTATTGTGTCTGCGAATAGGAACTGAGATATGACCCTCACCAATCGCCTGAAACATCAAAAAGTCGGAGAGGATTCAAATCAAATAATAATAATAATAATTACTCCGTAATAATGGAAGCCAACAAGTTCAAAATGGAGTTTCAAATGGGCGCAGAAATACAAGTAAAGCACTGAAGCTGAAGCTGCAATATACTTAAAAAAGAGAGCAAAGACAAATGCAACCGACCAGATACAGAAACAATGGCAAGATAAACCGCTTCATGGCCAATACTCTGCCCGTACCAAACAAGCTAACGTAGACAAAACCCGTACCCATCAGTGGCTACGTAGTGCAGGGTTGAAAGCTGAAACTGAAGGTTTTATCCTTGCTGCACAGGACCAATGCTTGTTAACTAGAAATTATCAAGCACATATACTAAAATTTTGTGTTAGCCCAAAATGCAGATTCTGTGATAAATATCCAGAAACAATTGATCATCTTGTATCAGGTTGCACGGTGTTGGCACCCACTGAATATAAAACCCGGCATGACAGAGTAGGCCAATATCTGCACTGGAAAATTTGCAACTTCTACGGGAAGGAAACTGAAAGAAACTGGTATGAACACCACCCAGACCCGGTTACGGAGACAGGTCCTGTTACAATTCTATGGGACTAAACAATACACACTGACAGAACAATCAAAGCCAACCGCCCAGATATTGCTATTAAAGACCACAAACAAAAACGGTGCCTCTTTGTTGATATGGCAGTCCCTGCTGACTGCAATGTGTCTTTGAAGATATTCAAAAAGCTGTCAAAATAAAAGGACCTTGAAATAGAAATCTCAAAAATGTGGCATATGGGAACATCAACAATCCCTGTTGTAGTTGGAGCCCTAGGATTGGTTGGAAAAGAGTCCAGTAGACTAATTGAAGGGATTCCTGGAAGCCCATGCCTCAAAGAAGTACAAAAATTTGTTCTGACAAGTACAGCCCACACTTTACGAAGGGCTTTATCTATGTAAATTTTTTTTTTTGTTAGTGGAAAATGTCATGATGCCATTTCTAACTTTAGGTCTCTGGGAGGGACCCGGAGAGAAATGTGTAAACGCCAGAAATCAAAGGAAATAATAATAATAATAATAATAATAATAATAAAGTGATTTAAATAAATAATATTATTCTGTAGTCAGGCTAAGATAGAAATGACATTCTGGAGCAAGATCGTCGCATACAGGATGAAAAGCCTTACAGGAGACTCCAGCTTCTCATATATAACGCAAGGATATTTATTGAACCTTTTATATGTAGCCAAATGATTTCAGTTACCGTTACTTATTCGATTAGCATAAAGAACAAATTACCTTCGAGAAAAACTAATCAATCTAAAAATGGGATAATCTACTATTGGAATTTTATAAGTAAATTATGAATACATTATTTTATACTGTCGATTATTTTTACCATCAGAAATCAAAAAATATACAAGATACTGGTTGACTGGTTTGTTTTCTACGGCTTATCAACGCTTTTAGATGATTTAAAGCCAGAAAATCTTTTAGATTACAATAATTTGGTGGGGGAGATATTAATAATTTCCTTATACAAATTTTACTAATTAACCCATAGCTGGAAGAGAAGAGGTGGATTGATACGTTTCCAAAGTATATTTGCGCGTAAGTGAATATAACGAACCCAACCTGGAATTGGAACTCAGGTCTCAGATTAACAATTCTGAACGATTATCAATTACATCACCCGCACATCAAAGTTTACAGCACTTGTTATTCCCATGTGGTCACACATCTCGGTATTGGTCAGGTTTGTCGTTGCTTAACTTCGGTGACCGTCCGGGAAGCGGGGTTTCAACGTGATGTGGGCCATAAACCATACGATGTGAACTCATCATATTGGGTCAAAGGAAAATACAGAATGTATTTAAAACGTATTTCTGCAGAGAATATTTTTAAAAGTACAATCAAACCAATGATGATTTTTTTCTTTTTATATTACGAAGCGGCGATGTTTCTCTCACTAAAGACCAAAAGAAAAGCAAAAGAAAATTTTATTGCAAACGTAACGATAAGAAATATTTTATAAAATTTTGAAAATAAAGAAAGGAGGTTTTTAATCTCTGTATATATATATATATATATATATATATATATATATATATATATATATATATATATATAGATAGATAGATAGATAGATAGATAGATAGATAGATAGATAAACAAATACTTGGACCCAGAGAAATCGAACATAGACTTGAAAAAAATAGACGTGACGATTGTACCTTTAGGATCCTTTCGACCAATGCTTTTAAAAAAGGTATTCGTTGGCGATATACAGACAATCAAGACACATTAATAATAATAACCAGTGAGGAGGTAATGTTCGAACACGATTAATATATATATATATATATACATCAGGCATCCCTATCTAAATATTTTGGCAGTTGAAGGAAATAAAACACCAAAAGTAAAATGGAAAATTATAAACAAAACTAGAACTTGTAAAACCTGCGATGACCCACGCCCTTTATGCCTACATGAAAAACTACACATTATCAAGTTTCTAAATAATGAAAATTTATTAAACAATAGACATGAGTTAACGGTTTTTTGCCGAAATCATTTGGTCAAAATCAGCTGGACGGGTCTCGAGTGAAAAGGTAACAAACAGACACAGACCTCCTCTGATTTTTTATATATAGATATGAATGGAGAAAACAAAACAACGAAATCATTATAGATCATTTTATAAAATTTACATTACAGAAAGATCAATTATCATGTACTTTTCAGAGAATTAAATTTTTAGTTATTCGCGTTAGTTGCAATATGAGGCACGGTGAAGTAATATATGGTAGGTGGGATTGAAGAGTCAATTTTCGAATTCCAGTCGAGCTGATTACACCCATTTATGTGCTAATGCCATTATGAATAAATATCTCCCGAGCTATGGCTAAATAGCAGAACGGATTCGACCCTATACCCCTGTTTGGCAACTAGCCTACACAAAGGAAAACTTTTAATTCAAATCAACATACTGAAACACCACTGTTGCTGTGGCTGCAGTAGATGTTGTGCCCCTATGAGCCTAAGGGGTTACGGGATTTCATATATTACGTATATTTCTTTTTAATCATTTCACCTCAAGCAAGACAATAAAGCCACTAGGACGCCAGAGAATGTGTTAGAGAATATGAGAAAAAAACTATTATTAAGGAGAGAAAACAATAAAAGAACAAGAATTAAGAAGATAGAAGATAACGATTGATATTGCATTTAAATTTTTGAAGATTAAAGTTGACTGGGAAGCAACAAACCGGAAGAGAGTTCCACAAGCAAGAAGTGTGATAGAAGACACTATTAGCATAGAACTTACGGTTACATCTAACCATTTCAACTGTAAATTAATGAGGCCATGCCGCCAATCTAGAATTGTGCTTAAATTCATAAAGTCAGGAGTTGCAGACAAGATGCGTCAGCAATAGTCAAAGCAAGGACGTATGGTAAACTTATAAAAATGTAAGATAGATTCTGATTAGAAAAACTTTCTAATACTACACAAACATTCTCAACTGCGTACTTAATTGATTCAATATAATCTTTCCACTTCATGTCAGTCCCAGAATGAACCACTTATCTGGAGGATAGCATCAGCCATGCTGATGGAAATAAAAAGAAATCTCTCAGATGATTAGAAGAAAGCAGTTTCGTTTTTGAGGCATGAAAATTAACAAGCCACTTCTTGCCCCATTTAATAATAGATTGTAGATCCTTTTTCAGATCCATTCAAAATTAAATAGAGCCTCTAGTACAAAAAGAGCTAGAAGGCTAAGAGGATCAAATGGTTTGCCTGTGTTCTTAAACACTGGAGGTACAGAAACGTTTTCCTAACAAACAGGAAAGCAAGGCATTCATTGTAGTGTTTAGAGAGAACAGGAGCCAGTTCAGTAGCACATTTCTTTAGGACTATTGCAGGGACACCATCAAGTAAAGAAGAATGTTACATTATTTACATTATTCGGACTGTTATTCTCATCTTTGTTGTCATGTCTTCTTCTAGTTCCACGTGCCATGTCTAATGCATGTTAATTCCCCTCTCCAAGTTCTCCACTGTCTTAGCCAGGTATTGAACTCAAAACTCTTTGGATCCTGTGACTGGATCAACAACTTTATCCACTGTGCCTTGTGTCCTTAAGGACATCTGTGTATAAATTTCTGGGACTTATAAACTTAATATCTTCAGCAACCATTTTAACAGTGCTAATATTTGCAATTTTTGCTGTTACCGTTGCCAGTTCTTTTTATAAGAGCTCATATTGCAATTTTCTTTGTTATTATTGCTTTTCTCTGGCATTCCTTATTACTGGTTCCCATATTATATTCATTTCTATGCTTGGTCGGCTTAGGAGATTTTTGTAGCCTAGCATATGTGCTGATTCCTTAAGTTTAAGAGTTTTCCAGAAATATAGACAGATACTAAATAATGTAAGTCATCATAATACCTCATCTCATAGATATAGACAGATAAAGAAGAATTTTGAACGGATTTATTCGGGAAAGGAGTAGGTAAATCGGCTATTTAACTAAGAGACGGGGTAATGGAAAAATTGAAAGCCCGAGTACCCTAAACCTAAGTGAAATTAGAATGCTTAAGCCACTTGACGTGATGAGAATTAAAAAACATTTCTGATAATATAGAAATCTATATTATCAGAAATGTTGTTTCCTATATTACAGTCCCGAGAAGAAGGAGAGTGATAAAGAAAAAAGAGATAACTAACACAGTGCAATAACGAAAGTCGAAAGCACATGAAAGAATCATCAGGGAACTCATGAGACAATTCCGTTGCATCTGAGAGATGTTTTAATATAAACACCGAGGCCATGCATATGAATGCTAGAATCTTTTCGGCAATGAGGAAGATAGCCTGGAACAGAGAATTCTTTGGCAGCAATAAAAGACTTTAATTAGTTTCACAAAGTGCGAAGACCTTTGTAGTTCGTTTCAAGAGAAAAGATTCAACACTACAGAAATTAGAACGAATTCCGAGAATATTAGAGAAATACCTGTACCTACTCCTTTTCTTCATTTTAAAAATGCCCCCAACTACTCCTTTTCTTAAATAAAAAATACCTCCAACTACTTTTCTTAAATATAAAAATGCCTCCAGCTACTCTTTTTCTTCATTTTTAAAATGCCTCCAACTTGGACTATTCGAGCATATAACGACGAAGTTGACTATTAAACAAGAGCGATAAAGAAAGAGAGAGAGAGAGAGAGAGAGAGAGAGAGAGAGAGAGAGAGAGAGAGGGGGAATAAGAGAGAGTGAATGAATTTGACTATAACGACGAAGTAGTAATCTGACGCCTAATCGTCCCTATGCCGAAAAATTCCTATGTCGAATCGGCGACGCCGAATGGGTTACGCCGAAACGTCCAATTCCCAAGAAGAAGATAAAAAATATCATCAAATATATATGAGACTATATTTTTTTAGGTTATTATATTAGTAGCAGTCAAGGAGAAAGGCAACCCCGAATTAAGAAACACGGAGAAAGCAACAAGAATCCACTTAAATAACTTTTCTAAAAGTCATAGCAATTCCCAAATATTAAAAAGAAAAATAAATCTGTGGAAAGTTATCGCCCACATCCTGAACGGACATGGCATTAAAATATTAGTATCAATATTTCTTCGTTCTTGATGAAGTACCGTCAACAATTATCGATTTTTGACGAGCGAAAGACAAAATTGTTGTATCTACGAATAGTCAAGTGATAGTTTGTTGGTGATGTTAGAAGCCAGCTATGTGAAGTGATCTGTAATTTCAAGCACCATGCCATCATTGCTGATTGGTCGAGATTCAGAAGCTTCTTCATTCATGACATTTTTTTATGTTAATAGTCAGCCTGAATTTCTTACAGACATAGTTGAACTGACTAATCAGTTGTTGGAGGTTGTGTTTCGTGTGGGTGGTTACAGCTGCGTCTTCAGTAAACAGGATTTTTCTGTTGAGTAATGTGCACACCTTGTTCGTTACCTTCAGGCGGGCTAAGTTAAATAATTTGCCATATGATTAAGTCTGTACCTTCTTCGAATTGTTTGAACGCAAACCTCAATAGCATGAAAAACAGAAGATGCAAAACAAAGTCCTTGTTTTCCGTCATTCTCAATTCTGAATGGCATTTACGTTTCACCATCATAGCTGACTACACCCTGTATATTCTCAGCAACTGTGAAGGACATTATCCATTAGTAATTGGAACATACCTTTCCTGGTAAAGTCGAGAGATTGATGAAGCCTATGTATACTGGCGACATTTCGAGACATTTCTCCTGGAGCTAGCGTAGACAGAAGTTATCCAAATATGGATCTATTTGTCCTAAATCCACAATGAGATTCTGGGTCGATCCGATTACCGAGCAAAGCCATTCCAAAGAGTACTTAAAAGGGAGATACCCCGGTGGTAATTGCCCTTCTTAGGGTCGCCCTTGTTTTATTCAGGACAATTATATTGACAGTGTGTATACTCTGAGCGAACAGCAGATGCTCAGGAGAGTATGGAATGATAAAGCTTGCTTATCGAATTTGATAACCTCTGGCGGTATGTCATCTTCACCTTGTGCTTTTCCACAAGCAAGAGCATAAATGAATTTGCTGAGCTCTTTCTCTCTAGGTTCAAAACTTCCAGGACTGGTCCATCTTCAATATCATCAACCAATTCTTTAATGACGTAATCTTCTCTTGATTAAATTTCTAGGAAGCGCCTGACCCATTGTCCCATTTGTTTGTCTTTGTCCGTAATAATCTTTCAGGGGTACAGTTTTTGTTGGTTTACCAGATTCTTGGTGACGTCCTTGTACATGCGGCGGTCCTTCCGGCACCCAAAGTCAGTTGGACACTATCTGACAATTGAAGACAGTGTCGCCTTCCGATTCCGATCTGGTCCTACGACAACCAATTGTCGCCTTCAAATCCTTTTCGGTCGTCCAAATGTCCAGCACACACGGCTGATGAAATGATCGCTTCGATCCAGACCTTGCCTTATCACTCATTGTGATTAGTTTTGATCAAAAGGCCGGCAAGGATCAAATCATCGTCGGGTACCTTCGTATTGGGCTGTTCCAAGTGGAATGGAGGCACAAGAAAAGAAATAACTTGAATAAAAAAATAAACATTTTTATATATATTCCTTCTTACAATACTTGGTGAGTTTCGTCGTTAAAATCTAGCAGTTCGTGTGCGGACAGTTATCGACACAACCCATTTCTTAAGTTAGACGTGACACTTTTGCTGGCTTGGTTAAGTTTGGCACAAAGCTGATGTCGGAGGCTCTCACCAGGCAGATTGTCACGTGAGGTCGTTCTCGTCGGGTGTCTGGAACAAAAATCTCTTTGTATTTATTGACATTAACACAAAAACTGTGTGGGGCATGACGCTGTAGGGAATTTGTTATTTCCCTTATCTTCCAACAAGAACCCCTTTCTGCTGTCTGGGTTTAGAAAATTAATTACATTCTAAAATTTGGAGACTCCCCCTTTTCCATGGGTAGCGGCCACAGGTATCGATCCCCCCCTTTCTCTTATTGGCATCTCATAGCAACATTTCCCAATGGGTGTGAGCAGCTCTTCCACCTCCCTCGGTGATTCATCTGCGCCTGCCTCCTTGGATACTCTTCCAACAATGTTCTCTCGACCTCTTGGCATAGTTTAACCCCAACATCGTTAATCCAAAGAATTACCATTTCAAACTTGTCGCGTACGCAAAATTCCATATATTGGCTTTTAGTCTTTGTCCAGAATTAAACACTGACCATCTGCCCCCCCCTTTTACAAGGACGTTATTCCCGGATTTTTATTATAGATCAAATCTTATTCGTTTCTCTCTATTTCTGTTTTTGTGGCCAGTACTTTTAAGGACGGGTCATCAATCAATTGTCAAAGATCGCCACATGGCCCTCTTGTGAAAATATCGCTTTATGTAATTTTCCTAGTTTCTTTAAGTAACTTTCCTGGTTTCTTTCTTGAAAAGAGAAATCTTTAATCTTTCTCACATTACCAGCGCTTTCTCGGTATATCCATCATTCTATTCATTAACCCTTCTTTTTACTTAACAGCCCTCTCTCGGTATATCTATTCAATAACCCTTCTCTTCATTTAACAGCGTACATCAGTAGTCATTTGCACAGCAAAAGGCTGTTTGCAAGGCCTGACTGCGAGAATCTTATAGGACCTGCAGATTTTTTTGGCCAGGGTCAAGTTTGAATCTAATTAGCGCGCTTCGTTTAGCGCTGTTGACCGGATCTAATGTCAAGATGTTAGCCTCAAACCAGTATTTTTCATAAGTCAAGACCGCAGCATTGTAGATGGAATTTCCAGAGGAAGTTCCATCTGTTTCCCACGCAAGGTGATGACTCAATGGGAAGGATATCCACAAAACCCTTTAAGAATTCCTGGTATTTATTTAGGGAGGCGGTCTATTTAGTTTTCAACTGGTGGAGTTTTTTAGGTGTTAACTTTACCTTTGAGAAGATCTAATATTGCTAGTGAAAAAAAAAATAACACCGAAGAGTAAAGTTGCGATAAAAAGCAAATTAAGATGAAAGAAAATACTACATTATTTACATTATTTGGACAATTGTCTTCATCTTTGTTGCCATATTTATCACAACGTTTCGACCGTTGTACGCTCCGGCCTTCTTCAGGTGGTTGGAATGTTGAACTAAACCCTTTATTTTTCTCGCTAGGTTAGACTGTTCTAGTTCCACATGTATATAATGCCTCATAAATATAGACAGATACTGAAGAATAAACTAGTCAAAAATAGATAAATGCAAAAATTAAATTTTAATATATTGTTTCAACTATCATTTTTTTCTTTGGTAGTATATTAGAGTTGTACCCGTTGCCTTCTCCACGGTGACTTTATTGAACCACCACTTTGTTAACTTGTAGCTGACCCATTTAGTACTTCCGTCCTTTGATAAGTCTTATTTTTCTTTAATCTAACCACTCTGCTCGCCCAATTTGAAAATATTCGATGAAGCACGGCATAAAAACCTATTTGCGACTGATAGGGAAACGTATTTGTGAACTTAAATAATCCGCAAAAATTACTAGGACCTGCATACAAATAGAAATCGAATTAAGCAAGTGCACAAAAGATAGGAAGAACAATAAGACAAGGATGCGTTTTCATATTGGACTTATTAAATCTATACAACGAAACGAACCTAATGGAAGTAGAAGTCCTACAAGGATTTATTATTAGTGCTAGGATCTTCACATCATGATATATGCAGATGACACTGTGTTGATAGCTGACTTAGTAGGGAAACTTCAAGAAACTCTGTAACCAAGGATTGTGAGAAGAAAGAACAACCATTAAAAAACAAAAGAAAGAGAGACAAAGATGTGAGCTTCGAATTGGAGATATCAGAATCAAGTTGGTATTTATCTGAATTAGTGAAATATGCCTTGCAGGAACTAAGCAAAATATTATGAAACAGGAAAATATCGATGAAAACATAGAAAATGATGAACTGCTACGTAATACCAGCCCGTCAAGTCTCTTTCGTACAATCCCTTACCGGGTTATCAGCAGAGATCTAGGGTGAGGCAAGATATTAATATGTGTACACTGTTTTTATAGATTCTGATGTTAAGTGAATACTGAAAATGTACAGTGTTTATATTTTTTTACATTGATAATGTTTTCAAGTCCCCCATCGTGCAATCCTTTGTAAGCATGCCCTTCCAGGGAAACTGTTGCCGATTTTATGGTCGTTGTATCTACTTCAGCGGTGTTTTCCATATTTAAGCTGAATTTTCTTGAATATTTATGGGCTTCTTTTGATACAGAATAAAACTTTTTAGTTTTTCCTGCTCAATTACGAGTTGTAACATCCAATCTTCTATCGTTGCAATATATATATATATATATATATATATATATATATATATATATATATATATATATAATATCTCATTGTTGAAATTTTCTAAGACAATTCTATTTGAATCAGACCTTAACTGCTCATTGGCAGATATACGTTCAATATCTGTCTTCTAACATATGTGAATTGTTTGAAGATTTTTGCTTAAATCCTTTTTCATTTCCTTTTTGTCCCAGTTTATTATGTCGAAGTTATAAGTTTCAACTGCTTACTTAATGGCTGGTATTATATTTTTCGAATTCAATTCACTTGTTATTTTTACTCGCAATCGCCTGATTCACTTTCTAATTTTTTTCCTTAATCTTCAAATGCTGCATTCCATTGCCTGCATTTACATCCAGATAGTTGTTAGTACCTTACTAGTCGAGTTCCTTAATCATAGTATCTACATCCAGAATTACATTCTTGATACTAATAAACTTTCCTCGCTTGAAGTTGCTTTTTTTCACATCTACCTCGCCCAACTTCCTTGTACATATCAGCGCTGAATTTTTTCACTCTTTAGAAGCCCTTCCAATACATCATCATTTCTATTATTATTATTATTATTATTATTATTATTATTTCCTTTGGTTTCTGGTGTATATTCATTTCTTTCTGGGTCCCAACCAGAGACCTAAGGTCAGAAATGGCATCATGACATTTTCCACCGAGTAATTAAAAAAAACAAAAAACAAAAACACTCACATATTTTACATAAATAAAGCTCTTCGTAAGGTGTGCGCTGTACTCGTGAGAACAGTTTTGTATTTCTTTTAGGCATGGGCTTCCAGGAATCCCTTCAGTGAGTCTATTGGAATCTTTAATAGTTGGTAGTACCTTACTAGTCAAGTTCCTTAATCACAGTATCTACATCAAAAATTATATTCTCGATACTAATAAACGTTCAATATCTAACATGGGATGGTCAGATGTTTGCATAAATTTTCGTCAGTTCCTTTAAGTTTCAATTTATTATGTTGAAGCTCTAAACTACAACTGGGATAGCAAGAATATTAAGAGTTTAATGCAGTGTGACACTGATAAAGAAAAAAAAAGGTCAAGTTTGAATATAACTTGGAACAAGACGAAAAGGGTTGAAAAATGGAACAATAGTTAAATTAAGAGAAGAAGCAGAATTGCTTTTAGTTTTGAAAATCTATTTTTTTTAAGCAGAGACTTCTTGCAGAAAGTGACTATGTTGATGTGGGAAAGATATTACCAACGGGGCCATCTGGAAAAAGCTGGGTTGACAATTGATTGATGCCTCAAAGTGGAAATTGCGAAAACATTTTCTAAGTACCAACCGGAAAAGAAGGTCGATTAGGGAGATAAAAATGGAGAAAAACTGATGATTGCTGTCAAAAATCAGAAAACTGTAAAAACAATCCCAGAGAAATGATTTTATACTTCACCTAAGAGAGATTAAGATATGAGGATTATGGTAAAAGGGAAGCAGCTGGTTAATTTTATTTTATATTTTTAATTAGAAAAACAATACACCAAACTGGAAAAAATGTGCTGCCGACAATTAAAGTAAAAAAATGCGATTAATGACCAAAAGATAAATCCAGCCCGCTTGCACACGGAATTTGACCATCGAATTTGTCAAGATGACAACCAAGAGGAGAGACAGGTGAAATATCAAGAGAGACGAAAGGATTGCCTCCGTCCATTGAAGGTAATGATGCAAGACACAAATAAGAGAAAGAAGGAGTTATCGGGGCGGGTCAGTACCTACGACCAATGCCCATGGTATCCCGAATTTGGAAGGATAATTAATTTTCCAAAACCAGACAAAAAAGAATCCTCAAATACTGTCAGCACCATTCCGGTCTTGAGTAAATGTCAATATAAGCAGAAGATTGATGCGACCAGCACCAGCTGGAAAAGCAGAAGAAGAGAGACGACCACACCTCCAAAACTCACGAGACTTGCTGCCAAAGAGAACTCCCGATTTCAGTATTGTTCCAGATTTGGCTAAAATGAGCAATTCAAAGTGGGAAGGGTTAATATTTCTGTACAAAGAACGATATAAACTACACTGACCTGAATATTTTATTTAGTTTGCAATTTATTTTTTTCCTTTGATATAGCTTCGCCGTGGTTCGAACCAACGCTACGATTGATGAAGACAACTCAATTTTTTATCGGCTCCGGAATCAAAAAGGACAATTTGTTGGAGCAGGGCGCTGACTAGGACGGCCACTTTAACGACCAACGACAGTATTGACCAGCGTAGGAACTACCCAGGGTCGACAGGCTAAAGATTTCATAAGTGTATTATCCAGGGTCTCCCCTCTCAAAAAATTGACATAATTTAAAATTTAAATATTTGAATAAATACATGTCCCAGACAAACGAAATTAAATAGGCTTGATGTTGAACAATAAAAGGTGTATCAAAATTCAAACAAGATATTCAAAGGAATGTAGAGTTTATAACCGATTTCAGAAAGCTTCATAAATGTTCCATATACGCACCATCTATGATATGACCATCGTCAAGTCGGTAGTTCAGCACGTGCCAAACACGTTGTAGCATGTCTTGCGTAACATTCTCCAGCGCCTCAATGATTCTCTGCTTAAATTTCTCAAGGCTTGCAGGAAGAGGGGAGTATAGACCTTTCCTTTTCCATAGACCCATAGAAAAAATCACAAGGTTTCAAGTCAGATGAACATGGTTGTCATTTTAACAGCACATTGTCATCATCACTGACACGCCCGAACTATCTTCCTGGTAGATTCTCATTGAGATAAATCTGCACAGTCAACGTTTTTATTAGACTACAAAACAATGTCAGTTTTTTTTGGGGGGGGTGTTACACTCTGTATTTCTTTTCATTATTGATAACATAATCCCAACCAAGTGGCAAATTGTTGATTCCTCGATCTTTAATTTCTTCAGGTTTCAATTCAAACAAAGACTCGATATCTATTTTAACCTCTTCACAATTAATAAACTATTTTCCCCTCTAAAAATGTTTCAATGACATAAAAAGATGAAATGAGATGAGGATAGTAAAAGAAGATGAGATTCTTACTGAGATAAGTTTGCACAGACAAATTAGTTTTTATACATTTTGTTAAAATTTGAGATCATTTGAGCAAGAATTGACTAAATTATCAAATTAAAAAATTATCTCAGTTTGTGGGGGGCGGTACCCTGTGTTTTTCGAATCCAATTCATTTGTCATTATTTCTCGCCCTCACCTGACGCACTACTTTCTGATTTTGTCTTTAATAAATTGTTACTACCTTTCTTATCGAATTCCTTAATCACAGTATCTATATCAAGAATGACATTCTCAGTACTAATCATCTTTCCTCGATTGAATGTCGCTTTTTCACATTAAACTAGCCCAATTTACTTGCATATATCATCGCTGAAACGTTTCAGTCTTTAAGTCTTACCAATTCATCATCGTTTCTATTACTATTCAGTCATGACTGCTGTTGTTCACAAGCGCAATATCTGGGGAATTGCTCTCCAAGAACTTGTCACTCAAGATGGTGATGCAGTCAAAATGGTCGTGTCCCACATGGGCTTCATTTGACAATTCTGGTCTACTGAGGGTTGTAAATGCTCTTATCATTTCTTTACGCACTCGAAACTATACTTGCATAGATGTCAATGCAATTTGAGGCCATTTGGTCATTATGTCACCTCTACTCTTTTTGTGCCTTTCTTCTTCTTCTTCTTCTTCTTCTTCTTCTTCTTCTTCTTCTTATTATTATTATTATTATTATTATTTTCAATTAGTCTACTGCAATCATTTCCAACCAGTCCTCGGGCTTCAACTACAACAGGGATTGTTGATGTTCCCATATGCCACATTTTCGAGATTTCTATTTCAAGGTCCTTGTATTTTGACAGCTTTTTGAATATATTCAAAGATACATTGCAGTAAGCAGGGACTGCCATATCAACAAGGAGGCACCGTTTTTGTTTGTGGTCTTTAATAACAATATCTGGGCGGTTGGCTTTGATTGTTTTGTCAGTGTGTATTGTGTAGTCCCATAGAATTGTAACAGGCCCTATCTCCGTAACCGGGTCTGGGTGGTGTTCATACCATTTTCTTTCAGTTTCCTTCCCGTAGAAGTTGCAGATTTTCCAGTGCAGATATTGGCCCACTCTGTCATGCCGGGTTTTATATTCAGTGGGTGCCAATATCGTGCAACTTGATACAAGATGATCAATCGTTTCTCGATATTTATCACAGAATCTGCATTTTGGGCTGACACAATATTTTAGTATATGTGCTTGATAATTCCTAGTTAGCAAAGATAAAACCTTCAGTTTCCGCTTTCAACCCTGCACTACGTAACCACTGATGGGTACGGGTTTTGTCTACGTCAGCTTGTTTGGTACGTGCAGAGTATTGGCCATGAAGCGGTTTATCTTGCCATCGCTTCTGTATCTGGTCGGTTGCATTCGTCCTTGCTGTCTTTTTTACGTATTTTGGAGTTTCAGCCGGTGTATTGTGCTGTAGTTGCATCTCTACGCCCATTTGAAACTCCATTTTGAATTTGTTGGCTTCTTTCATTACGGAGTAGAGACGCTTACTACTTTCATGTTCCTTGACGCATACCATCATCCAGTCTTCTGTAGTTTCCAAATATCTTTGGAGGCCAATTGTTGTTGTTTTGTAGGACAGCTCTAGTTGAACTAATCCTCTGCCTCCTTCGGATCTGGGCACATTCAGACGATCAACATCAGCTTTGGGATGATGCATGCGATAGCAAGTGAGAAGCTTTCTCGTTTTGGCGTCCATTCGCTTAATTTCAGCTATGGTCCAGTTAAGGACATTAAAGCTGTATAGCACCACAGGGACAGCCTGTTTATGGCCGATATTCTGTTTTTTGAGTTTAGCTTAGTATTTAATACCAAACGTACACGCCTGTAGTACTCTTTTCTTATTTTTTCCTTCATTTGGGGGTGTTGTATGCCATCTCCTTCGCTAATTCTTAGGTACTTATAAGCTTCATCATGCTCCAGTTCCCTAATCTTTGTGACAAAATATAAATCTATTAAGGGTGTTTCTGTAATTCTACCTTTCTTGAATGTTACTTTTGCACATTTATCTAATCCGAAGTCCATACCTATGTCGTCACTGAAGTATTTTACAATATTGAGGAGGCCTTTCAACTCATTGTCGTCTTTGGCAAAGGGTTTGAGATCATCCATGTAGAGCAGGTGATTGAATATTTTCTTATTTATTTTTTAACCATAGCTACTGTTGTTCAGTTCATAAGTAAGAGGGATTAAGGATAAAGAAAACAGAAGGGGTGATAGAGAGTCTCCTTGAAAGATTCCACGTCGGATATTCAGACGGTTGGATATGGCAGCGCCCCCGGTGTGACTAAGGTATAGTTTGGTGTTCTATATTCCCATGCTGTGCTTAAAGAAATTTAATACCACAGGGGAGACTTTGTACATTTCCAAAGTCTTAAGGATCCAAGAATGTGGAACACTATCAAAGGCTTTACGATAGTCAATCCACGCTGCACTAAGATTTCTACGTTGTCTCCTGCAATTTTCCAGGATCATTTTATTTATCAGCAGTTGATCTTTGCAGCCATATGAACCTCTTCTGCATCCCTTCTGTTCCAGTGGAAGAATGCTGTTTGTTTCGAAAAAGGAATAAGTACGGTTCGTCAGTACAGACGTGATCAACTTATACGTTGTGGAGAGACATGTGATCGGTCTATAATTTTTCGGGTCGTCTGTTTCAGTTGTTTTTGGTATGAGGTATGTAATACCTTCAGTAATCCATTCCGGGATTTTATTGGGATTATTTACAAGCGTTGATAATGTTTTTGCAAGGATGTCATGGATAGATGAGAGATGATAAAGCCAGAAATTGGGAAACTTGTCATTTCCTGGGGATCCTCATTTTGGGGATTTCATTAGAGCTTGCCTAACATCATCTGTGGATATATTTTCCCATTCTTGCAGAGGTGTATCCAGCATTCGTTCTTCTGCATTTGGGTTATATTCCTTTGGGCTTCTCCAAATATTTTCCCAAAATGTCTGTACATTATCGATCGATGGTGGCCTAGGTGTTTTTCCAATTTCCCTGTAAAATTTCTTAAGATCCGTTCGGAATGTTTTATTTTGGCGATAGAACCTACAACGTTTTCGTATCGTCTTATTCTCTGTGCCTTTAGCTGAAGTTTCTGCTTCAGCATTTCCTTGATTCATGGGATGTCAATTAGAGATTTAATGTTATATTTCCGCTTGATCTTTTTGCACTTACGTGTGGAAATATTAGGGTTTCTGATGAGCTCATCTAATATAGAAAGCTCACATCTGATTTGTTCTATTTTTCGAATCAGTTTTGTTTTTCAAACTGGTTCTCTGTGTCTGTTAATTTTATTTATTGTCTTGACCCCAAGCTTCCGAGTCGCTGCTAAAGCTGTTGCGTATATGACGTTGTTAACGTCTGTGATGTTTCCCGGTGGTTTATCTGTTAACAGTGTTTCCAAAGCAGCGTTGTATATTTTCACGATGTGCTTGTTGGAATTCGTCATATGGATTTTGGGGAGCTGGTCTCTGTCTGACAATTCTATGAAAGTTACTCTGCTGAGTACTTGGATAACGTCATTTTTCGCTTCGGTGATTTCAGCTTCGTGGTTTTCAAGGAATTCTAACTCATTGTCACTGAAGATGACTCCAGGTACATTTTCTGGAGAACTGCAGGTTGTGTTTAAGATAGAGTCTTGGATTTAATTTCCTGGGAGATTATTTTGTATTTCATTCGCTTCAGCCTCCACCTCATCCTCTGTCACATTCCTTATTTCTACATTCATCTCATTAGAGTTTGAGTGATAGGTCATAATATTTTGTCTTATATCTAATTTTATCTTATCTATTTCTGCTTTGAGAGTCTGTTGTTTCGCATGATGTCCCTACGGACATTGGCAAGCATGTTTGGATTGAGGTTAGGTCTTATATCATTTCCCACCATACTTCTCCATATTTGGTATGTTTGATTGGTGGTGTTCTTTGCTGGGTTTTCGAGTGCAGTGAAGAAGGATGTCATAACTTGTCGATACTTTTCGTGGCTCCATTTCGTTCGTTTGCTTTTTATTAGTCGATTTGGTATTGAGTCACTTGGTCCAAGGTTGGCAATAATCCGGGTTTGGTGACCTAGTGTCTCTTCGTGTGTGGAAGAGTTTGTTCCAGTGACAGCTTTTTCGTCCTCAGACTTTATTATTATTATTATTATTATTATTATTATTACTATTATTATTATTATTATTATTATTATTATTATTATCTTTGATTTCTGGCGTTTACACATTTCTTTCCGGGTCCCGCCCAGGGACCTAAGGTTAGAAATGGCATCATGACACTTTCCACTGACAAAAAAAAAAAAAAAAAAAATTACATGGATAAGGCCATTCGTAAAGTGTGGGCTGTACTTGTCAGAACAATTTTTATATCTCTTTGATGCATGGACTTCCAGGAATTCCATCAATTAGTCTCCTGGAATCTTTTCCAACCAGTCCTAGGGCTCCAACTACAACAGGGATTGTTGATGTTCCCATATGCCACATTTTCGAGATTTCTATTTCAAGGTCTTTTTATTTTGACAGCTTTTTGAATATCTTCAAACATACATTACAGTCAGCAGGGACTGCCATATCAATAAGTTTGTGGCCTTTAATAACAATATCTGGGCGGTTGGCTTTGATTGTTTTGTCAGTGTGTATTGTGTAGTCCCATAGAATTGTAACAGGTCCTATCTCCGTAACCGGGTCTGGGTGGTGTTCATACAAGTTTCTTTCAGTTTCCTTCCCGTAGAAGTTGCAGATTTTCCAGTGCAGATATTGCCCCACTCTGTCATGCCGGGTTTTATACTCAGTGGGTGCCAATATCGTGCAACCTGATACAAGATGATCAATCGTTTCTGGATATTTATCACAGAATCTGCATTTTGGGCTAAATTATTATTATTATTATTATTATTATTTAAATTTCCCTGTGCAAGTGTTTCGTCAATGGTAGGAAATCCTGCAAATGCCTTTGAAATTTAAACAGATATCGTGTGTGCATACTCACTAAGGATTTTGACTGAATATCAAACAACATATGATACTGCTTTATCCCTATGTTGAATATGAAAAAACAAAACGCAGTGCATGGTAAACAGTGAATCTATGAAACTTGATATTGATGCAATAGACGAAAGCACGGGAATAGATTTCTGTTTGATTTGAGAATTTAAAAAGACATTTTCAACTGGATGACGAAGATGATTTTCCATCTTGGAAGATGATGAAATAGAGGAAACATATTCTAAAAAAAAATTCAAGAAAAACATGCAGATGTAAATCAGTCAAGTCGTTTTAAAATAGCTGTGTCTATAAAATACCGTTTATTAAAGGAAGAAGTTGTCTCTCGATTTTGCAAATATAATACAGAATAAAAATGAGAATACAATGAGAATTCAGTAGAGGATATAATGTAAATAAAATGAGAATAAAATACAGAATATAACAAGAATTCAATACAGAATAAAATGTGAATACAATGAGAATACGATCCAGAATACAATAAAAACATAATACAATGAGAATACAATACAGCATATAATATAAATACAATGAGATTACAATACAGAATACAATGAGATTACAATACAGAATACAATGAGATTACAATACAGAATACAATGAGAATACAATGCAGAATACAGTGTGAATACAATGAGAATACAATACAGAATATAATGTAAATACAATGAGAATGGGAAGTCATATAACATTTAGCCGTTAAATTGAGTTCAGAGAAAAAAATAACTGACGAGAATTTAACTCTGATCTCGTTTCTTCGCATGTAAAGCTGAGCTTCCGATATGATGAGATAATGAGAAAATGAATGATTAATTGGTCAAATTGCTGATAAAAGGTCTTCAGTCAAGTAATTCTGAAGACTTAAGACTTTTATATCTACTACTATTGAGAAAATAATATTGAAGCAAAACCAAAGAAAAAAAAATGTAGACTTAATTTGATCTTTGTTAATTCGTGGCTCTGCTTAAATCGATGACACTTTTACTATTTAAACATATTTTTCTATTCACTATATGTAGCCTGTAGTTAAAAACAATTTGAGATAAATCTGAGAATTAAAGAATTGAATATTTTAGATCATAGACTGATTTATTCTTTTGTTCTCTCTCATATAGAGTATTAAATAATTTCAAATTTATTCTTCACAAAATAAATTACAATTACACTTTATTAAATCACAGGACGAGGCAAAAATGAACGTACCCATAGAAAGTCGATTTTTATTTTTTATTTTTAGCAAGACAAGTGAGTAATACAATACGTTTATTAATACAGTGTATTAATACAGGTGTACATATCTACAATATATAAGTCAAAAAATGATTTAGTATTTTGTTGGGTAACCTTTTGCTTTAATAACGGCCTTAATTCTTCGTGGCATGCTATAGACTAAATTCTTTAGTAAGTCAACGTTCTTCGCCAGATTTTTCCAGCATTCCTTTAATTCGCGAAAAGTTCATCTTCTGTGTTAATTTTCCTATTACGGACACGCTTGTCCATTATCGCCCAAAGCTTTTCAATTGGGTTAAAATATGGGAAAGAAAATCCAATGTTTCCCGAAAGCTAAGTGTTATATAGGAATAAAGTGTCACTACCGACATTTGAATTTGAACCTAGATCGCCAGTGAGCAAACGCGGGCGATCCCATTATTGAATTAAGTAGATCACGTGAACATAGAGGAAGCGCATAAGTAGGAAGTCGCCTGGCGTCTAATTGATCGCTATTTCTATTCTATCGCCTAACTGATCGTCATTTCTATTCTATCCTCTATTACTATTCGGATCGCTGTTACTACTCTCTATAATTTTCGCTATACTATTTCTCTATTCGGATCTCTATACGGGTTAGTTTTCGAGCGAGTATTATTAAGAAAGTACTATTAGTGCGAGTGTTATTCGAAGGCGACTGACACTAGCATTGTTCAAAGGCGTTACTATAATTGTATCTGCGATTACAAAGTCTCTAATAAATCGAGCATTACGAAAGTGACAGTGAGTATTCGTTGGCATTACAAAATTAGCAACGAGTATTCGTTGACATCACAAAACTAAGATTACAGTCAATACTCCAAAGATATGAAATTAAATGATAATAGAATCCGATTATCCCTTTTTTGCCCACAGCTCACACAGCACACCCAGTCCCGTTATTTTAAGACAGACATTGTATCCTGTATATTAATGGTGTTCAAAGTTTTCCTGTGGAAAACCTATTTCCAGCTGTGAATTCGTTCTCTAGTTCTCAAATAAGAGACCTGTAATGATTTGCACAAATAAAACAAACACAAATATGTAAATATAATGTTTTGCTTTAATACTTTGGAAGTTTTTCGGTTTGTATGCGGACGTGTGTCATATTCGTAAAGCAATTACTCTGAAGAATTCTATATGAAACTCTTTTTTTCTCTCTTTCTTTATTCTTGAGCAACGCAGTAAAATTTAATTTGCGATGGAGTCTAAAGTAAACTTCTGTCTGTTTCATGAGGCATCAAATCAATCATAATATTTTTCTAACTGCTAACGTTTAGTGAAACTAAACATATCAAATTGTGTGAAGCTTATGAAAACAAAAACGAACGGGTGATGAATAACATTCAGTAATAATAACAACCAAACGTTGGAAGCAGAAAAAAACTAAACTTATTGGCTTTGAACCGACAGAAAAATTTTATGTTTCTACGGTTGGTTGGTCGTGTTTACTCTTTAAATCATTATGTCCACCATCAAATTTTAAAAAGTGGCATATCTTTCTTTCTTTCTTTCTTTCTTTCTTTCTAAGTCTGTTCATTATCTATCTATCTATCTATCTATCTATCTATCTATCTATCTATCTGTGATTCACGCCAGGAAATATTAGGGTGTCTAAATCAGATTTAATATAATGAAGAAACTTGGTTCTGAGAGAAGTTAACCTGTGGGGACACCAGTATGTAATGAGCACATCATCAGTTATTCTAAAGTCGAATGTAAACTCCGTGTTTACACCAGAGCATCAAATGGCTTTTAGCAGCACTACTCTTTGAGTCCTGACACTGGATCTAACCAACTCCTTTATCCGCTGTGTTGAGTTCAATACCTTATGAAGGCAGTGGAGAACTTGGAGATAACTGATAGCTGGCATCTATTAGACATGACACGTGGGACTAAAACAGTCTACCCGAGCGAGCGAAATAAAGGGTTCAGTTCGACATTCCAACCACCTGAAGAAGGCCGGAGCGTACAACCACCGACACTTTGTGATAAATATTTTTTTCAGAAATCTTTTTCAAACGTAAAACTATAAAGTCAAAGTATCTAAAATTCAAGAAAATATTAGATTACGTCAGAAATTTTCATGTTAAATTTTAAACATTAAAAGGCTGTTTTTTTTTAAAACTATACAATGTCAAGGCGTCCACTTAGAATTTTTCAGATAATTTATGTCACTTCTGCTCCTCTTTACTTATGTTTTCCAAACGTCAAACTGCCAAAAAATCATTTAACTCGTCAGAAAAACAAGACTTCTGGCTTAAGAAATGCTTTTAATTTTACTATGTTTTATGCTAAAAGTGAATATTTGTTTCAAATCAGATTAATTAAACATTAACTTTTATTATGAATGATTTTTTTTTAAAAAAAGAAGAAAACTATTTCGGGGTGTGTAAATATGGACAAATTTAGTGATATTACTGAAAAAAAAAGAAAAAAAGACTCCAATCAAACTAAATCCGGCTTGAAATACAGGAAAGTATTTTGATTACTGGGAATAGTAAATTTAAAATATTTGAATTGAAATTTAAATTAAAGCTTCAAGAAAGATTTTTTTTCTTCTTTCAAAATGCATTTTAAAATTTGTTATCAATTTGTATTTGAGGTACTGATATATAACTATTGCCAAAAACAAATAGAAAAGAAAAAAAGAAACGTTATACGCTCATATAATATTTTGGCAACGAAGAGAAACTTAACTATATAACACTTTGTTTTTCTCAAACAGATTTTAAATTGAATACAAAGAAATGACACTGATAGATATGTTTATCTATATTTTGAGAAAAAATAACAACAGTTTCTTAAAATTTTATCAAATGTCTTGATGAGTAATGCGATGTTACTTTGCAATAAATTCATTTGTTTGGTTTTGTCGAACAATATTTGGAAACGAAACCGATTGGGAATAGTTTATTTATCTTCATTCTAGGCATTGCATTGTGTTTTACTTTTGCCGGACATAATACTTGAGTAATTTGAAACAAGAGATTTTGAAAATGCTAAGAAGAATGGAATAAAAGATTAAATAATCCTAAGGATCTCGTTACAGAATTTCAAATACTCGATGCAAAAAGAAAACAAAACTCTTTTACAGCGAAAACGAAACATTTTTTTCATTTTTTTTTTATTATATTTTGGCAGACTGTAAATTCTCACATCACCGAGGTTTAAGTTAAAAAAAAAATCATTTTCATCTTTGGAAATTTTCTTTCACAATTGATTTCAAAAAGAGAATCGTCCTTTGGATAATGTTTCAATAATCAAGCTACATTTCTTTCAAAACATTGAACTTCTTTTTCTTTAATATATGTAAACTGTACATTTCCACCATTATTCTTGTAATAAATGATGGAGTGGTTTGTATTTAATTTCTATGCCGTTTTAAATTTTTTTCCCTCCTAGGCTGGCGGCCAGTCAAATCTAGACAGTCTAATCTACTCTTCTATATGATTCATAGCTCATCAGTGAGGATAGACATCCGATTTCCTCAAACCAGGATCGAAATCCGGCAGATTTGGCATCAGTCGGAGATTTTACCCTTGAGCTATCAGCGCTCGCTAGAGAGGAAGGCGAATTTTTACGGACCTATTTACATTATTTGGACTATCGTTCTCATCTTTGTTGCTATATTTATCACAAAGTGTCGGCCGTTGCACGCTCTGGCCTTCTTCAGGTGGTTGGAATGTCGAACTGAACCCTTTATTTCGCTCACTGGTGTAGACTGTTCTAGTTCCACGTGCCATGTTTAATAGATGTCACTTATGAGTTATCTCCTGTTTGTTTCTCTCTGAAAGTTCTCTACTGCCTTGGCCGGGTATTGAGCTCTCACTCTTTGGGTCTTGTCACTGGATCTAATGAACACCTTTATCTACTCTGCCATGTGTCCTTGTGTATGAATTTCTGGGTATTATAAACCTAATGTCTCCAGCAACTATTTTTTACCATTGCTCATTTAGCAATTTTTTGTTGCTATCATTGCATATTTTACCAGAGCTCATATTGCAATTTTGGTGTTTATTATCGCTTTTCTCTGGGACTCCTTATTACTGATTACTAGATTGTATTCATTTCTATGCTTATTCGGCTCAAGAGATTTTTGTGGCCTAGCATATGTGCTGATTCCTTAAGTTTACGAATTTTCCAATGGTGTTCCTTGTCTATGATCTCAACCTGATCCCACAGAGGTCGGTGATCTCCCTTCTCTCTTCTATGTTTTGTTTGGTTGATTGTTTATTTAGCGGCATATCATCTTCTTATGGGTCATTTAATGCTGAAATTAAATGTTCTTGGGGCATTAGTAATCTATTTTACAAAAATGTATTGCTGGTAATGTTTTTATTATTTATTATTATTTATTTTATTTAAAATATATTGTTGGTAATAGTTTTTTTATAAAAATGTACTGCTTGTATTTTTTAGCCCCATAGATTAAACATGGTTTTGTCGAAATAAGAAAGAATTGGCTTGTTTTTTCCGGTATATGCAAAAAAGAGAAGGTGTACTCAATGAAAGTCACAGATGCAACACACTTGATTGAATGCATAAAGAGTGAATGTGTTAAAAGTGACGGCAATGTGCAGTTATTGCATAAAGTTCACGTTCACGAATCTTGCAAAGTGCAGCAAGCTTTGCATCACAAATGATGGAAATCATATTGAAGATTTTATTTGTTAATATTCCAATTCAATAAAATGTTGAAAATTTAATTTCTTGAAAATATACGTCTTTGCATTGCATAATGTGTGACGTCGTTTATTTACATTTGGATACGCCATGAGCAGATATGAATGTACGTGAGAGAATCATGGAAGATTGAAGTTTAAAGGCAGTAAATTCGACTTTGCTAATCGAACGATTCTCCGTGGCTCGATCGGTTAAGAGCACGTCAGGCTAAAATACAGTTCCCGTATAGGATACAGGTTTGATTCCTGTCGGAGAACGAATATTTTCTATGAAAATTTCTCGGACATTCAAACCGGTAAATGTTCTTAATACTGTTTATTATAAACAGATAATTTACTTAAATATTTGTATCTATAAAAAGAATGTATAAACAGAAAAATGTCTTAAAAAAAAATTGTCGGACTTTGTCCATTTCATAATATATATATATATATATATATATATATATATATATATATATATATATATATATATATATGAAGAAAATATATACGGAGAAAACAAACAAAAATCCTTATATACAATTATGCTGTTTTAATGTTGATATGTCAACGTCGGACGTTTCTGGTCTAATAAACCATCTTCAGGACATATTCATAAATTATAACATTATCAATACAACATGATATTTATTAATATTTAGGCTTTTAGTAATGGTATCAACATTCATACTATGTCTTCCATCTTCAAAGTGCTGTCAAGAACCATCAAGATAATGGCGAATAAGTTTAAAAAAAAGGGAATAGTAGACAGAAAAAATGGATCAAGAGGTCACAACAGTAAGCGGGATCATTATTTCAACTAAATACATTCTTATTGTTCAAAGTAGAGTCCAATATTGCAAAAAAAAAATCGAAGAATTCCAGTAAGATATCTTTAATCATTTCTAAGATACTACGGTTCAAATCTTTAACAATTGTACAAATTTGCTGTTACACGATTTTAACAATTTTGCTGTTATAACAGGTATATATATATATGTCATCCACAGACAGACTCTTTCACTGTATCACAGCTCATCAGTGTGGTTAGACGGTCCGGTAGCCTCTAGTTAGATCGAAAACCCGACTGAATTGGCGTCAGTCGGAGATTCTACCACTAATCCGTATATTTCTATATATATATATATATATATATATATATATATATATATATATATATATATATATATATATATATATATATATATATATATATATATATATATATATATATATATATATAGTGCTCAATATCACAGATAGAGTGTGTAAAATATATATATATATATATATATAATGGTGTATAGTGTAGACTGGTAGCATTAATATATTTAATGGATTTTCTCATCTTACTTTAAACTCTATCGATCTATGAATGAAAAGAAAAAAAAGTGTTAAGGTTCTTCATTCTGAATCTGCTATTATCATTCTATGAATCTTATGAAAACTTTCACATTTTTGCGTATGCTATGTGTAAATGACACTTAGCTAATGTAATATTGCGTGTGACACGTACGCTGTCCACTGCATAAAAGTTAATTTGATATCATCACACGTTGGTTGGAAATCGCGGTACGGTTGTTAATAAATCTTTCTAGTGAGAAAACATGACCATTACAATTACTTCTGGTTGAGGATTAAGTCTGATGGAATCTAGTGCTATTTATTAAAAGAAAATCTATTTATCAGCCTGTTCGTATCTATCTATCTATCTATCTATCTATCTATCTATCAATCAGGCTATTTGTATGTATGTATGTATGTATCTCTCTCAGAATGTTCATTATCTTTCTCAGTTTGTTTATTATCTATCTATCTATCTATCTATCTATCTATCTATCTATCTATCTATCTATCTCAGTCTGTTCATATCTATCTATCTATCTATCTATCTATCTATCTATCTATCTATTTCTCAGTATATTGCCGAACTTCTGAAAATTCATATTTATTCATTGAATGTCTCCAGGGAAATAATAAATGTTTGCATGTTTCACGAATTAACTGTTCACCTTATGATTCCCCAAAACCCGACAACCGTCTGGGGAGAAAAATGACTGAAAAAATAATTGCAGGTTTTCTTGAAAGATAAAACCAAATAAATTGTAGATTCTTTTACACCTGGAACAGATACTGGAGGCAATTTTGTGCTTGCTATTTCTTCTCAGCCATGCCGACACCTGTTTAATTCATGAGGTTTCCTCTGAGAGCAAGAACTTAGTTGGATTCCAGTTTTCCGTTGACGCTTTATTTACGTACTTTTTTTTTTTTATTAAATTTGAGGATTTGAAAAATTCGGTTATTTACCTCTATGGTAATACAGAATAGAAATTCATTTTCCTCATTACTGGTTTTAGTTAACAGTAGTTTGACACATACAGATGAATAGAAGCAGATTGACGCTACTTTTTAAGTAGAGAATAAAAAAAATAAAGAAATATCTTACATGAATCGACTGTTATGTAAGAATATATAAAATATTACACAACCCGTAACCAGTTGGGTCATTGACGGTTCAGATTATAAAACAATGAAATTAATTTCAACATTAAAAATTGTCTGTTTGAAGAAAGCTGAAATAAAAATACTTACTCTATAGAAAACTTGTATTTCTAAATCTTATTCACTTAAATTTTTTTAAAAATCAGATTAACTTAAAAATGTTTTTAATATGCTCCAAAATATTTTTAAATGATATTCACTTGAAAATATTTTTAAATATGCTAAAATATATTTTTTAAATATTTAAATATTGTTCAAAGAAAGCTGAAATGCAAATAATTGCTCTAAAAAAAAAACTACACGAAACAGAAAGGCGTGATCTCCAAAGACGGATATGCAATGTAATTGGCCCTGATCTGGCATCTCGTTTACAGTCGCTCTCTCACAGACGTGCCGTCGCCTCCCTCTGTTTTTTTTACAAATACTTTCACGGTAACTGCTCCGTTGAGCTGCTTTCGCTGGTTTCCAGACTTCATGAATTTAAGCGTTCAGTTAGGCTGACATCTCCTTTCACTATCGAAACTGTTAAATGTATCCGTCTCTTCTACTCCAATTGCTTCATGTCTCGCACTTCTCGCCTGTGGATTTCCCCCCCTCTTCTTCTTTCCCTGGTAGCTATAATCTCCAACTATTCAAATGTAATATCAATCGACGTCTCCAGGTGCCTTGATCTATCCCCTATCCTTCTCTTCATCCTTTCCTCTATCACTCCTCCTTGTTCTCGCTCCAACTCTCTGTAACCCCTTGCGTGCTAGTGGCTTCCCGTTGAATGCTTAAAAAATGTTTGAAAAAGTTAAAACAAAAATACTTATTGTATAATAAATACTTATTGTATAAACAACTCGTATTTTTAAATCTTAATTCATTTAAATCAAATTAACTTAAATCCTTACACACCGGACGGGCGCATCACCCAGGCACGCACGCGCGTGCGCGCACGTATTCACAGAATGGTAGAAAGCGAGAGGTGGAAAGAAACTTAAATCATTATGTACCGGACAGACGACACACGCACGAATTACAGACTTTTAGTATTAGATAGATAGATAGATAGATAGATTATAAATATATCCCTTCAATATCTCCATCTATAAAAGTCAGGATGTGTGTGTGTGTGTGTGTTTAACGAATGCACGGCCGCAATTTTCGTCGGATTTGGACCAAAATTTACATGCACATGTTCCAAGTAAGCGGGAAGGCCAAGACCGACTTTGCATTTCCCAACTCATCGATAGTGGAAATAATCGATTTTTCATGCTTCTACGGCAGTTTTCATGTAGTTTGCGGCCATTTTGTATTGACCAGAGTGAGAGCCAATAGTTGGCTGCCACAAATAGGCAGGAAGATTCTATTGGCCAGCGTGAGAGCCAACAGCTGACTGACACGAATGTTAACTAGCATACTAGTGAGCGAAATAAAGGGTTCAGTTCGACATTCCATGACAGTAGTCCGAATAATGTAAATAGTGTACATAATACCTCATCTCAGAAATATAGACAGATACTGAAGGGCCGAAACGTTGTAACAAATATGGCGACAATAGTCCGAATAATGTAAATATGATTTTTATTGCTGGTAATGTTTTGCTGCTAATTTTTTTCCTTCAAAAATGTATTGCTGGTAATACTTTCTTCTTCAAAAATTTATTTTTATTATTTATTTCTTGTAATTGTTTTACTAAAACGTATTGGTGGTATTAAAACCTATTTTTACACTTTTTTAGTATTTTAATACCAGTTTGGGGATTAGCTATTTGTCCTTAGCTGAAACCCTAACAGGTATTACCACCCCGAGTCAGGGTGAACCTGGGAACACCAGCATTACGTCGATGAGAAAGTGACTGGAGTCGAGACCCTAAGTCAATGTGCGTGTGTTTGTATGTGTGTGTGTGTGTGTGTGTGTGTATGTGCGGATGTGAGTGCGTGTGTGTGTGTGTATGTGGGTGGGTGTTTGTGCTTATATGTGGCTGTGTGTGTGTAGATTTAAAATTTAAGAAACAGCAGATATTTTTATATACAATATAAAAACAATATATTCAATATTATTCAATATTAAAACAATATTAAAAATAGAGTTTTATATAAAATAGATAAATATGCAAATAGCACGATTTTATCAAACTATATATGGAGTCAAAAAGAACGTAATATCTTACTTATTATAAAACGCAGATTGTGTGTGTGTGTGTGTGTGTGTGTGTCTGTAACGTTTATATATTGGATCGGATTTCCTACATTTTTCAACCGATTTCAACAAAACTTCACAGGACTACATAAAATTACATTGTGGTGGTTCTAACAGCGCCAAAAATGGGAAAAATATAATTGTTTTTGCACAAAATCAATTTGAAAACACGATTAAGAGACATCGTGAAAATGGAAGGGGGACAACTCACATCGGATTGTTTGTGTGTGGATTCTTTTAAATATGGGATCGGATTTCCTATATTATTCAGCCGATAAAACAAAAATTCACTTTTTTTTTTGGCAGGTAGTGTTTCTTCTTCTCTTGCACACTTTTTTCTTTATTTTTAATATTCAGAATGCTTTAAAAATTCCATTTAAAAGACAATTATTTATAATAAAATTCTATTCAATCGGGAGACTCATAACGATTGAAAACAATGTTTTTGTTTGAGTTTAGGTTTGACCAATTCGTAAAAAAAAAACTAATTAAGACATGTGTGTCCGTCAACCTTAAACAATAATCTAACGATCGATTTTTTTACTGTATTAATAAATAAAAATCATAAACTGTAAAAGATTATTATTACAGAAAGGCTACTAAATGAATAAGATTTGTTAGATCATAATTAATAAACCCAAATAAAATTAATATTTTTTGTATTAGAAACAACGATTGGAAAATATATACAAATCAGAATTCTAATTATGAATCACCACAAGCAAAATATGCAATTTTTTTTACTGTATTCAATAAGTAAAAATCATAAATTGTAAAACTAAAAAGATTACAGAAAGGCTACCTACATTTTTTCAACCGATTTCAACAAAACTTCACATTTTTTGGCATGTAGTGTTTCTTATTGTCTTGCACACCTTTTTTCTTTATTTTTACATTCAGAATGCTTTAAAAATTCCATTTACAAGACAATTGTTTATAATAAAATTCTATTCAATCGGTAGAGACTCATAACGATTGAAAACAATGTTTTTGTTTGTGTTTGGGTTTGAACAATTCGTAAAAAAAAAATAAAATAATTAAGACATACGTGTCCGTCAACCTTAAACAATAATCTTTGTCAATTTTATTTTTCAGTCTTTATGATGGTGGATACTTGATTTATCTCTTACTGTTATATCCCCGGGCAACGCCGGGCTCTAGTGCTAGTCCTTACTATAGTTAAATGGGAAATTATAAAAAAGTACTCTATATAATATTACTAATAGAATCCATGGCCAAGGGCACATTCCAAAAGCAAGGCAGGAGGATTACAAGGCAGGAGGATTTCTTTGATAACAAAGAAAAGAGTACTCAGCTGCTATGTGACATCTGTCTTTCTTTAGAGCAGCGAATGTTGAACCGTCTCTTCAAAGATGAAGAAGAGACTCAAGGCAACGGAGATATGGTCCTACAGAAGGAATCTAAGGATATCATGGACCGAGCGTGCGAGCAACGATGAGGTTTTTGAGAGGATACAAACAAGGAGAAAGCTTATACTTAACATCAGGAAGAAGCAGCTGAAATTTCTGGGACACGTAATGAAAAAGGAGGGCTTGTAGAATCTGATACTCACAGGTCGAATAGAGGGAAAGAGAGACATGGGAAAGCAACGCGTGATATACCTAGCGGGCTTAAGCACGTAGATAACAAAACATGTGGGGGAGTAGCAAAGCAAACTTATTGAGAGCTGCAAGGGATAGGGGCAACGGGAGGGCCATGATCGCCTACGTCCTGAAGGGACATGGCACATAAAAGAAAGACTGTGTTTAGAATGAAAATTATCAATATTAACTTTTAATAATCAAATTATTAAATAAGAATGAGATAATGAGTCAATGCCGACATAATAACAAATATTTACCTTGTTAATTTAATAATAATATAACATAATAATTCAATTAAAATATTAATTAAAAATATTAATTAATAATACAAGTACAACATAAAATATCATTTAATTAATAATACAAATTAACAAATACTACAATGTAACTAATAATTTAACATAACTTTAATATAAACCATATAAAAAATTTAATTTAATTTCAAAGAAAAAATTTACAACTGGAAGAAAAATCTACAACTGAAAATAATGAAAGACTTAAACAAAAGCAAAAGTTCATAGACGTGCTCGTGTAAAACAACGTTTCATTCATGAATACACACGTACACAAAACGGAGTAAAAAAGCTGAGTGAAAAAGACGTTCCAAAAAATTTAAAAAAAAATCAAATATCGTTTAAAACCAGAACTCCCTGAAGAATGGAAATTTTGCCAAGAAACTTCGAAGTCGGGATAAAATTGATATTTAAATATTAAGTAATCTTTTTATATATATATATATATATATATATATATATATATATATATAGTCAAACCTAGAGAGTCAGACAAACCTCGCAAGGTTTCACCTAAGCGGATCGTCAGGGAAAGCCAGCTTTCCCTGACCATCTAGGTCTGCTCTACTTTTGTATTGAGTACTTTTTTAGTTAGTTGATTACTCGTATCGGGTTTTTTTCTTTAGGATTTGTACCTGTATGCTGTACGATTATTTTTGACAGGCGTTCATATTCCTAGCTCTTTCTTTTTTAAAACCTTTTTTTCCTTCGAAATATATTTGACCATTAGCAAATCAAGAAACCGAAAGTTTTCCGAGACGAGTGTAGTTACACACTCACACACACACACACACACACACACACATATATATATATATATTAGACGATAGCCATGTTGAAATATAAGTCCCGTATTTTTTATTTTAAGCGATGTGTATTACGTTTATCAGCCTGGACACAAGAGAAATCTTAGTAAAAAAATCTGAAGAGATTAACACTTGGTGGTATTGTCGCCTTGCTTGGGGTGAAATGATCAAAAATTAAGAAAAGGAATTTCCATTCGAAAAGGTTCTTCCCGAGAACAGATATTTTGTGAAACAAACTCCCAAGAGGATGCTTTCCCAATCGTTACAATCTTAATCTCTTCAATCCAGAATCAACTTCTATCTACATCCAAGAACCTCATTTAGTAGCTCTGTACCTGTAAGTGGCTTATAGGATTTGTATTGGTTGAACTACAATAAAAAAAATATCAGTCTACCTTGGTGATAACAGACATTACATTTAACTATCATCAAAAGAAATCCGATAAATTCAACAAAATATTTATCCATTTATGATAATATGGAAGGTTCGTATTTTTTTCGCCGGAACTTCATTCCGCCATTATTCTGTGTAAATTTACAGTGAACATATGTTTACTTCATCTTAATGTAAAATCAGTTATTCAAATATGGCATTTAAAAAGAAATAATTTTAACAATTGCCGGGAATTACCGAAACTAAAGCATCGTCTGTTTCCGGTCGGTTTTCCCATCCGTTTGCTACTTTAACGTATGCATTATCATTTTGTAACTATTGTAGAGGCCGTTGTATAGCAGATCTTTCCTTTGAAGTTTCAAATGTCGAACTGTACACCGTATTTCATGAATCAGTTTGTTCTTTAGTTTCTTTTCATTTTATCCACACCCACAGTAACTGAATGATGGCCAGGAACGAAATATAATAAGAATAAAATTGTTGGATTCATAGACTACAACAATCAATCCAAAAATTGGACTAAAAAAAGACGTTTAATTACCTTCCCAGACCAAAACAAACTATTAAATAAACGATCAAAACTAATCTTAAAATTTTTTTACTTTGTTACGAAAACATCGAAGACTGAAAGTATAAATAAATATATAAAATAAAAAAAAAACAAGCAAAATAAATTAATCCAAATAAATAAACAAACCACTCCCGCCAAAATAACCGTTAGAATGGACTACCCACAATGCACCACTGGCTCATATATATATAAATGGTCGTGAATAACTCCAACACATGGTGATTGCGTCTACATGAAGCAGTCTGCCGCCTTTAAGTGTTATCGATAGAAATAATATGTAAAAAGGATTAAAAAGAAGTAAATCTATATTTTTTAAGGTTTTATTGAAATTTTATTTAAGTTTCCACATGTCCTCCATCATTAGCAATACAAAGGGTAATACGATTTTGCAGTTCACGCAAGACATTTGCCAACTGATTTACAGTAATGCCTGAAATCACATGAGTTATTTTAGCTATACCTAAAACTAGGTACATTAAACTTTTATAACATTTTTACAGACTATTTCTATCGCAAATACAAAAAAGTTATACATACGAACTTTATGGACACGCTGGATATATATATATATATATATATATATATATATATATATATATATATATATATATTGTGTATTTAGGCAGCATTTTTCATTGATGCATGTTTCATTATATAATATAGACAAGTTTTGTCTATTTATTTTATGTTCACACGAACTTTATGGACACCCTGTAGGTATATATATATATATATATATATATATATATATATATATATATATATATATATGTGTGTGTGTGTGTGTGTGTGTGTGTGTGTGTGTGTGTGTGTGTTTGTTTTATTTAGACATTTTCACGTCATTTTATTTTTTTTCATGAGAAACAAAGTGAACTCCCATTTATCATGAGTAACCGAAATGATTAAAAATGAGTAAAACATTTTTTTCTGGGTATCATATTTTCTTTTAAAAGTATTTAATATTGAGCGTTCTTATATGTTAAAAAAGAATATAGAAATTATGCATATATGCATATCACAGGATAAAGAAAAAATCTAAATTTATAAATCTAACATGTTTCTCTTTTATTAAAGCTTCATAAGAGAATGGAAAAAAATCGTGTTCTTGTGTTGTTTCATTCTTACTGGTTAAGCAAATTATTTAGACTATTGTCCTCATCTTTGTCACCATATCTATTACAACGTTTCCGGCCTTCTTCAGGTGGTTGGAATGTTGAACTGAACCCTTTATTTCGCTCACTGCCATGTTTATTGGATATTATCGCCTGCTATTTTCCCTCTGAAAAGCTCTCCACTGTCTTAACTGGGTATTGAACTCACACTCCTGTCACTACATATAACTAACGGCATTATCCACTGTGCCATGTGACCTCGAGGACATCTGTGTATGAATTTCTGGGTATTATAAACCTAATGTCTTCAGCAACCATTTTTACCAGTGCTTATATTTCAATTTTTGTTGTTATCAAATCATGTTTTTACCAGAGCTCATATTGCAAGTTTTGTTGTTATTATCGTTTAAACATAAAGGGTTCAGTTTGACATTCCAACCACCTGAAGAAGGCCGGAGTGTACAACGGCCGAAACGTTGTAATAAATATGGCGACAAAGATGAGGACAATAGTCCAAATAATGTAAATAGTGTACGTAATACCTCATCTCAGAAATATAGACAGATACTGAAGGGCCGAAACGTTGTAATAAATATGGCGACAAAGATGAGGACAATAGTCCGAATAATGTAAATAATGTACATAATACCTCATCTCAGAAATATAGACAGATACTGAAGGGCCAAAACGTTGTAATAAATATGGCGACAAAGATGAGGACAATATTCGAATAATGTAAATAATGTACATAATAACTCATCTCAGAAATATAGACAGATACTGAAGGGCCGAAACGTTGTAATAAATATGGCGACAAAGATGAGGACAATATTCCGAATAATGTAAATAATGTACATAATAACTCATCTCAGAAATATAGACAGATACTGGTTAAGCAAACTTCGTATGCATTTGACTTGTTAAGCAGAATTCTTGTCTATACTATATGTGTGTAAAAGTATCGTATTTTTGATGTGTGTTTATAGTTCTTAAACTTTTTCTGGATTTTAGACGTAAATAATTATGTTCCTTTTTAATTAATTCAATTGATTTGTAAAATCAAAATTATAGCCAGTCTTATCCCTGTGTATTACAAACGAGTTTAAAGGGATGTCCCAACGTAGATCTCTCTTGTATTTAGAAATGCTGGCTTTTCGTGTCGTCTCCCCAATGCAAATGTATCTACATTGCAATCACTTTATTTGATAAATCCCAGAATCTGAACAAGTTTTGGATCTTATTTTTTACCTAATTATATCTCCAATTGTTTTGGAGGTAGTATTAAATCCCTAGTGTCAGGGATAACTAATTTATTTTAAAATTTTTTAGACAGATTATTAGATGGTAAGGTTATGAATTTTGTGTTGAATATATACCGGGTGTAACAGCAAAATTGTCCAAATCATGCAGCAGTAAAATTGTACAGTTGTTAGATTAAGCTTTGAACCATTGTATTTTAGAAATGATCAAAAAAGATCTTCTTGGAACTCTCCGAGGTTTTTATAACATTATTGGACTCTACTTTGAACAATAAGAATGTGTTTAGCTCTAAGTTGAAATGATGACCCCTCTTGCTGTTGTGACCTCCTGATCTAATTTTCCTCTCTACTGTTCAAGCTTTTTAAACTTATTCACTATTCGCTTGATAGTTTTTGAATGGACTTCGAAGATAGAACCCAGAATATGAATGT
Source organism: Acanthosepion pharaonis (assembly GCA_903632075.3). Classification (NCBI taxonomy): domain Eukaryota; kingdom Metazoa; phylum Mollusca; class Cephalopoda; order Sepiida; family Sepiidae; genus Acanthosepion; species Acanthosepion pharaonis. The sequence continues at coordinate 570,520 of CAHIKZ030000453.1, forward strand.
TAGTACTATTACTGAAGGCCTGGATGATCTTTTTCGTCTCACAATTGTTCATTTGGGAAGATATAGTGAGGCTGACACAAAACGATTTTGACCTGTTCTCCTTCTAGCTGATTAACTCAAAGAGTTTTTCAGTGATTCGTACTACAAATGGTGTCAAGATGGCTGAATGTTTTATCTGAAACGCTGGAAAAAAAGAAGCTCAATTAAGTTTGTGTTTTTTTTTTTTTTTAGATATTAAACATTTTGTGGGATGGACAATTATCCCACGCTGTTACACGATTTGGACAATTTTGCTGTTACACCCGGTATATTTTGAAGATAGCGCAAATACATCGATGCTGGCTTTGACCTAAGAAGAACCCTCTGAGGTACAATTTTGAGTAGGAAGATAAAAGATTTCACTCCAAGGGGCATCGCGAATTGAACCTGAAAATTAATCCCAATATGTACGCTGGTAACAAAAAGAAGTCTTGTGAATAGGGGTTAATGGCGAATAGACGAATGAAAGGAAATATAAAACGGACACTACAGCGTCGTCCGAATAGCCAAGAAGACCGAGTTGCAATGGATGAGTAGAGAAGTCTACTATTTAACAAAGACAACAGCATCAGAAAAATGTTTCACAACCGCCACATTAGTAGTAATAAAATGATTAAGCCACTTGATATGATGAGCATTAAAATTGCCAAACACAGTAGCAGATGAATGCAGAGACAGGGAGAGACATTTCTATACTGTCAGATTTTTGGTCTGACATGTTACAGTCCTGTGAAGAAGGGGGGTTAGAGTTAGGGTTAGGTTGCTGTTACACCCGGTACATTTTAAAGATAGCGCAAATACATCGATGCTGGCTTTGACCTAAGAAGAAGCCTCTGAGGTACAATTTTGACTAGGAAGATAAAAGATTTCATTCCAAGAAGCATCGCGAAGAGAACCGGAGAATTAATCCCAATATGTATCCAGGTAGAAGGGGGAGACATTTGTATACTGTCAGATTTTTAGTCTGACATGATACAGTCATGTGAAGAAGGAGGGTGATAAAATCGCAGCAATCGATCAGCCATATTATCGAAATATTAAGACAGTTACTTTCATTAAGGAAAGTTACAATTTCAATTTCTACATTTTTTTATGTTGCAAAACCGGCCAGCCAATTCCAAGACACCCCATCGCTAATTTTTCCTTAATGGCTGGGAAAAGTCAATAATATCGAAATTCATGAAGGAGCATTCTACTTTATATTTTATACTTCTGAACCATTTTATGGCCTCTTTCGTATTACAAGATTTTAATCCAGAATAGTCTATATCTTTGTTATTGCTTTCATAAGGGTGAGTGCTGAAGAACACCTTTTAAGCTTTAGCTTTTACTATATATATATATATATATATATATGTGTGTGTGTGTGTGTGTGTGCGTGTAAGAGAGAGAGCGAGTGACGAAGAGAAAGGGTGAAAACAGAAATGAACAGACTGAAACCGATCATGCTTTCTGAGAAAATTATTAGCGGAACAAGCAGGTTTACACTGTATAATGCAGCGGAAAAACTGGCTTAAATTTCCATCACATGACCAAAATATTACCATGAACAGATGTAGGGGACAAAGCTAAAGATATGATAGATAGATAGATAGATAGATAGATAGAACAGACTGAGACAGAGAGTTATAAAAAGATTGAGGTTGATAGATAGATAGATAGATATGAACAGACTGAGATAGATAGATAGATAGATAGATAGATAGATAGATAGATAGATAGATAGATAGATAGGTATTTAAAGACTTAGAGCCATATAAACTGAGAGAGATAAATAGATAGATAGGAACAGATATATATATATATATATATATATATTCACCTATCTTGGTAGCAAAGTCAATTACAGTGGAACTTTAGATGATGAAATCATGCATCGGATTGCTAAGGCTACCAATGCTTTCGGCAAACTTCGCCATCGCTTGAGCGGGGTATTCGACTGAATACGAAAATTCGGGTCTACAGAGCTGTTGTACTTGCCATCCTTTTGTATGGCTCAGAGTCATGGACTCCATACAGGTACCATATACGCCAGCTGGATGTTTTCCATAAAAGCTTTCTGCGTGCAATCTGTGGATTTAAGCTTCAAGATAGGACATCTAACGTAGACAGGATCCTAATATACAGCTAGTCAGATCAGGGCTACAGGAATGTAGGACGGCCATGGCTAAGATACAAAGACAAGCTGAAAAGCAACTTGTCAGCAGTCAATATACCACGCCCTTGAGCGCTTAGCCATGGACCGGGTAGAATGGAGAAGTAAGATCTAAAAGGTCAGCCAATCTAACAGTGATCTCATCTAGCAATCTTCACACTTGCTACATATGTGGCCTTCTTTGTAAATCACTAGCGGGTCTTAAATGTCATTTAAGATAATCGCACAAACTTTCATAACTGAATCAATAAGCTGTCAGTTCCTCATACGTCGAAATTGACGGAGTCCATTATATATATATATATATATATATATATATATATATATATATATATATATATATATATATATATATAAAAGACTTAGATATAAACTGAGATAGATATGACCAGAGTGAAATAGAGAATGAACTGAAACAAATAGATAAAATTGAAGATTGGTCGATATTTTAATAGACAGATTGTTTCCTTGACGAGCCCTGTTGATGTGTTGCTGATATAGAAAGACAAATGTCTGTATAGGAAGTTGAAGAAATATATCGACATATTGCTGCCTGCTTAAGAAGACCCAACAATAGCAAATGCCAAGCATTTATCTGTATTTTTTTTTGTGTGAAAAACGTACGACCTCATTTTTGCGGAGAGAATTTTAAAATCGCTCCGTGATTCATGTTTTTGGAAACACGATTCTCTCAACCAATATTTCATAAAACAGTCCATGATAATAAAGTGAATGTAAGAGTGTGCGGACTCAATTCTGACAGCCAAACAATATGGCTGATCAGAAACAGTGTTTAAGGTCACTTGGCTAGCAACAAACATATTCAAAATATCTATAAATCGTTGCACGAAGAAAAATGATTTATATTTTCCGTTCGTTTCTTGATCAGAGAAAATAAAAATAGTATAAAACTAAATAGTTTCCTGACAGTTTTGAGTTTTAATCAATAAAAATGAGCGCCAATCTATCTATCTATCTATCTATCTATCTATCTATCTATCTATCTATCTATCTAATTCTGTTCATATCTATGTATCTATCTATCTATCTATGTTTATATATATTTATATATATATATATATATATATATCATTCTGTTTATATCTATCTATCTATCTATCTATATATGTATGTATGTATGTATATATATATATATATATATATATATATACATATATCTCAGTCTGTTCATATCTATCTATCTATCTATCTATCTATCTATCTATCTATCTATCTCAATGCCTTGAACACTGCCATAACCTCTTTGCTGAAAATTGGAGCACTGCAAATCATTGCTTGTCTGAAGCAGATCCATAATATCTAGGGGATGTAGACTACATGGTTGAATAAAATCTATTTGCACAGTGACCAGTAAATCACTGGGCTCACTGATATTGCGCCCCTTTCGCATGTCAGTTTGTTCATTATCTATCTATCTATCTATCTATCTATCTATCTATCTATCTATGTTCTTTTCATATCTATCTATCTATCTATCTATCTATCTATCTATCTATCTATCTATCTATCTCAGGAAATTTGATTCTACAGTGATATTTTTCAGCTGTTAAATGACGTCGGTCCTCCTTTTCTTGTAGCAGATCTTATAATCACGCTTGGAATTCACTGCAATAATGAGAATTCTAGGTTCTTGACTACACATTAAGCGTATATTGGAGAACTGGAATAATGGTAATTACAGGACGAACCCTGCCTGAGTCGATATGTAAAACCGGATATGAATTGTCGTCCACAGCATTTGATTTACAAATAGAGAAAAATACTTTCACGGCAAAAACGAAAGATAGAGAGATAAATATAAAGTGACTGAAATAAACATATATATATATACACACACACACATATATATATATATATATATATATTGGAGAAAGAGAAATAGTTTTTATATATAGAGAGAAATATGATAATGGCGAGGATATCTATCTGCCTCCAGGTACTTATGAAAATGACAAATACAGAGAAACATACAGACATACATACATACAGACAGACAGACAGACAGATAGATAGATAGATAGATAGATAGATAGATAGATAGATAGATCTTATTTCACTCTGTCAGTTAGCCACATTTTAGGGTAATGATTTTCCCTAAGCTAATCTTTCAAAAGAGGAAGGCTTACTTGACTTGAAATTCAGCCACTCAAATAGTATTTTTTGTTAGAATTTCCGTCGGCTCAAACACGAATCACACGTTTCAGTTGTAAATGAGCATTTCTTTCGATCATCAAGTAGGGCTAATAGGTTTCTTTACCGGACAGATGGCTTTGCTTGCACAGGAACAAATTAAGATAGACAGACAGACAAACATAAGAGCTGAGAACCTTGGGGCTTCCAGGATATTAACGAGAAAACAGAACACAATAGATAAATATGAAGAGATAACGATAATTATCTAGATGTGCACTGTCAATGATTGTATGGATCGATATTATCAGAGAGATCAATAAAAAGAATGTGCAAGCAAGACGATTATTACTGGCAGTAACAGAAAGCAAATATGATGAATAAATGGTAGGCACTTACTGACAAATTTCTTTCTTTGGGGTGTTCAATTCTTACGGATGGTCAGCTGTTGTGGCCTTGTGCTAAATTAGGAGAAGGATCAAGAAGAATAAGAAATACAAAGAAAGAAAATGAAAAAAAAATCAAAGGAAGCCAATGAAACTCAAGAAAGAGAAGAAAAAAAGAAGCTTCGGAAGGGGGTGTTATGTGATCTTACCCATAATATTAATAATGGACTATTCCATATTTAATAAATACTGCGCCTCAGGAGTAGGCAAGGGGTCAGTCGTTCACGTCTGAACCGACTGTTCGGTTAAACTCTCTTCCTACAGGAGGAGGAACCTGAAGGAGGCTACGCCGAAGGGCGGAGTCTCCTTCGGGAGGTTAACCGGCCCAGAACCCGTTTATGCGGGTTCAAAATGGGCTATTTTTTTTGGCCGAGCCTAATGGCTCGGGAATGCCCACGTAAAAAGGCCTTGTGCCACATGACACCCTCGTGGGGGGGACTGAATATTGTCAGTAGTTCAAGTCGAGTCAAGAGTCGAGTCAGAGGCAGTCCGAAACAGAGTCGCGTTCAGACAATTACTGCAAGACATTGGAATAGTGATACTGGTCCAGACTACATTGTTCTCTCTACTAAACCTGATTGTTCATACTTTCTACTTCTCTGTATATATTCCTGTTTGTAATATATTTGTGTTATTCCATACCTGTGTTCGAGTTCATCTTTATTGGTTCTACCTTGGAGACTATTATCGTGATACAAGGAACCGGACCATAACAGAAGAAGAAGAAGAAGAAGAAGAAGAAGAAGAAGAAGAAGAAGAAGAAGAAGACGGTGAATTCCAAAAAGAAAGAAGCCAGAAGCCAGTGAAACTCGAAAAAGAAAAAAGAAGAAAATGGAGAAGCCAGAAGCCAGTGAAACCTAAAAAAGAAGAAAGAAAAAGAAGAAAAAGAAGCCTGAAGACAGTGAAAAACAAAAAAGAAAGAAGATAGAAGCCAGTGAATCTCAAAAAAAGAAGCTAGAAGCTTTCTTCTTTTTTCTTTTTTTCTTTCTTTCTTTCTTTCTTTCTTTCTTTGTTCCGAGCTAAGTTTTATTTTAGTTCCACAGCCAACAATTGGAAAACCCGAAACTACCATCATAAAATGACTCTTACCAAAAAACAATATTCAAATACCACGACACTCTCGAAACGTTACTGGAAAATCAAAACAAATAACTACACAGTCTGTCTATATTTCTGAGATGAGGTATTATGTACATTATTTACATTATTCGGACTATTGTCCTCACCTTTGTCGCCATATTTATTACAACGTTTCGGCCTTCTTCAGGTGGTTGGAATGTCGAACTGAACCCTTTATTTCGCTCACCGGGGTAGGCTGTTCTAGATGGACGTCAGTTATCAGTTATCTTCTGTTAATTTCCCTCTGAAAGTTCTCCACTGCCACTGAGGATATAATCTAAACTTAAAATTCAGAAGATGAGAGAGAGAGAGAGAGAGAGAGAGAGAGAGAGAGAGAGAGAGAGAGAAAAGGGGGAAGATGGTGGGGGAATAAAACCGAAGGGCATTTATAAAAGAACATTTATATTTAGACGCACATACATACATCCGAGTGTTTCAACCCGGGAAACTCGACCGATTTGATATCAGCCATTGACCCTTACTCTTAGAAAGGGAATTTAAAATTTTTTAACGCATTGTGTACGTGGTATATAAAAGCGTCATACCGCCATATATATATATATATATATATATATATATATATATATATATATATATATATATATATATATATGTGTGTGTGCATTAATAATATATATACACAATTCTGAAACACGAAACTCAGCTGAGGAAAAATGTATATTTATTATTAATATATAATTTATAGCTCTTTTTATTGTACACCATTGTATTAACTAGTACTCAATGTGATATATATATATATATATATATATATATATATATATATATATATATATATATATATATATAGTAAAGGTAGATCAAACGGCTAAAATATAGGCAAGGGTGTATGCGTGCTGAAGCACATACGTGGGCAAGCGAATGAATAATCGGCAAATTCATACATGAGATGAAAAACAAAATAGTGCTCGATGAGTTTAGACAGAGCAAAGATATATATTAATTAGTAGATATACGTGTACCTACGTTTTGGTGTGCGACTAAAGTTTCGTCGGGCGCAAGGTCTATGCATACACACCTTGTGTTCGACGAAGTGGTCAACCCCAAACAAAAGAAATTAGGAAAGGCGGGATTATTCTGGCCTCAATTCCTCTAATCCTCTAGTGACCTGTATACGTAGCCTGCTATGTATACTACTCTGAAGATCACGCTGATGCATGAAAATAAAAGCTACGATATAGTGTTGAATACTATATACCAATCGCAGTCTGCTCATATCTATCTATCTATCTATCTATCTATCTATCTATCTATCTATCTATCTATCTATCTATCTATCTATCCCAGTCTGTTCATATCTATCTATCTATCTATCTATCTATCTATCTATCTATCTATGCCCGCGCGTCTATGTGTGTTCAATTGTTTCCTAATATTTTTCAGTCGCAGACCATACCAAAAATTGAGGATTCTAGTGTCATAGAGAAATAAAATAAAAAAAAACACGCAAAAGAAAAAAAAAAAGTCCCACCACCGCCACCGCCACCACCAGAAGAACAACGAAAACGCCAAATCCATTCCATATAGCAACCTATGCAGAGTGTTTCTCGAGTGTGTTTAACAATGGCGATTCTGTGAAGGAGTTTCAAATGAAATCAATAGATTCAGCTCTCGTTCATCTTAAATCACTTTGGATTCTAAGAGATCATGTTAATGTAGAAAATCGTTATAGGCTATAGTAACAGAAATTAACTCATTTTTAAAAAGAACGATCCGCAGGCAAATTCACTTATCTCTCTCTCTCTCTCTCTCTCTCTCTCTCTCTCTCTCTCTCCACACACGCACACCACACATACGAATTCGACGTGTGAGGGTCAAGCAGATTAGTTCCTAGGAAACCGACAGCCCAACAACAGCACATGAGATTTGATTATAGTGGTGAAGGTTTCGTACAGGACCATCCACACTTTTTGAAGGGCCGAATACAGAGACCTGTTGTGCTACGTGCCACAAGGTCCCCAAACGACCCTCCGCAGGTTTTGAATTCAGAGTTGTCTTTCTCCTAGACCAGTTGCCATCCAAGGCTATAGAACCCTTTCCTCCCTCCATAGCTGGATTCATACCTGTCCCAAGGGTATTAGTGGATGTAATGGATTTGATTGAAATTCGAGTTCGGCTCTCAGAGCCCTCAGTTCTAGCCGCTATATATAAATAGCCGAGAAAAATAACAGCACTCGTGGCCTGACGATTGCATCTAGCATGAAGCAGACTGTCGCCTCTAAGTGTTGACGTCTATGTTCACTTTTATATTTACACACGCTCTATCTCTGATATTGAGCACTTTATCCCATAAATATAGCACATCTAAGACTATATTTCTTCATATTCAGCTCCTGATAAACAGTAGAGCACTTTCGCTACATTTCTAACACAGTATGTACAGAGAAAAAATTTAGCCTTGACTACTCCCTAAAAAACATACCCATCCCATCCCCTTCCATATATAAGCTAAAATTAATTGAAAAAACAGAAAGTTTCCTAAAAAGAATGAGCTGGAAAGCCCACTTTTAAAATCAGGACCTTCACAATAACAATACACTCAAGGAAAAATACGGCTTCAAAACAAAAAAATGCCCCCCGCAACAAAAAGAATTAGACGACTTCGAGAATTGACCTAGTTAGAAACATAAAGTTCCATAAAAAACAAGATGCATTTAAAAAAAAATAAAAGAAGATAAAACTAAACTAAACAATTCAGCAAATGTCTTTATCGCAGCTGACAAAACAAGAAATGTATACAAATTAAGCCCTCCTCCTACGCACAATAAATTACTCAAGAACAACATAACCAAAACATACAAAAAGGCACCCAAAACAATAGAACGCGATATCAATAAGGTAGCTAAAACAATCGCCCAAAAATTAGACCGAGATGAGCGAATAAGTTGTATCAGCAAGGCGCAAGCGTTTATCACACTAAAAGACCATAAAGAAAATGTCAAAACCAATCCTGCATGCAGACACATAAACCAAGCCAAAAGCGATCTAGGTAAAATAAGTAAAACAATACTAGAATGAATTAATTCTGAACTTAGGAAGAAGTTATGAGTAAATAAGTGGAAAAATACAAAAGCAACTATTGACTGATTCCACAGCATAAATAACAAACAAAATTGCCAATTCCTACAATTAGACATAAAAGAATTTTACTCATCCATAACAGAACGCATGTTAGATAAGGCCATCAACTTAGCTCAGGAACAAATAATAATAAAACGAAACGAAATCGAGATCATTAAGCACTCCCGTAAATCATTACTATTTCACAATGAAGAAGCATGGATAAAGAAAGATGGGATATTTGACACTACAATGGGAAGCTTCGACGGTGCACACAATGCGAAATCACAGGTATTTACTTACTACACGAACTAAGAAAAAGACTAGATAGAAATGACACAGGACACTACAGGGACAACGGTCTCATAATCTTAAGAAACTGTAACAAACAAAACACAGACATAAGTAGAAAAGCAATAATAAATATTTTCAAAAATAACGGATTCGACATAGATATAAAAACTAACCTAAACGAAGCAGATTTTCTAGATGTCACCTTCAACCTAAGAAAAGGCACATATAAACCATACAGAAAAACCAATGATAAACCACTCTATATACACATATCTTCCAACCACCCGCCTTCTATAATTAAACAGAGACCAATATCGATTAATCACAGGCTTTCCGACAATTCCTCCAATGAATCCATATTTAACAAAGCTAAGAAAGACTACAAAACAGCCCTAAAAGATTCCCAGCAACACTCACATGCTCACCACAGAACACAAAAAAGGCCAACAGGAAAAGAAATATATGGTTCAACACACCGTACAGCAAAAACATAAAAACAAATGTAGGAAAAATATTCTTCAAACTCTTACACAAACACTTCCCAGAATCAAGCACCCTACACAAAATATTCAACAAAAACACAGTAAAAATCAGCTACAGTTGCACGGAGAACATGGCACAAATAATAAAAAAGCACACCAAGAAAATTATCAAGAAACCACACGAACAAATGAAACCCACATGCAACTGTAGAATTGTTTCCTAATATTTTTCAGTCGCAGACCATACCAAAAATTGAGGATTCTAGTGTCATAGAGAAATAAAATTAAAAAAAAAACACGCAAAAGAAAAAAAAAAGTCCCACCACCGCCACCACCAGAAGAACAACGAAAACGCCAAATCCATTCCATATAGCATCCTATGCAGAGTGTTTCTCGAGTGTGTTTAACAATGGCGATTCTGTGAAGAAGTTTCAAATGAAATCAATAGATTCAGCTCTCGTTCATCTTAAATCCCTTTGGATTCTAAGAGATCATGTTAATGTAGAAAATCGTCATAGGCTATAGTAACAGAAATTAACTCATTTTTAAAAAGAACGATCCCCCAGGCAAAATCTCTCTCTCTCTTTCAACAAACACACACACACATATATATATGTAGTCGACTCTCTCGTCGAATTCGACGTATGAGGGTCAAACAGATCAGTTCTTAGGAGAGATGATGATGACGACGATGATGATAATTATGATGAAGAACAGACTCATAGATAGATAGATAGATAGATAGGGCCGAATACAGAGACCTGGTGCACTACGTATATATATATATGGAGAGAGACAGAGAGAGAGACAGAGACAGAGAGAAAGAGAGAGCGAGATTAAGATTAAGATTTTAGATCTTATATTAAAAACGTGACAAGCGTAAGTGTTAATAAATTTCCACGCTAAAATCGAGCACGCGATAATTGCAACGTCTGTATTGCAACGGAATCGAGCGTCAGACGCTTGAAATGAAGTCAATTCTATGTTTTCCGGTCAGGTTTGTACCCGTGGGCGGCGTCTAGCACCATCCCTCCTTCGCTCTCCACGAAACACAATCACAGGCGTGAATATTTATCGAATTAAAATAAAATGTATCTACCGAATCTACATTAATCTACAGCGCTTTCAAATCGACAACAACAAAAAAGTGCATATATATATAAAACATGATAATTCCTGTGTAGCGATGAAACCATATTTTTAAATCAGTTAATTTATAATATATATATATATATATATATATATATATATATATATATATTAATGCATGTTTCATTAAATAATATAGACAAGTGTTGTCTATTCATTTTATGTAAATTCTTTTCATAATGTCTGATAAGCTTAATAACATTATCATTAAACGAAGAAAGAAAATCACAGTATTGATACCTATCTTAGCTTTCGGCTTACATAAGCCATTATCAAAGATGACAATTGCATTACAATATATTAAACAATACACGGATAAAACAATAATGATTTGTTTTCATAGAAGATTTCCAAGCAACAATAAACTCGACACTGTAAGTAAAAATCGCGCCGCAGCTCATGAATATCACACGTGATCATGTTTTTGTTTTAATATAATTTTAAACCGGTGATGAGCTTCAGATTTATTGGTAATTTCCGTGAGTCTATGCGTAATTTCCTCCAGTTGGTCCGGGATAGTTATATCTTTTACTTTTTCATCGATATTCTATTTGTTGCTGTTAAGGGTATTCAATTTATAATTTCAAGTGTTGATAGTTTGGTGGGCTGCTGGATCATGTAATTTAAATTGTGTGTATTTAGGCAGCTTTTTTAGCAGACGATATGAAAAGAATTTACATGAAATAAATAGACAAAACTTGTCTATATTATTCAATGAAACATGCATCAATATATATATATATATATATATATATATATATATATATATATATGTAGTGGGTGTAAAAGCAAAATTGTCCAAATCGTCCATCTAAACACTAATTTAGTTTCTTTTCTCAAACAAAGGGTAGGTCCAATATAATAATTATTACTTATACGAATTCCTTATGTTCCATATTCTATATTTATAAAGCAAAATATTTCTTTATCCGCAGTCTACTCAATTATGTAAGCTGAATTTCCTACTCCCCAAAATTGCACCCAGTCAATTCTATTTGAATGCAAAATTTTCCTTCTCTTAGATTGTATGCTACTCAAAGCAATATAGGCCTCTCGGTGCTGCTATTTAACTGTAGCTGGAGGAAACTTTAATGAGAGAAGTGTCCCTGAAGTCATGTGAGAGGTTTCTGCTCATCGCGACCAGTGTGGAAGTTCTTGCCAGTGTAAAATTACTCGCCAATTACATTATCAACCTCTAAAGGTACTTCAAAGAATTTTCTCTTAACAATAGAATTTCTCTTCATCTACTTTTGAACTTAAGCAAGCTTATACCCCATCGATGGGCAAAGAACTCTTACCTTTGTCTTAAATATTTTTCAATATTATTAACCGTCAGATCATTTAAATTATTGTATGAACATTTCCTCTTCATAACAATACGCTACAACTACCGGCTTTAAAAAGTTTCCTCGTTTATTTTCGTGAAACGCGCTACTTTAAGCGTGAAATTCTTTGTTTTTTTCAAAATTACTCGTGTGTTTCTTAGATACGAGGATTCCACTTTTGCCGTTGATAACCGCTACGCTACTCACACATCAACAGTACAGATTGAACAATTTAGCCTTGGTTGGAAACCATCCTAGGAGATGGAAAACACTGAATTCAAAGTCGGCTTGAAGAGAATTGGGCTTAGTCTTACCATTGCTGCTACGACTGTAGTAAATGCAGTGCTTTAATGACTCTCATAGGTTACCGGATATCCTGGTCGGGATTTCCACATGGACATAAATTAAAGAATGTAATCGATAAGTTTGGAATTCTTCTGTGTGCCACGCCCTTTTGGGACGTTGGCGATCATGGCCCTCCACAGTTTCCTGTCCTTTGTAGCTCTTAATAAATGTTGTCTTTTTGCTATCGCTCCTAAACACTGTTCTGTTATCCATTTACACAAGCTCGCTAAGTAGTTTATGTGTTTTCTCTGTTCCGCTTGCCTTCAATCTATCCTGTGGGTATCATATTTTCCAAGGCCATTTTTCTCATCATATTCCTTAAAAATTTTTAGCTGTCTCTTCCCGGTATTAAATGTCGTTTTTGTTTCAATTTTCTCTAAAGCCTCGTCGTTGCTCTCATGGTCGGCCCATGTGATTCGCAGCATCCGTCAGCCTTTCTGTTGCTTCAAGTCTCTTCTTCATTTGCAAGGAAATTGTCCAACCATGACTGTGTTGTGGCCTGTTTAGGGGCCAGAAAGAAAGACAAGGAAGACGAAGGTAGATTGAACAGGTGTATTGAAATAACGGATATATACAAAGCAAGAGTGTTGGCGTGGTGTAATGGTTAGCTAGCTTGTCTCACTTGATCAGTTACGACTGAAAAGTGAGTTCGATCCTCACTAGGTGCCCCATACTTACGGCCTTGTGCCACATCTAAGCTATGCTTAGAAAATCATTTGCGCGCCTCGAGGTGGTGTAACAAGCTTGTCTCACTAGAACAGTTACGACTGAATAGTGAGTTCGATCCTCACTGGGTGCCTCTTACTTTCGGCCTTATGCCACATCTGAAATACGCTTGGAAAATCACTATACAAAGCAAGAGTGTTAGTAATGAGCGGATAGAGGTGGACGTCCGAACGGTCAGGTTAACACTGTATCTCCACTTCCCAATCGACTGCCCTACGAATCTAGCAGTTAGTATTCATGAGAGGAAGAGTTCATTCTACTGTAGGGGAGTTTACCACAGCAGACTGCCATATAGGAGAATTGATATAACGTAACTTTTGTTTGTTTCTAACAAAATTTTCCTGTTTCATAATACTTTACTTAGCTTTTACCAATGCGCCTTCGAATTTCACTGTCGCACTTTCCGCCCTCTATTAAAATGCTCCCCAGATATTTAAATGATTTACTTGTTTGATTTCGGTATCTCCAATTTGTAATTTGCATGTTTGACTCTTCCTTTTGCTAACAACCATGCATTTCATCTTCTTGCAATTGAGGTTTAGTCTTTTTGTCTTGCTTTTCTTACATTCCGTAGGAATTCTTTTAGTTTCCTTTCTGTGTCTGCTATCAAGTCTAGGCAATAAATACTGAACTAAGTTCCATAGTTAACCCTGGACTTGAATGGGTTAAGATTTTAGTCATCGTGGAAACATCCTCTTGGGAGAGGGTCCCATAAAGCAACAGTTCATGGGAAGATGCTTCTCAAATGGAATTTACATCTCACTAATAAAATAAAAAGGCAATGAAGGTGGCTCGTTGAAATGTGTGCAACAATATTGGTTTTAGAATTGATGGTTAGAACTGGTGGCATTACGAAATGTAGTTTGTCTAAGCACTTTCCATATAAATGGTAATGGAGCATTGATATTCTAGTGGTGTTTCATCTGTTCGAAAACGGAGTTGTAGAGTGGAAAATAATTTGTTACCCACAAGGCCACGGAGACATTTTGGACTCTATCAAGACTTATATTTGGAATGGGTGACCAATGCTAATGTGACCGTATTTTAGTGTCACCAACAGAATATCATTATCTCATCCTTGTTTTTCCAGAAATTTACCACAAATTCTGCTCTTCTCTCTTGAATAAACCATAAAATGGGAGGTTGATGGCGATAGAGTTGCTTTTTTG